>JARHVA010000325.1:1290000-1835000 GCA_037957365.1 Torreya grandis | reverse complement strand
TAGGTTGAAGAGAAGATCAGTATTCTTGAGGATTATTTAATGACTACAAATATAAATCTAAAAGTAAGAAAAGATGAGTACACTTAACTAAAGATTGAGATGGGGTCCTTGAAGAGTCAGTATGAGCTTGTTGTATTCAAGTTGGATAAAATTGATAATAAACATGAGAAGCCTGAGTGTGTCAAGGAGATTGCAAGCTTTCAAAGAAATGAAAATAGGTCTATTAAACAACCAATTGATTCAAGTATCCTAATTTATTTGATGGTTATTGTTACACACACACACAATTATGGTCATAGAGATAAGGACTATAAAGGAAAGTCAATCAAGTATGGACATTCATGGAACCATGGAAGAAGGAGCAATTGGTCTTGGAGAAGTATTAACTTAGATTGGTCAAGAGGTATGTTGAATGATATTGTTTGCTATAGTTTCAATAAAGAAGGACATATTGCCAAATTTTGCAAGAATAGTTTGAAAATGCACTCAAGTTCTGATAGGAAGAAATATGCTCCTAAAGGTCATTCAATGGTATTGAGACCAAAGACTATGAAGGATAATCATGATTGAGGTGGACTACCTGCTACAACAAAGAAGGAATCAGATATGAAAAATAGAAAGAATTTATCTTCTATCTAGATAGAAAAGGAAGATCATAATCATCATGAAGCAAAAGGTATGAATGATCTTGTTTATTTCAAATGCCATAAATTTGGTCACATTGTTAGATACTATAAGAATAGGATGAATGAGTTTAATCAAGCTCTTAGAGTGTAAGGAAAAAGGGCAAGTTAACTCATGGAAACCAAAGGTGGTAAGTATGAGTCATGATGGGTTTGCTGGAGAATGCTATAGAAAGTGAAGAGTGCCAAGGGCTCTCATTATTTTCTCATGTTGTGAATGAAGAAAGCAAGATCAAGGAGAAGACCAAGGTACTGATTGAGGTTGGTTTTGAGGTATGTATGGATCCAAGTGAACATCCTACCATTGTTGAGCTTGTATCATACAAAGAACATCAATTATTAGTGCCTAGTGATGAGGTTACTATCTGTAAGGTAGATTATTTAGATAAAAAGTTATGTCATTAATGTATTTTGTCTCCATGTATTATCAATCCAATGTTAGAAGAGAAGGAGAGTGATTTAGAAAAGGAAATAGTTGTCATAGTTCAAACTAAAAAGGAAGAACACGAACAAGAACAAGAACAAGAACAAAAACAAGAAGTTTTATAGATATAAGAGGATTCCAGTGGTTATTGAGGATATGTGGGCCACTCCTAGATTCACTTTGTTTTAGAGCATTATGGTATAGAGGATATCTCTATCTATGCTTCTTAAGAGACTCATTTCAATGGAGAAGTAATTTTTGTTGTGGTGATCTTTAGATGGTCCTAAAAGGCTAGAGATGAGTGTTTTTAGTTGGAGTAGGTATGTCCAAGTGGAAGATATGTTGTGGTGATGTTAGAGTGATGTCATAACTATATATGGTTAGTATATAAGGTTAGATTGAAGGTTTTCAAGTGGAAAAGGAGTATTTGTGATTTATCAAGAATAGATATTTTTTCATACAAAGGTCTATTTACCTTATTCTAGCATGCTCTAGGGGTTTTTGTGGTTTGAAGGTATGTTGAAGTCAAATTGGGGATTTTTGTTTACTCTCGGGTTTCTTAGTTTATGCTTAAAGAGTATGTAGGTCATAAAATGGGTTATAAGATGTATGGGTTCCCAAATATGTGGGAGCTCAAATCTTAGTCAAAAAGTGTGTAATAGTTGTCTCTAGGTGTACAATAATTTTTAGAGATGGACATTGATCATAAGGAGGTTTGTTGACTCTATTTATTTTGAGATTCTAGGGTTTTGAGCTCTTCTAAAAAAGCTCTTAGCCTTGTAAGTTGATATCTAAGGATTCTTAATATATTGAATGGGCCAAATGGGTTGTAAAATCAAGCTTCATAGAGATTTGAAGGTTTGTGGTTTTTCAATTATTCATGTTTTTGTCAAGATGGAGGCGTAATTAGCAAGTTGGTTTGTGAAGTATGTTTCATATGTCTAGCTAGTTGTTTAAAATTGGCATGCTTGAGGGATAATATGAAAGCACTCAAAATATGAAGTTTTAGGTCTTGAATGTGTGTCTTAGAAAAGATGTGGGCTCTACAAGTTTCAGGTAGGGCTACAAGGAGACTAGACATGCCTAGTATGAAGATTTTATGTTTTTGATCATTTTATCCAAAAGAACAAGGCATGACTTTTTAAAAAGAGTTTTCAGGTTGTTCAAGATCATGTGTCCTATTTGGTGAGTGGCATGAAATTCTATTAGTGATCCCTAAGGTGGTTTGAGAGAAGAGGCTAGTAAGCTTGTGTGGTGGTTCTTCATGGTGTGTGGATATCTAAAGATTTTCAGGAGGTAAAATTGCTCAGAGGTCTTAATGGGAGTCCCTATTATATGTTTCTTGGTGATTTTCATTAGATTTTAGTGTTTTGTGTGTTCTTTCTTCACTAGTTACAATGCTTGATTGAAGAGAGTGTTGGCATAGAGCAAGAGGAAGTTGTCAAGGCAAGAAGAGGTAGGCTTAAGTTAAGGTGGAATTTGTATCATATTTATAAGGTTTTCCTCTCCTATTTATGGTATTTTTAGGTCCTTGAGATCAGTTGGTACCCACTTTATCATTGTGTCAGAGGGGGAGAAAGTTCCCATTGTGAGAGCACTTGAAGAGAGAGAAGGAAAGTGAGCTGTATATTGCTACATGATGGTTGTTGACATCAATGACAAAGGGTGATATTGGTGGAGAGTTTTCAATGATGTCATAGAGATGAAAAATTGAGTGGATGAAGTTCCTTGATAGTCTAAGTGATAATGACAAAGTGTGTAATGTGCTTGTCCTAGTATGCTTGAAAGAGGCTTGGTTGATCTTATATTTTGGCATGGTTAGATATGATTAGCGATGAGCCTAAAGTATTGATCATGTATAAGGGCTCCTATCAGTGGTCATGGATGATTTGAGAGCTCATGTACATGAGTGTAATTCACCTGATTCATCATTTTTCTCATGTAGACATTTTGTACAATGGTACAAAATCTGAGTAGGTAGTTTGATGCTATCATTATTGTCACATGTGGATGAGTCAAGGGGAGTTGGTAATATGGTTGTGATCACATTAGTCCCTAGGTTATATATGATACTTTTTATGTCCTACGATAGAACATGACAAAAGATATGTAATTACAAATTTTGGCTCCTATGCAATTTGATAGTGTTTTCCCATGTGATGAAGTGCATTAAAAGATATGCATGTGCAAAATTGGCCTTTTAGATAGTTCTTGACATAGTTGGCTCTATGGCATAAAAATCTATATGATAAATTTTGTAAATGTTATATATTTTACATGTTAAGGTTTCAAGATCTTCTCTATATATGGATGGTTTCTTCATTTATATAAGAACATATGGTGTAAATTACTAGACATGAGATTGATTGAGGCAAAAGATATGAATGTGTAAAGTTATATTTCCAAGCATATTTCAATGGTCCTCATACTTAATCTATTTTGAGAGAAGATAAATATAAGGAAAAAATGAAGATATAATAGCTCATGGGTGATCATATAGTGAATATATATGGTGCATAGCAAGTCAAAGAGGTCAAAGTGTTCATTGGTTAACAAAGGTAAAGATTGAGCTCCTTAAAAAAGGATTAATATAGTATGTTCATTCCAATATGTATGGAAGTAGTGAGATGAGGATAAGTGTTCGATGTTTAAGATCAAGATGAGATAAGGAACAAGATTCTTACAATATATAATGGTGAAAGGATGTTTGTACATATACATATCAATAGTGTGTATTGAGCAAGATGTTTTCAAGGTGTTCAATGCTTAACACAGATAAATACTGAGCTACATATAGAATATTGGCAGAGCACATTAAGTCAAATAGTTAAGATGAAGATCCTAAGATGAGTGATATATATATATACACACACACACACACACACACACACACACACACACACATATATATATACATATACACACATATATATATGTATATATATATATATATGTATATGTATATATATGTATATATATGTATGTATATATATATATATATATATATATATATATATATATATATATATATGTATGTATGTATGTGTGTGTATGTGTGTGTGTGTATATATATATATATATATATATATATATATATATATATATATATATATATATAGTAAGATCAATGGCCATGTTTAATTTGAGATGAGAGGTCATAAGATGAGGACAAGATGTTCAAAGTTTAATTGTGACCATTAGCATTTGAAAATTTGAATTTACAAAGGGAAATACTAGTGCTCTATATTTTATTTATAACTTTTGATCTAGGACAAATTCTAAGGTGATATAAAAAGAATCATTGAAGAGGACTCTATATTGGATCTAGTTAATCTAGTTAGAAGGTTTGATTGTATGTACATTCAAAGATATTGAGCTAAAAATTTGACTATGTGTTTGATTGTGTTCTGCAAGTGACCTGAGAAGGATGTTTGTTCTTGTTTTGATGATGTTCAGATGTTTTATGATGTAATAGATATTGTAAATTGTTTTTGACTCCTTATTTATGGTTTATATGGTCTTTTGAGGTTTTAACAATCTATATTCTATATGAATGAAGATGTAGAAGTTAACTATGTTTGTTGAATGCATTGCCAGTTTGAGTGACTATCTTGTAGAGGTAAGTTGAAAGTGTTCTAAGTAGAGTTGAAGAATAAAATTAAAATGGAGATGTTCTATAAGTATCTAATGATTATGATAAGGCATTGGTTTTCATTATATACCCTTGATCGGATATGGAGAGTCAAAATATCTTGAATTTATTTTGACTTTATATGACCAGTATGAGTGGTCATTTTGTGTATATTGTTTTGAGTGCTTAGAACATGTGTTGATCAGTCTAAATCACATATATGTATAGATGAGGTTATATAGGGTTCACCCATGTGATATAATAATTTGGATATGATAAATATTTGAGTTGTTGGTTTAGAAGTTTGAGACTATGTTTTCTTTGTATGAAGACCTAAAGAGCTAGGAGACCTAATTGGTAGGTCCAAGTGTGGAGTTGGTGTTCTAGATGGCATGGACCCTTGTGTGAGTGATAAAGGGGATACTAGAGATATATTTGACATGTTCAAATCATTGTTAAAGTATGAAGGTGGTCCAAGTATTCTCACATGTAATGTTTGAGTATGAAGGTCTAATTGTTTTAGGTCTCACCTAAACCTAATGGTGGTTTGGGGCTAATGAGAAATTGGCTGACCTATGGAGTATGTGGTTATTATATGAAATATGTATGAGGACATATTTCAAATGTAGAACAAGTGTGGTAAGCATATTTATTGACTAGTATGGGTTATACCAAGAGCATGGTATAAGTATAAGGTCTATTTGGCTTATTTATTCAAGTTGTGTGTGTGGAGCCAAGTGAAGGAGTAAACCTTTAAAAGAGTAGGTAAAGGTTATTGAGGACCATAAATGAGTGAAGAGGATCAGTCATGCTTATTTGATCAAGTTGGTTTAGGATGACACATAGGTCATTGGACCTAATGAGCCTAAAAGAGGTAGTTTGAGCGAGTAATCCCTAAAGGTTGTTTGAGTGTTGAGGTGAAGGAAAAAAGAGAGGAAATGTGCCCAGTGGATGGGTTGAAGAGAGAATTTGGTTGATGATAGTGTGTATAACCTATATGTAATATTTATGATGCCATAACAAAAATCCTATAGGTTTGAAGTGTGAGTGAGCAAAGAGTTGAAGAGTACGATTAGTTGGGTTATGTAATGTGTCCTAATTGATCTTTATGTGTTGGTTCAAGTATTTAATGTGCTTTGGTTAATAGGGAGAGTTGAGTGATAGAGTGAAGGTGAAGAGTTATTATTAGAGGTCCATCATCAAATGTTAAAGACATCCATTCAAAGGTGGAGATGTTCAAAGGTGTTGTTGTGGAAGCTCAACATCTAGGGGGTTGCAACCTCTTTGCAAGGTGAAACTTGTTAAAGGTCTAGATGTTGTGGAAGCTCAACTAGACATGTGTAGTAGATGATTATGGGACTAAAGTCTCACTAAAATAAGGGATGGTATTTCATTGATTAGTTGTATCTAGTCTAAATCAGATCTTGTTATTATAGAATTGTAGTCCATCTTGTAAGGTTCAGTGGGTTTTATTCTCCAAGAGGGTTTTCCATGTATGTCATGTGTTATGTGTTTGATCTTGCATTATCTTTCTTGCTCATTGCTATGAATGATATGTATGACTCATGAATGTATGTATTGAATGATCAAGATTTTGAAGGATTGGAAATCAATTTATAATATATGGGCTCACTTATTCACCACTTCCTCTAAGTGATTATACCTCCAACAATTGGTATCAGAGCAGGTCCTTTGGATGAAGCTTAATAGCTTGAAGGAGATCCTAAGTATGTAAAAAGATGGATAAATAGTTGAATAAATAACATCAATAGTAGAAGGCTATGATCAAGGCACTCGAAGAGAAAATATTTACTTTGAAGAAATATACCAAAGAGGATGAGAATGTTATCGATGATCTCAAGGTTCAACTAGTAGATGGCAAGACAAGTCTGAGTTCAAAACAGGAAAGTTGTTCAAAAGAAAAAGACATAATGTTTGATAAATAAACTTGCCATAATAGTAGAGAATATTACAATGAGAAATAACTTGATCTAAAATTTAAGATCATGAGTGCACTTAGTGAACTAAAGGAGTAGAAAAAGAGGAATCATAAAATAAGGAATATGGTCAAAGGTCTTGAAGCACAATTCAGTTCTCTTGAGGGAATTTTGTTAGGAACATCTAAGAAATTAGAAAATAAGTATCAAGAATAGATCAAGTCTATTGAAGTGAAACCATATAGATTAAAGACACTGCCAACAAGGCCAAAGAGGATGAAGAGAAGATCAATATTCTTGAGTATTAGTTAAGCACTGCAAATGCAAATCTAAAAGTAAGATAAGATTAGTACACTTAGCTAAAGATTGAGATGGGGTCCTTGAAGAGTCATCTTGAGATTTTTGTATTCAAGTTGTATAAACTTGATAAGAATAATGAGAAGCCTAAGTGTGTCAAGGAGATTACAAGATTTGAAAGCAATGTAAAGAGGTCTGTTAGGTAACCAAATACTTCAAGGTATGCTCGTTTATTCTCTGATTATTGTTATATATGTAATAAGTATGGTCATAGAGCTAAGGATTGTATAAGAAAGTTAGTCAAGTATGGACATCCATGGAATTTTGAAAAAAGGAGAAATTGGTGTTGGGGAAGTCTTAACTCATATCGGTCAAGAGGTGTGTTGAATGGTATTGTTTGATACAGCTGTAATAAAGAAAGACATATTACCAAATTATGAAAGAATAGTTTGAAGATGCACTCAAGTTTTGACAAGAAGAAAGATGCTCCTAAAATTCACTCAATGGTATTGAGACCAAATACTATGAAGGATAATCATGATCAAGGTGGACTACCTACTACAATAAAGAAGGAATCATATATGAAAAAGATACATAGTTTGTTTTATGTCCAGATAGAAAAAGAAGATCACAATCATCATTAAGAAAAAGGTATGAATGATCTTATTTATTTTAAATGTCATAAAGTTGGTCATATTTCTAGATACTACAAGAACAAGATGAATGAGTTCAATCAAGATCTTAGAGTGCAAGGAACAATGCAAGTTAACTCATGGAAACTAAAGGTGGTAAGTATGAGTCATGATAGGTCTACTAGTCCAAGTAATCTATTTGCTATGGTGGAGAATACTATAGAAGGTGAAGAGTGGCAAGGGATCTCATTGTTTGATCATGTTGTGAATGAAGAGACCAAGCTCAAGGAGAAGACTAAAGTACTAGTTGAGGTAGGTTTTGAGGTATGTATGGATCCAAGTAAACATCGTGCCATTATTGAGAATGTATCACAGAAATAAAATCAATTATTAGTGCTTAGTGATGAGGTTCCTAACTGCAAGGTGGACTCTTCAGATACAAATGTATGTCATTAATCTATGTTGTCTCCATGTATTTTCAATCAAATCTTAGAATAGAATGAGAGTAATTTATAAAAGGAACCAATTATCATAGTTCAAACTAAGAAGATAAACAATAAGAGAAAGAAGTCTTATAGATATAAGAGGATTCTAGTGGTTACTAAGGAGGTGTGGGCCACTCCTGGCTTCACTTTATTTTAGAGCATTGTGGTATAAAATATGTCTCTAGGTATACTTATAAAGAGACTCCTTGCAATGGAGAAGTAAGTGTTGATGTGGTGTTCTTCAGATGGTCCTAGAAGGCTAAAGACGATTATTTTTAGTTGGAGTAGGTATGTCCAAGTGGAAGATATGTTGTGGTGATGTCAGAATGATTTCATAACTATATATGGTCAATTTACAAGGTCAGATTTAGGTTTTCAAGTTGAAAAATAGGATTTGTGATTTTTCAAAATGATATTTTTACATATAAAGTTTTATTGACCTTATTCTAGAATGCTCTAGGTGGTTTTGTGGTTTGAAGGTATGTTGAAATCAAATTGGAGATTTTTGTTTGCTCTCAGGTTTCCTAATTTGTGATTAAAGAGTATGCAAGTCATAAAATGAGTTATAGGATATATGGATTCCCAATGTACAATAAGTGTGTAATGGTTTTCTCCAAGTGTAAAAGAAGTTTTAGAGGTGGACATTGACCAAAAGGAGGTTTGTTGACTCTGTTTGTTTTGAGATTCTAGGGTTTTGAGCTCTGCTAGAAAAGTGGTTAACCTTTTGATTTGAGGTTTGATGATTATTAATATATTCAATGGGTAAATTTTTGATTATTATTAAGGTTTATGGTTTTCAAATTATTTATGTTTTGTCAAGATGGAGGCCTAATTGACAAGTTGGTTTGTGAAGGAAGTATGTTACAGATGTTGATGTAGTTTTTTAAAATTGGTGTGATTTAGGGGGAATATGAGAGTGATATATATATGAATTTTTAGGTCTTGAATTTTTTTATAATAAAATTTTTGTGATCTGCAAGTTTTAGGTAGGGCTACAAGAAGACTAGACAAACCTAGTATGAAGATTGGATGCTTTTGCTCAGTTTATCCAAAAGATCAAGGCATGAGTGTTTCAAAGAGAGTTATTGGGTAGGTTGATAACATTTTTCGTATTTTGTGAGTGGTATGTAGTTTTGTTGTGGTACTTGAGGTGGCTTGAGAGAAGAGGCTAATAATCTCGTGTGGTGGTTATTCATGGTATGTGGAGATCTAAAGATGCTCAGGAGGTGTAACTGATAAAATATATTAGGTGGAGTCCATCTTAGATGTTTATTGATGAGTTTCATCAAATTTTAGTGTTTTATATGTTCTTTCTTCATTGGTTACAGTGCTTGATTGAAGAGAGTGTTGGCATGGAATAAGAAGAAGTTGTCAAGGGAAGAAGAGGCAGGCTCAAAGTAAGGGGGAATTTGTATCATATTTATAATATGGTCCTCTCCTATTTATGTTTTTTTAAATTCCTTAGGATTATTTGGTTGCCACTTTTTTATTGTGTCAAAGGGGAAGAAAGTTCCTATTGTGAGAATGCTTGAAAAGAGAGAAGGAAGGTGAGTTGTATATTGCTAAATAATGGTTGTTAACATCAATGACATAAGGGGAGATTTTTGAAGAGTTGTTAATGATGTTATGGTGTTGTAATGGATATGTCCAATTGAATGTATGAAGTTTGTTGATAGTCTAAGTGATAATGACAAAGTGTGCAATGTGCTTGTCCTATTATGCTTAAAGGAAGCTTGGTTGATATTCTATTTTGGCATGGTTAGAGATGATGAAAGATGAATCTGAAATATTGATCACATGCAATGGGTCCTATCAATGGTCATAGATTATTGGATAAATCATGTACATGAGTATAATTCACTCAGTTCATCATTATTCTCATCTAGACATTTTAGGTCCAATGATAGAAAATCTAAGTAGGCATTTTGATGAAATCATTATTGCCACATGTAGATGAGTTAGGGGGAGTTATTCATATGGTTGTGATAAAATTAGTCCCTAGTTTATATACACTAAATTTTAGGTCCTTAAATGAAGTGAAACAAAATATATGCAAGTGTAAATTTGGGATCCTAGGCAGTTTGATAGTGTTTTCCCATACTTAGCCAGATTTGCATGTGGCAAGAAATAACCAAGTAAGCATATTGATGATGTTATATTTCACACGTTTGGAAGTTTTTTGATAATTTGATCATATGGGATTGTTTATTTTTATTCCTAGTTTATACGCACTAATTTTTATATCATGTGATAAAGCACATCAAAAGATATTCATGTGCAAAGTCGGCCTTCCAGATAGTTCTTGACATAGTTAGCTTTGTGGTAGAAAAATTTATGTGGGAAGTTTTGTAAATGGAATATATTTTATGTGCAAATATTTATATATATTATTGATATATGGATGGTTTTCTCTTTTATTAAATAACATATGGTGCAAATTACAGGGCATGAGATTGATCGAGGTAAAAGATATAACTATGCAAGGTTGGCCTATTAGGCATATTTCAATAGTCCCCATACTTAGTCTATTTTGCATGAAGATAAAGATCAAGAAAAGATGAAGATATAATGGCTCATAATAAATAATATAGTGAAGATATAAAGTGTGCATCAATTCAAAGAGGTCAAAGTGTTCGTTGGTTAACAAAGGTAAAGATCAAGCTCCTTATAAAAGGATCGATAGAGTGTGTTCATTCCAAGATGTCTAGAAGTAACAAGATGAGGACAAGTGTTCAATGTTTAACTTAAATTATGGTTAAAGACAAATTTTTTTCCAAGATATAATGTTGAGTGGATTTTTGTACATATACAGATCAATAGTGCATATTGACCAAGATGTTTTCAAGGTGTTCAATGTTTAACACAGATAAAGACTAAGCTATGTACAAGAGATCAATAGATCTCATTAAGTCAAATAGTCAAGATGAAGATACAATGATGAGATATGTAATTTAAATAACAAGATACATATATTAATATATATATTTTTCATGTTTAATTTGAGATGCGAGGTCATGAGATGAGGACAAGGTGTTTGATGTTTAACTGTGACTGTTGGCATTTGAATATTTGAATTTATAAAGGGAAAAACTAGTGATTTGTATTTTATCCATAAAATTTGATATAAAATTAAAATATGAATAATAATCCATGGTGCATCTAGTGAATATAGTTATAAGTTATTAATGTATGTACAATCAAAGATATTGAGCTCCAAAGTTGACTATGTATTCAACTATGTTCTGCAAGTGACTTGAGAAGGATGTTTGTGCTTGTTTTGATGATGTTAATATGTTTTATGATGTCATATATATTGGAAAGTATTTTGGAATAATTTTTGATGTTTTATATATTATTTTTTAGTTTGACCAATTTATATTCTATATGAACAAAGACATATAGGTTAATTGTGTTTGTTGAATGTAGTAGCAGTTTGAGCAACCATCTTGAAGAGGTAAGTTTAAAGTGTTCTAAGAAGATTTGAAGAAGAAAATGAGAATTAATATTTTATATAATTATATAAGTATTATTATAAGGCATTTTTTTTAATTATATTCCCTTTATTAGATATGGAGATTCAAAATAACTTGAGTGTATTTTGACTATATATGAGTAGTCTAAGTGGTCATTTTGTGTATATTAGTTTGAGTGCTTAGAACATGTGTTGATGTGTTTAAATCACACAAAGGTGTATATTAGGTCATAAAGGATTAAACCATGTGATATAATTATTTAGATATGAGAAATATTTGAGTAGTTGGTTCAGAAGATTGAGACTGTGTTTTCTATGTATGAAGACCTAAAGAGCTAGGAGATCCAATTGGTAGGTTCAAGTGTAAATTTGGTGTTCTAGATGGCATGGAACCTTGTGGGAGTGAGAAAGGGGATATTTTAGATATTATTGACATGTTAAAATCATTTTTAAAGGATTAAATTGGTCCAAGTAGTCTCACATGTAACATGTGAGTATGAAGGCCTAATTATTTTAGGTCTCACCAAGACCTAATGGTGGTTTGGGGCTAATGAGACATTGAGTGACATATGAAGTCTATGGTTAATAAATTTAAGGTTTATTAGGACCTATTTAAAATTTATAAAAAGTGTGGTAATAATATTGGCCAACCAAGATGGGTTATACCAACAACATGGTATAAGTACAAGGCCTATTTAGCTTATTTGTTCTAGTTGTGTGTGTGGAGCAAATCAAAGGAGATAATCTTTAAAAGATTAGGTAAAGGTCATTAAGGACCATAATAGAGTTAATATGATTATTCATGATTTTTTGATCAAGCTGGTGTAGGATGACACACAGGTCATTGGACCTAATGAGCCTAGAAGAGGCAATTTGAGCAAGTAAGCCCTAGAGGTTGTTTGAGCATTGAGGTGAAGGAAATAAGAGAGGAAATGTCCATAATGGATGGGTTGAAGAGAATATATCATTGATGATGGTGTGTATGACCTATAGGTTATATTTTTTTTATGTCATAATAGAGTTTTTATAGGTTTGAAGTGTGAATGAGTAAAGAGGTTAAGAGTGGGGTTAGTTAGGATATGTAATGTGTTTTAATTGATATTTATGTGTTGTTTCAAGTATATAAGTGATTTAACTAATAGGGAGAGTTGGGTGAAAAATTGAAGGTGAAGATTGATAATCAGAGGTCCATCATCAAGTGTTGAATATATCAATTCAAAGGTGTTGTTATGGCGGCTCAACATCTAATGCTTGCAGCCTCCTTATAAGGTGAAACCTGTTAAAGGTCTAGTTTTTATGGTAGCTCAATTAGACAACTATAGTAGCTCCTTGTGGGATTGAATTCTCACTAAAATATAGGATGGTAGTTCCTTAATTAGTTACAAATATTATAAATTAGATCTTGTCATTATAGGACTATGGTTTATCTTGTAGGGTTTAATGGGTTTTATTCCCCAAGAGGGTTTCCCACGTATGTCATGTGTTATGTGTTTGATCTTGCATTGTATTTATTGTTCATTGCTATGAATGATATGTATGCCTCATGAATGTATGTATTAAATGATTAGTATTTTGAAGTATTTGAACTGAATTTGTAATGTATGGGCTCACTGATTTACCACCCAGTGATTGTACCTCTAACTCAAAGATGGAAGAAGCATAGGAACACAATCAAGTCTAATATAGGAAATTGAAATGAAAGCATGAAAAAATGTGTAGTATAAATCTATGTAAATGCTATGATGTATATATACTAAGTGCAACTAGTGATAGTTGACAAAAAATTTGAGTAATGGCTAGCAATGATCAATATCAAGATAAATCAATGCATAAACTAAAAGATATAGTATGTAAAGATAAAACCTAGTTATAGTAGTTATTTATGAGATTCACTCAAGTGGGTAGATGTATCAAATATATAAACTTAGATCAATGTAAATGCCCCCAATGGGTAGATGATAGTTGGTTTGAATCAATGTAGTAGACTGGATATCTATCTGGAATCTGGAAGCACTCGACAAGAACAAGTGAAGTATATGTGTATTGTAAAAACTAATTATAGTAGGATAGCTAATAATATGAAACATCTAAAAATTAGTATAAATATAAACATAGTAATGTATATAATATGTAAATTATGTGTTTTTTAAATATTTGGACATTTTTATATTTTGATATGTTATGTTGTTCTTGTGTTTTTTGAGTATAAGCTATGTACAAACAAATGAAAATAAATGACGTGTAAGGAGTTTGAAAGAGAAGGAAGTATGTACAATGTTAGGAACCATACTAACTAATGAGTCTCATGGGATACTCACCATCACCATGAACTATGTCAAAGAGGGGATATGTGATCATGTGTTCGGTGTGAAAGGGCAACTATGAGCCCATGATCTATTTTTTTATATAATATGAATCTAAAGTTTCTTGAGTAGTGATGTTATGATGTTGTGGCACTGACTAAGATGTACTATGAATTATAGAGGTCTTCAAGACCTATTTGGTAGAATTAGAAGTTATAGGTGATGTCGAAATATAACTAATCTCAACATAAACTGAGTAGAGGAAGGTATTATAGAGTCTTTGATGTTATTGATATAGGGGTATCTTTAGTAATGGTCTTTGAGGGAGAGTATGTGTGTATGTAAATACCTTGGGAGTAGAACTGAACTACTCTGATGACTTTAATAAACACTATGATGTATGTATAGGAGTTGTACTATGTGTTGTAAATGATAACCATGTAATATTTGGTAGTAGTATTGGACATGTAATTGGTGTTGGTGTTACAAATGTAGTTATAAATTATGCTAAAATTGCCTATGGGATGGGAAGAGGATACTCATATAGGACACCCTCAATCTTAACCACTTGCTTAGCATATATATACTTTAGTAATTGGTATACTATAGATGGGATGACTTAGAGACACTATAACCGTGGTCTAACCAATAATATATTGAATACACTTGCACTAGGTACTAATAAGAACTGAGTGGATATGTGTGCTGGTCCAACCTATAATAGAAGAAAAATCTCCTCAATGGAGATTTGAACATGGCCACTAAACCCACTAATGACTATATTTATGGGGAATATATCACTCTCTATGTAGCTCAAGTTTTTTAAGAGAATCATGGTGCACATGTTTATGTTTAACCTATTACTAACCATAATATTGTGAATATGATAGTGGTCTATTTATGCTTGTATAAAGAGTGCATGTAAATTTGTGTCATCATCCATAATATCCTTCTCTAAAAATGTGATAAGTGATCTAGGTAGCACTGTAGTGTGATACATGCCAATAATGTTATGTTTTTGATGTGTCTCCTCTATAACTTTGTGATAGGAATCTAGTATTGGATGTGCCTTGTATGTATAGTAAACACCTGATGTGCCCCTTGCGTCATTAGCTGTATGTTTGAGGAAAGGATATGAAAATATATTTAGTGCCTTTGTCTCCATTTTCTATTACTTTGGTGCCTTTATGGGTTTTCCCACATCAATGATGTTAGCCTTTATGAGATCTTGTATTTTGTGCTTTAGGATAATGCATCCATTTGTCGTATGGCCTAGTACCCTATGATACTCACAAAATACAGTTGAATCATAACTCTTTGTAGGAGGTTGTGTCATATCAACATATTTAATGGGAGGGAGAGATATGACATTACATTCCAATAATTATTTTAAAACTTGTGTTGATGACTCTAAAAGATTAGTGAAGACTCTACACTAAGGGGTAGATAAAACCAATCTAGGAGAAGGCTCGTAAGCTACTTTAATTGTCGCCTTTTGATCAAATTTATTTTCTATGTCTCAGACCTTGTATGGATGTTTTTTTGAACTCTTAATAGTTGATCTTGATCCATTTATGTACTTGAGTTTTCCCATTGCTAAGAGCTAAACCTATCTTTCCTTGACTATGTGGTATATATCAATAAATGTGGGAAACTTATTGAATAAGATAAATTCATGCAATGATGGTAATAGACTTTGTTTAAATATATCTTGAAAATCTCTATTTACCATAGGGATAATCAATTTGGATAATATTATCTTGTATCATAAGACATAATCGATAATAGGCTCATTTGAATTTGAATTTAGTTGTGCCATTGGTCCATATGATATATTATCACTGATGTTGAAAGATAAGTGTGTTAGGAAAATCTCGACTAAAGGATTAAATGCCATGATAGATTGATTTGGAAAATCATAAAACCACTATAGGGTATAATATTGAGATTGCATAGAAATAACTTCATACTAAGCCAATTATTGGACACATATTCCAAGCATATAGTATGAAAGGCCCTAAGGTGATGCTCTAGGTCACCCTTTCCATCATGTAATGTGAGCTTGGGTGCCATAAAATTGTATGACAGAGGAGTTTCCACTATGTGACATGCCAAAGGTGTCTTCAAGAGAATTTTGTAATCCAAGGCTTGTGATGCCTTACCTTCTCCTTTCTCAATAAGTAACACCTTAGAATATAGAGTAAGAACCTCCTGCATAAGGGATTGCACATATAGAGTAGAAGAACTAGCCATAAGTGTGCAACTATCACTGATGGTTGAATAACAAACTTGGGTTGTGCAATCTGAGTTGGTTGAGTTGGCCCCACTAGAGGTGTAACAACATTATTAATTGGAGTGGTTGAAGATTGACCATTATTTATCTTTTCAAATTCCTCTTACAAAATGTTTATGAAATCATCATGTATATCCTTATGTTTGGACCCAAAGTCTTGTAATTGTTACTTATCAGTTTCATCAAATCTATTGTGAAAATTTTCCATTATAGGTTTGAAAGGTAGGAAAACAAGTTTTTTATATTTGGAATCTTTAAAGAATAGGAATCTATGAAAATATTTCAAAATTTAAATATAATAGCCAATCTCATACTTTTGGAATTAAAATATGGGTATAGATAAAAAAAGGATACAAACCTTAAGTGTGTCTAGGTTTAAGTCTTTGAATCTAGGATTTCTTTGTAAAAATTTAAATTAGATGTAAAAAAAATTGAAACCATAATGTGAAATTGATTTAATTTAGCTAGGTTGTCTAAAAAATAAAAAAATTAGAAGTATACAACTCAAATTTATTGCACAAAATATGGATTAATGTAAGCTATGGTTTTATACAATATTCAAAGTAAGTCGAGTTTACCAAATGATTTAACTTTTTAGGGTTTGAATATGTAAAACCTATGTTTAGATTAATGGGCTAAAATGTATAAATTTATTAAATAAATTGCAATAATTAAGCAATGATTTGTTATAGAATTTGAACTTCTTTGAATTTCTAAAAATAACAATGAAAAAGCATAAATATTGACTTATCTAAAAATTGACTATCAAAGATGATCTTGGTTATGAAAACTAGGTTTTGGAAAATTCTAAGTGTTGTCCATAGGATTCTAGTGTTCATCTACTCACTAGATAGTAGTGTTCCATATGTTCAGTAGTTCCATGTTTGTGTATTGTCCTCAAGGTGGTGGTAGTGTCCCCTTTGTGGGACCATTCCTATTTTTTAGGAGCACTTAGGTCTAGGTTCTTATGTCATGTTCTTGCACACACAAAACCTATATCTTTGTGTTGTGCCTATGAAACCTAGTTTAGTGTGTAAACTCGAATCTTCCTTAAAATTATGGCATGAGAAATAATTATGTGATCATTGGTAGGATAGACTAGACATCGTCAATACCCCATTGTGAAAAGAATTGCCTACATACTAATACTATGTAAAGGGATCAATCCTAATGTAGTTCTCCCACCTAATGTTTGATGCAAATGCAAATGAATGCTAGAATGAGAGTGGGATTGGATTCCTTGAATGTGATTGAGCTTTGAAATGTTTAAAAACTAGGCTTAGGTCTATTATAGATGGTAGTATGTAGAATTAGGGCATAATAGGGATCAAATACCTTAATTTTACTTAACTTGTCTTTGGTTTGAATGTGTTTTTGCATCTATTTTACATATAGTGAATAAAAGTCAATTAGACCTATATTTATATAGTTATGTTACTTTTGTAGATAATAAAATATGATTTAGTTGACCTTGGGAGGGGCACACATTTGAAAAAGTATTTATTAGGAAGAACTAGGGCTAAGGATAGTAGCATCCAGTTAGGGACACTAGAACCATGTGACTATAGTGTCCCAAATGTGGTGCTAATGTCCACTTGGAAGACTATTGAGTAAGTTATCTTGGGATCTAAGAAGATAGTTTTTAGACTATCTTTAACAGATAATAAATGACTATGGTCTATTCAATGATTAGAAAAGTGCATCTAAGTCTCTAATATGGATCCAAGACTAAGATAGGAATAGGGTAACTCAAGAAATACTCTTATCATCCAATTACCATTTTTAGGTGATTATATCAAGATAGGGTTTAGGGTTTAGAGTCCAATCATAAAGGTAATTGAGGACAAGTTGAGTTGATTGAACCTATTTATGACCATAATGTGTTTTTGGGCATAGGGTTAAGTTTTAGGGTGAATAAGGTCTAATCATAAAGGAATTGAGGTCAGTTTAAACTTCATAAATGTATTTATGACTAAAAAATGTGATTTTGGGCTCAAATGGGCCCCAAGTCACCATAGATTGAGTAAATTAGTTAATTGGGGTAATGAGTGATGTAATTTGGGCTAGATTGATCCACGTGAACCTAATTGTTACTATAAGGTATATTAATTGCATGAATAAATCATTTGATTTAGGTTTTACAATTTAGGATTTAGGGTTTAGGGATTATATTTTCAAGTATATGCAAGATAGGGTTTAGGTTTTAGTCTAATCACGATGGTAATTGAGGACAATTTGAGCTGATTAAACCTATTTGTGATCACAATGTGTTTTTAACCACAATGTTAATGTTTTAGGGTGAATAATGTCTAATCATATAGGAAATTGAGACCAATTTAAACTCCTTGAACCTATTTGTGATTATAGAATGTGATTTTGGGCTCAATTGGCCCTTAGGTCACCACAAATTAAGTAAATTAGTTAATTGGGGCAATGAGTGATGTGATTTGGGCCAAATGAAGCACTATGACCTTGATTGTTACTGTAAATTATGTTAATTACATGACTAAATCATTTGGTTTATGGTTTATAATTTAGGGTTTAACGATTGGAGTATTAGGTATATGTGAGAAAGGGTTTAGGGTTTAGAGTATAATCATGAAGGTAATTTAAGATAATTTGAGCTTATTAAACTTATTTGTGACCATAATGTGTTTTTGGGCATAGGGTTAATGTTTTAAGGTGAATAAGGTCTAATCACAAATGAATTTGAGACCAATTTAAGATCCTTAAAACTATTTTTGACTACAAAATGTGATTCTGGGATTAATTAACCCCCAGGTCACCATAAGTTAATTGGGGAAATGAGTGATGTAATTTAGGCCAAATTAAACCCTATGAACCTATTTGTTATTATAAAATATGCTAATTACATGGTTAAATAATTAGGGTTTAAGGTGTACATATGGATACATAAGGTATAGGGTAAACTAGGGATTAGGGTTTAAAGTGCTTAGTGTTTAGGGCTTATAGTTTACAATTTAGGGTATAAGGTCCAATTGTGAAGGAAACTAAGGGTAATTTGAGTTTCCTGAACCTATTTATGATCACACTATGTGGTTTTGGGTTTGATTATCCCCCATGTCATCACATATTGAGAGATTTAGTCAATTGGGGAAATTGATGGTGTGATTTAGGCCAAATTGAGTGATTTGAACCAAATTATTAGTCTAAATGATTTTAATTAGGGTTTAGATGATTGGTTTAGAGATTGAAGAGTTTACTATTTATAGTTTAGAGTATATAGGGCTTAGGATTTAGGGTTATAGTTTAAAGTATATGGTTAATTTTATATTTTATATAAGATTTAGGGATTAGGGCTTAAGGTTTAGGATATAAGGTATAGGCATTAAGGTTTAAGGTTTAGGGATTAATTTTTAAGGTATAGGGCACAGGGTATAGGGCTTATAGATTAGGGTATAGTGTATAGTGTTTAGGGATTAGGGATAAAATATTGGTGTATTTTACATATACTAAATAATACATATGTGATTTTAACATGTACACATTATTACTGCTACAAGTTTCTTTTGTTAATAATAAAAGTAAAAATAACAACAATCATTTATTTTAACTTTGAAATTATTTTCCATTGATATATTGCATTCTATATGCTATAGGTCTTATTGTAAATGATTATAATGTTGTCCACATCCTCAAAATCATAAATCATTCTTTACTCACATGGTTGACTATAGAGTACATGGGACTATTTCTAACTATTTTATAATAATTAGATTGGTGTCTCCACTTAGTAATTCACATTGAAACCAGGTATGTTTTGGAATAATTGGATTGTTGTCCTCACCCTCAAAAGTTGAAAATTTTGTGAAATCATGAATGATGTATTTTGTAGTAGTAGGAAGAAGACTTCAAAGTGCAAAATGTTGAATGAATTAGAAGTGGTGAGATAAAAAAAAGGAAATGAATGAAAAAACTTCATGCAGGTAAGTTTACTATCTTTAATTATTTAATTCTCACAAATATGATGAAATGAACAATGATACTATACCAAATTTTGAAAGTCTAATTGTCAATTCTAATAGTATACCCAATTATAATGCAATTCCACATTTAAATTTTATTATTTTTAATTTTGATGATGATGATAGGATGCATGATGATGTTAATTTCATAGAAACACTCATTAGATAAAATAATAGAGATGAAACTAATATGGAAACACATAATGGATAAAGTTACAATGAAGAAAACAATATGGGATCACTATTGATTGAAGAACCTACTAATGAAGAAAATAATATGGAAACACCAAATAAATTAAATATACCATTAAGAACACCTCCTAAGATTTATAAAATAAAACCAATGTATTTAATTAAAATTGATGAATCTATTTTGAAACCAATGCCTAAAAAATTTCTAAGCACCATATGAGAAGAAAAGTTGAAATAATTTGGGATTGTCACTTTTAAGATTTAAACAAAAATAAAATATGACAATTTTTTGTTACATTTATGAAATTAAAAATGATGAGACCTACAATGAATACCTAGGACTAAGAAAATCTAATATTGAAGCTGTAAACAAGAAAATTGTTGAAAATTTTCGTAATGCATAACATCAAGTAGGTTTAAATAAATGCAAAAAATATGGTAACACTGATCAACATGTTATTACAAATTCTTTGATAAGTGGTAAAACAAAGAATTAACAATTGGTTAGAAAAATAAGTCAAGAGTTGCGCATAAATAGAAAAACACTAATGAAAGCAATTGGGAGACATACAAGACTTGATGTTGATGGTAAAAAATACTTATGGGAGTTCTCTAGTAGAGTCACATGGAAATAAAAGGTTATAACCAATGCCTTAAATATTTTATTTTATAATTTTGGAAAGATAACACAAGGGTATCACCTAATGTTAGAGATGTAGTAAAAATAAGAGTTGGTTCTTGTAACCTTTTACTAAATCCTTAACATTTTTTGGCTATGAATTATACACAATTTTACTCTAAATATGTTGAAAAATATATAAATATTTATATTAGTCAAAGCTATTTTAAAATGTTCAAATCGTTCTATGTGAGAATCAATCACACATGCACTACTTGTTATTATAGGCAGCATGTTGAACTTTCTATGCATTATGATAGTTTTCATCATGTTTGTTGTAATTTTCATACTAGCAACATTTTTCAAGAGTGTGGAGTGGAATACCTACAAAAATTATCAATATAATTCATTCTAATAGTCATTTTTTAAATATTAGATGGTCAATTATTTTATAACAGTGCAAGTTTAAATGGAAGCAACATTTGTGGTGGATTGCCAAAATTGAAAGCCTATACCCATGAGGTGAGTACACATGGAATTGGAAAATAATTGGTTGGTTATAGTAAATATAAATATGTGTTATATCAAATGAAAGATGGAAAGGAATATAAAAGGTGCGAGCTTGTTATAGAACAAATACATGTTTCTAAATTTATGGACAAATTTAGAGATGAAATTGTATATGAGTATGTAAGGCACACACACAGAGATTGATGTCTATAATAATAATTCGAGTTAATTAAGGACAAATTCATGATTAATACTATTGTTTTAGTAGTTTACTTTATAAATAATTACACATTGTAACCATAAAGAGAGGATCAATCACAATACTACAATTTACCACATATTTCACCTTTTGTGCATATAACATTCATGTATTCACTTGATAGTATAGAAAATGGTTGGAAAATATTAAGGAATTACCAGTTTTATGTTAGAGATGATATAAAACATAATTTATAGTATGTTGAAAGTTTTTTTAAGTTTTTTTATGGAAATTTGAGTGAAAAGAATATTACTTTCAATCAACATTATAAATGGTCAGATAACTGCACATCATAATTCAAGAATGCACAGTTGTTTTACTGAATGAGTAGGATACATGTGAGCACTGATGTATAACATATTTGGAGTTTAAATAAAGTATTCCATGTAAAAGGGGAGCATTATAGTGCAAAATCATGTGTCAAAAGAGTGCCTATAAATAGGAGTTAAATTTTGAAAAAGTTACTTATTTGTTAGATGTAAAGAACATAGTTGAATGTAATGAATGTATGGACCATGGTCCTCAACAAAATTCCATTTTTATTATATATTTTTAGATCATGTATGATGTAAAATTTTAAATATATAAATATTTTGTATTAGTAATAGGATCGAGTGAATTACACTCATTTCATAGCTCAAACGTAGGGGATTTGATGGTTCATATGAGGCACATGGTGCACTTTTATTTTACATGCATTGAATTTTTTTGGAATGAGTGTGAGTCATAAGAATGGGTGAATGAATGGATTTATAGGAATTTTGTTCCAATTGACACTTATCAAGTTCCACCAACATTACAACTTATAGAGCTAACATCATCACATGACTTTGACCATGTGTCTGATCTAATGAAATTAGGTACCATATTATATTTGACATGTGTTTAATGTGATAAATTTGGTAAATATATCAGTATATGATTTATTAAATCATGTTTTGTTTTATGATTCAAATCATGTTTATGAAGTTATTGCAGATGAGGATAATGAGGTGATATACTACTACTTGTGCTAGTGTGTAGAGGAAAAATAGAAATTGATGTCTATAGTCATAGATGGGGAAAACATTCACTATCCCATTAGGTCTATTATAGTTAATGGAACTTGGATTTGATATTATCTTGCGAAAAATTACAAGGTATGGTTGTTTGAAGACTTCAAAGTACATAGGAAAATACTCCACTATTTAAATTTGGTTCCTGCAACAAATGTTTAGATGCACAAATATCATGGTAGGTCATTGAAAAGGACTCTATGGAAGGTTCGTGAATATAACCATGAATAAATTATTAATACTATAAATGATAGACTTGATCCTAGTGGTTCCTTAGATTAAACCCCCAATGTATGTTAAATTCTCAAATGCAAATATATTTATTGTTATCAATTCTTATTTATTTCTTAGATTTTACACATAAATTTGAATTTATATAATTACTAACATATTTTTTTATAGAATTTAGTGGTTAAAAATTAGCTTAAACCTTCACATGGTTAGAACTATTAGTATAAAATTCCATATTCTCTAAGCTAAGAGAAGTTTTTGGTTCTTGTAGATGATTGTCAGTTGACAATATTTGTTGTCAATATATCTTGATATTACCATGGGTCCCTTTATCCCTTTAAATATTGATAAAGAAATGTTTTCTATAATATTATATCCTTTTCACACATGAACAAGATATTATTCTACTCTTATCAAGATAATGTAACCTTTTGACAACATTTTGAAAAGAAATGGAATCATTGACCTTCATTAGCCATCTAGACCTTGTAGCACTTCAAACAGTGAATTTTAATGATAAATTTCATATAAGACACCATATAAAAAAAATTTCCACCATTCCATATTACCATTTGGCTAAATATATTGTTTATAAAGACTCTTAGGGGTATTGATCTCAAAAACATGTCCAATTTTATATTTCAAAAATGAGAATTCAACATGTGTGAATATATTTCTAAACCCTAAAATATTTTTCAATATTATAAATATTATACAAATCCAATTAAGTGTAGCCATGTGATTAGACTTCCAAAAATCCAAAATCTCACTTAAAACCTAGGTAGGGTTCTATTACTAGTAGGAAATGAATAAATTCATAAATTGAGTTTTAGGGAACTTCAAAAGCCCATTCTTTTTCCTCCAGGTCTGATCTAACCTCCTCTTCACTTCTTCAGTTGATAAGACCTTCCCAGAATACACAAATATTAAGGAAATGACAATTTACCTATTTTTTATATATGAGACATAGACTTGCTTGAGTTTATGAACATATGTTGAGTAATTTTGTTCTTCAAGGTCTAAACTCAAATCCTATATCTCTTTACAGATTCCATATAACTTAATTATTAGTGGATCATGAAGTGTTTGTGCCTAGATCTTTTCCAATGATAAGCCTTTTATTGAAAACTATGCTCAGAGCTCCATTTTAGGACAAGACTTGACTAAATATTACAAAATATCATGAAAATCATTTAGAATAAAATGTAAAATTAAGAATCATGATCAAATGCATCAAACTATCATTCATACACAGGCGGGTATTATAAAAAGACGTTTCTTCAATTCATTCTTGAGTCAAACTATGTTGAAAAATTCTGTATCCATGTGTATTTTAAGGCCATGGAAATGAGAACACATGTAATTTTCACATCTTGAGGTGTTGTAAGTGACAAATTTGTAATCTAATGTCTAAGAAGTGGAAATGACTATTGGAGGTAAATAACTTGTCTCTTTAACTACATATAAGTTACATTATAACACTGACCATAGAATCTTCTACCACCTATTTTTCTATTATTTTTTATTGATGGTATTCAAGGTGCATGTAGAGGAATAAAACATTCACAAGATGGTTCTTTTAGTTTGTGGATATGACTTATGGTTTCTATTTTATGCCTATCAAAAATAAATTTACCTAAAAATAATAATTTTGCCTTATAGGGAAATGTCATCTTGAGGTCAAAATGGTTGCTTCATCTTATAACTAAGAGTGCTAGGTGGCCAATAATGTGGTCCTAAACATTAGTATCCACCTTTGACATGTTATAAAAGATATTTTTTTAGATATTATGACATTAGAGGTAAAAATTTCCAAATTGGCTCACATGTTGACAACATTTGTTGTCAATGTTGCTTGAGGATTGAATGGGTGATTCCTATCCTAACTGGGACTGATTGGAGGCCAAAATTGTGGTCCTAGATATTAAGCACCACCTCAACATGTTTGTGATGCTAGTTTTCAGCCATGAGGCCCTAGAGGTAGAGATCTCTAACTCGGCTTGCATGTTGACAAAATTTGTTGTCAATGTTGCTTGAGGATAAAGTTGTTACAAAATTATGTATCCACATGATTTTCAAGGTTTTGTAAGTGGGAATGCATATAAATTTCACATCACTAGGTGTTATAAGTGATGAAATCATAATCTAAATCCA
Source organism: Torreya grandis (assembly GCA_037957365.1). NCBI lineage: Eukaryota > Viridiplantae > Streptophyta > Pinopsida > Cupressales > Taxaceae > Torreya > Torreya grandis. The sequence continues at coordinate 1,809,837 of JARHVA010000325.1, read as the reverse complement.
AAAAGTGTAAATGTCTATTAGAGGCAAATAACATGTCTCTTAACTTCATACAAGTTGCACTATATGACTAACCAAAGAATCTTCTTTCACAAATTTATCAATTCATGGGATTCATAGTGAACATATAGGAATTATTCATGTAAATAATGATTCTTTTGATTCATGGATATGACTTACGGTTTCTATTTTATGACTATCGATATGACTTATAGTTTGTATTTTATGCCTATCCTCAATTTGCCTTATAGGGACATGTCATCTTGATGTTAGAATGGGTGCTTAGTCTCCTTATCAAGAGTTTTTAGAGGTAAAAAATGTGATATTATAGGTTAATACCCACCCCTTATGTGTTGGCGATGCTATTTTTCAACCACAAGGCCTCGAAGGTAGAGATCTCCAACTTGGCTCACATGTTGACAACATTTATTATCAATGTTTATTGAGGCTAGAATGGGTGATATACATCCTAATCAGGAGTGATCATAGGAAAATAATGTGATAATATACATTAAACTCCACCCTTTACATGTATTCAATCCTAGTTTCATCCATGAAACCCTAGAGGTAGACATCTCCAACTTGGATCGCATGTTGACAACATTTGTTATCAATGTTGCTTGAGGCCAGCATGGGTGCTCCATTTCCTAATAGGGAGTGATTTAAGGGTAAGAATTAATTAATATAATTTAATCACCACATTTACATGTTTTTAATGCTACATTTTATCCATGAGATATCAAACATAGAGATCTCCAACTTGGTTCACATGTTGACAACATTTGTTGTCAATTTTTTTCAAGGCCAAAATTACTTTAAAATTGCATATGCACATGGATTCCAAGGCCATGTTATTGGTAATACATGTAATTTTAAAATAATAAGGTGTTGGAAGTGTTGGATTCATAATCTAAGGTTTAAGAAGTGGAAATGTATATTGGAGGCAACTAACCTGTCTCTTAAATGCATAAAAGTTGCATTATAACACTGACTAAATAATCTCCTTCCATTAATTCATAGATTATTTTTTATTCATAGAAGTTGAGGTGAATTTAGAGGAATTAGACACACACAAGTTCATTCTATCATTTTATGGATATAATTTAGTGTATGTTTTTATGCCTATCTAAAGTTTGCCTACAAAGATCAATTTTGCCTTATAGGGAAATGACATCTCAAGGCTAAAATAGGTACTCTATCTCCTAATCGGGAGTGATCAGATGAAAATAATGTGATACTAGATGTTAATTTCCACCCCAAATTTTATTGATGTAGTTTCATCCACAAGGCCTTGAAGGTAGAGATATCCAACTTGGCTTGCATGTTGACAACATTTGTTTTTAGTGTTGTTTGAGGTTAAAATAGATGTTTTGTCTCCTAAATGGGCATGCTTAGAGGGTCCTAGAATTAATGATCATATTTTTATACTTGAATCAATGATAATACACCTTAGAAAGAGGTAAAATGATCCCAAGTCACTTCAAAACACTTCTATGTCCCTTACAAGGCAACAAACAAGCAGTTTAGATAGAATTTTTGTTTGGGAGTTTTATGAAGAATGTTTTAGTTTTTATAACTCCCAAAGTTTAAACCCATATAAACTTATCACATGACACCAATAATGAATATATTTGATATTTAAAACGTAATTTTGAACCCCTAAACCAATTCAAGGCTTGTTGAGGCCTAAAAAGACCAAATTAGGTATTTTTGGGAGTTTTAGGTAGAGTAGAGAGATAAAAAATTACATGGAGGTTTGTAACATGAAAATGATGTTATAATCCTCATTATTCCTCTTCTCTACTCACATAAAATTTCACAAAGTTACAAATTTTCACTATGCATTTGGCAAACTTAGCAAGATGACAAAGCGAGCATATGAGATATCATACCTATTGCATCAGTTTGAGTATTTTCACATCATATCATGAGGTGTAAAGAATATTTAGCAACATGGTGGAATTAGTTATGTAGGTGTGTAACCCCTCAATCAAGGAGGGTAAGATAATGTAAAAAATAAAATGATAGATCTCCTACACTAACTCTCTAGAAGGCTATCATAACACCAAGTTAACACACATTGAGAACATGACAAAACTATTTATTGCCTGCTTTGACATTGTAACTAAATTTATGAGTAAGATAAGCCCATCATCCCTCTTGGTTAGTATCTTGTTGCACCAAAATTATCATAACTTGTGTTTGGTCTATATAAAGGGTAGGTTTATGAAAGGAGATATAACCAAAACTCAGTCCCAAAGAAGTTTAAAACCATAGTGGGATAGGTCAATAAAAGAGTGTAGCTATTAGGTTTAGTCCTTAAATCCAACAAGGGTTAGTAAGTGGATAAGGTTTAAGAGTGAAGGTTTATGCTTGTGAGAATAATTGTTAGAGATTGAAATGAGTATGATAAGCATGAGAGTGGGGTCAGAATTGAGCAAGAAGCTCTCAGGGGAAAGAAGTAGATTCAAAATACTTTCATAATGGGAAACTTGGGTAGGTTGAAAATGGAATGTGCATTAAGAAAGCAAATAGTCTTACCATGTTGAACCCATTTATAAACAAGTTTCTAAACCTAATAAGGGATATGAGTAAATTATTTCTATCTTCCTTCATGTACATATTGATTTTACTTGTGACACCATTCTATATCCTCCTATAACAAACTTATATATTGTTTAATGTATATTCACTTATAATCCTACTTATAACAAGGGGTATATCAGATTTATACCTAAGATTGATTATCACCTAATTTAATCAATGTGATATTTTATATATGTAAATGAGGGGATTATTGGTGGACTAGGACCTAAAATAAAGTAGTCATGACCATAATTGGCCAAAATAGGTCAAGGAGTGTAAATTTGGATCAATTATGTCAATCCACCCAACTTGTAACCACAAACCCTCTTTACACATAAATATAAATTTAACATAATGCAATGACAATTATGAAAACTAAATGTATAGATTCCCTACTTAAAGTGTTGAAGGTGGTTTTGAGGTATGGGTTAGTCTATGAGAGGAGATATGGCCAAGACTTAGTCCTAAATAATTCTAAAACCCTAGTGGGACATGTCTATAATAGAGTGTTGTTGTTAGGCCTAGTCCTTGAAGCTAACAAGGGGAAGTGAGTGGATAATGTGGAAAAGTGGAGGTTTAAGATTGTGAGAATAGTTTTTTGAGATTTAAATAAATATTATTATCATGAGAGTGGGGTTAGGAGTCAGGAAGAAGGTCTTAAGGGAAAAAATAATCTTTAATAATGTGAATTAGGCTTACTAGGCCTTGTACCCATACTTGGGCAAAAGTTGAAGATAGGTACAAAGAAGTGTTGGGGACTTCAAACAAGGTTGGTTGGCATATTTGAGGATAGGGTAGGATGTTGGAAGATATTGGAGTTGACTCTAAGTGCATATAGATAAGGTAGATGACAATGGGCCTAGATAAGCCTAAAAGTTGCATTGAGAGAGTGAGACAAGATTGATTACAAAAGGAGAGTGGAGATTCTAGAGTGAGTTAAACCTTGAGAGGCAACTGAGGTGAATATTGGAAGCCTGAGGTAAGAGAGTGAACTAGTGTAGACAATAAGAGATTCTAGTGAGGAAGGCCATGAACCTAGTGGAAAAGAGCAAGGACAAAGCATTGAGTGAGTTTGGGATCAACATTGCAATCATATTTATCAGAGGTAGATATTTTGTAGAGGTTTGTAGATTATCATATTTAACTTAAATCAGAACCTATTGGTATTTTAAGACCAATCCAAGAGAATAGAGTAAGATTGTAAACAAAGGTTTGTGAAATAGTATGAAAGATATTCAAAATTAGAATAAATTATTATATAATATTTTAACATAATTATACGTAAATTTTCCATGCATTTTAACAACATTCAATAGATTACAATGTTTAAAAAGTGAAATGTTGAATATTATATGTATATATATTATATCCATAAATCAATAAAGGCATGAAAAATGTGAACACAATACAATATTTGAGGTCAATCCCATATAGGCATATACAACATGTCAAACAACTATACATCAAGCCATGTATATGAATACACTAAAATGTCATTAGACCTACTCTCCTAATAATCAAAATGCATCACTCTCTTTTCCTTGATTTCCAAATCCTCTTCCTTGGATACCTTGCTCGTAACTAAAGGTTTATGAGTGGATTGACTACGAGTCCTCTTCAACTCCAAACTTGCCTATAACTCCAACTATTCATATGAAATTATTGTTATAAATTATACAAGCTATAATAACATTCTTATAAAATTAACATGTTAAATTTTTCAAATCATACAAAAATTATTGATAGGTGCACTTATTGCAAGTTCTTAGTCATAATCAATTTGAGAATGACACTAAATAGGGTCGATGATAGGTTCACATTAGCAAATAGGAGTGTGAAACAAATCACTACTATGAGTCAGTGACCTTCTCTTGATGATGAAAATCATAGGTCCCTATAAACATATATATACATACAAAATAAAAATTCAAAATTAGCTAATAGACTAAATCATTGAAATATAATATGAAAAATCACAAATTAAGTTGTCTAACTATAGCACGCTACCCCTTCTAATTATTTTGAAATATCCAAAAGACATTACTAGAGGAGTCTACATAGACAATTATTTTGTGCATCAAATATTTTCAAAAGTATAAAGGACAATATAAAAACACATGTTCATATTTATAATTAAACATTAGGTAATATATAATCAGACCATGTAACTTGAAGAATTGCTATGCAGATGAAATCACAGTAGCAACACCTACATTTATTCCCTCCCTAATTTATGGTAGAGTGTTTTCTATGGTCATCAACTAAACATAAAAAATATCATTATTAGTCACTTATAAATGCACACACACACACCAACACACACACACACATAGAAACACACACACACACAACATATATGTATAATGAAAACTATCATTAATTAATTATTATAAACTACCTTCATATAGGTATAAACCATAGGTGCACTCTAAAAAACACACGTGTTTGTCTAGACTCCAATAAACCTCTTGCAACATAAAAAGAGTTCATATACATCAAATTACCTTTTAAATTATACAAATATATTAAATTTAACAAGTCTAACATTTGTTTGTAATAATTAAAATATTAAAGATACCTGGGAAGTGTTAAGCAAGGTGACTAGATGAAATGTATATAAATGAAACATAGAAATATTGATATCATCTAAGCCAATGGAAAAAAAACCTTGTGTGGACTATACTAAATCATCCTCTTCTTGAATAGGTCTAGTGCATAAAACACCACATGATTTGCATAAGTGAGCTTGTTGGGTAGCAACTCTAGATGAAGCCTCACCACATACACCCTCCTCAAGAGGAGGATGACAAACTTGTATCATATATTGGATGAGGCTATCAGTAATTGCCTTAAGCTCATGCAAAGTATCAATATCTACAGTCTCCTTGACTTTAGAGGGTAGTGTTTCAAGAGGATTAGGTTTGTCAACATGTGCTCTTACTATCTGATTATGTGCACATGTGACCTTACCATATTCAGTGTATAGACCTTTCCCTAACCTTGTAACTCTGAGAAATTAAAATAATTTTGGATTTAATTTAACACAAAATCACAATACAATTTTCTCAAAAAATAGAGTGGGACTTAATTATTGTTATAAGTTGGATGATCAAACACCATAAACCTATGGTAATAAATTTTTTGTTTGAGAAAATCATGAGTGAACTAATGGATTTGAATGCATTTGGTCATCACATCAGGTGGTGTACTAGTCTTCCCATCAATTAATAGGGCATAAATTTTGGTTTTGGTTATGTGTTTATCTTTCATAGTACTTACTAACAGTTTTTTAGAATAGTTTATCTTTCATTTATTTATATGTTAATCCCACCTATTTATTTGACCCGTTAATGACTCAAATTGATATAATAATATATATAGTGTGTTTTTAGGGAAATTCAATAGGGGTTGTTTGAGTTTGGATACCTTAATGACCTAATCAGATTCTCAAGTTCAAGTTTATTTTCTACTATGTGGCTTGCTAAATCCTCTTCACTACATTGGGGGGATTGAGGAACTACATAAAGGCTAGGAGGGTTTTGTAAGGGAGGAGGGTTGGGAGGGTTTTGCATGTGAGGAGGGATTGGAGGGTTAGGAGGGATAGGAGGGTTTTGGGGATTAGATGCTGGTACATTAACCACTACACATGAAAATGTATCCATTAAAAAACATAAAATTAAAAATGTTTCAGGTAAAATACAATAAAATTGAAAAAAATAGGGTTTAATTGCACTAAAACATGTTATCTTACCTCTAGTTTGTCATGGGATTGTCTAATTATGGGGTGGGTGTCTCCAAAATGTGAAATTTTGATTGATCAAACTTACTACTCCAAAATATGGGTTTGGTCTTCATTCTTTTGCTCATAGTTTCTACTATGTGAAATACCAAATGATTTAGCTTTCACATTTCTTTTATTGTATAAAAACCACGTACATATTTTTTACATGTACATGATTTTTATATGTACGTGGATTAGTCTTATTAAATACTGAGGCTAAGTTCACAAACTGTGTATGTAGTTCTAATAACCACGTACACAAAACCATTTTTTTGGGGAGGAAAAGTGGAATTCTATCCATTTTTTGACTCCCCAACTTCATGCATACACCTTATCTTCAAATTTCAATGCATTTTCAAGATATGATCCTCTTGATCTATTTAATCTCTATTCATGAGATAACAATTATCCCATTGACTCATCAACTGAAAGTTATGCCATATCTTTAGAATCTTTAATGGATATAATAATAAAATAAAAATTCATATGCAAACTCTTGAACAGGTTTTCAACATCTCTTTGATCTTCAATAGTCACACCATGATACCTTATTTGGTTTACAACACTCACTTCATGAGTGAAAAATGAATCAACTATGTATGACTCCATCTATGGGGTTTCATCTTTTCATAACATTTAAAATTTTGTAGCCTTGACCTTGTTGGTGCCTTGATAAGTTATTTTTTATTTTCCTTTGGAATAATGGAGGAATAAATGATTAATATATTGAATATAAAAACTTGATGTAATTATGTACAAGATAATCTTAAAAAGCTTACAGAAAGATGAGTTGGTTAAAAAATCAACTAACATGTAAAACTACCCAAATGACAAAAAAAGGAATTACATAAATATACTAAAATATTAAAAACAACTTTGGATCATGAAAATAATACAACAAACTCATCCTTGATCCAAATGGGTATAAAAAATGAATGAACTAGAGTAATGATTTTGAAGTCATACAAGAAACATTTTCACAACTGCAAGTGGTGCACTGTACCTCTAGCACTAACCAAAAAATTGATGCTACTCCATAAATAAGCCTAGACCTATGATTTTGGTAAAAAATGGTTGATGAACATGATCAATGCCTACTCATCCCTAATTATCATCATACTATACTATAATAGAACATGATCAGGTGTGTCTAACTACATCGATTCACATAAGGTCCTATTTAAGAAACTATCCAAGTAACAAAAGCTTGTACTATGTATGGCACATCTCCCTGATGTCTAACAAATGATAATGAAATTTGTTCAACATTAAAGGTGATAACAAACCCTATCAAATTGTAATATCAACAATGTTGATCTAAGACCAATAAATGCAATATCTTCTCCCCCTATCAAGCAAGAGGTGAGAAGAAATGTACCAAGAGAACAAAAATCAAATATAATTGTCTACTCCATGTCATGAAGAGTAATGAGAGAAAAAAATTGGAATTGAAAACAAAAATACAAGCCAAAATATTTCTACTACTACAAACCCTAGTCTTGAGCTTAGTAGTTCACATAAGATGGGTGTATCACTAAGCACTCAAAATATGGTGTTTGATCCATTGGGACCATAGACCTTGGCCATATAAGACCCCTCCTAATTAGAGGAGATATCAACATAACTAAAATATCTGAGTATCTAGAAGATCTACTATAAGAATGATCCACATAATTTGCTTCATCTTTCCTTTTATGTGGAGAACAAGGTCATCATGAAGTACATACATCTACAAGATTTCCAATTCTACCACATTTGAAACATGTGGGATATTTCATGTGTCTGAAAGATTATAAATATGTTGAATCACTACAAGAAATATGGGAGTGAGAAAAATTCTTATGATGATGTATGCATTTGGAAGACCTTGGAGAGTGTTGATGTGAATTTTGTGGAGACTATCGAGAATGATGAGGAGAATGTCACTGGGATTTTTTTATATAATTCTTCTAAAACTATAGTTATAAATGGTGATGATATCTATGATAGGACATATTTTTTACATAGTGAGCCTCATCAATAGGTATACTTTTATTTTTCTAATTATCTCTCATGATGAACTAATAACTTACATATGGTGTCAAATGTGGCACCAGTAATCTAGTTACTGAGTTGTAGAATTTCAACAAAATTTGTGTATGTATAACTAATCCCATTCAATGTGATGGAAATCAACATGCCATCATAAATTTTACCACCAAATATGTATTATTATTATTTCAATGTTTTCATGTGAGAAAGATATTTAGAGATGTCTTCATTGTCTGCCAATTTATTATTTAAAATATACATAATAAGGTCAATGCCAATCTTTTTTTATGCAGGTTTCTTGTCATAGAAATATTTTAATGCTTTTCATGATTTTAATTGTCACTTGGATTTTCACACTTTGAGGAGATGTCTTAGCTCTCCTCATCTAATTGTCACAATTGAATCACCTCTAGGCTTTTGGGTAGCCTAAGTATGAGGTGAATCTATAGATAGGGCTAGCTCCCTTGATGTACTACTTTGGATCACTACTACAACTAAAACTTTAGTGGGGGGGGGGGAGGAAAAGAGAAAACTAAAAGAAAACTATCCTAAGGGAGGTGATAAACCAAATAAGTTGATGACTTCTAATTAGTTATATGTTACACATGAAACCAAGAGAATAACCAAACATACACTTCTCCAATCTGCATCTTCTCACATCAATATTACATTATGAGGTATGGATGAATGTTTAGGCAAAGAGAACTAGACAAGAGGCGTTGAATGACACTAGTGAATAGACTAACTAACTCAACCTTGAAACTTTTTAGAACCTTCACATGCCCTAGAAAAATAATCTTTCCAACTACAAATAGGTGAGAGAATGAAATAACAATGCTAAGGAAACAACAAGTCATCACTCATAAAAATCAATCATCCAAGTAAAACACACTATGAATAGTCATAAAGAGGTAAAAATCAGTAGTATTATTGATAAAATGGTATGAAAATTAGTAGGTATTCACCATACTTAGGTGGAGCATAAGTTATAATTACCAAAATGGTTAGTTCTTATAGAACTTGAGAGAGAAAGAGGAGAAAAGAGAAGTCTAAGGATCACAAGGACACTTGTCAAGCTAAGAAAAGAGTTAATTGTGCATGAGAAGAGGATATGAGATGAACCATGAGAGGTTAGAAGAGACAAGTGCCCATATAATGCATTAAACTCATGAAAAGTGGCAAGAAATTTATCATTCTGGCTCAAAAAACTACCTTCATAATTTGTACTTATTTAAATGTCCCAAAACTAATTAGGATAGGTTTGATGATTGGAATGAATTAGAAGGACTTCAAATATGCCTCTCCATGCATTATCTATAGTATTGATCCTTTAGAAACTTTTGGAGGTGATCCATCACCATCTACAGTCTAAAAACTCTTCTTTCATACACCCTACACACTTAGTCTCCACAAAGGCATTGATTTTATACCCTTCTCACTAGCTTATTCAGTATGCTAGTTTTGATTGGCTGGGATGAGAGATATTGTTTCAAAACTTTGGATTTTTTATGAATAAATAAATGACCATATTGAGTTAGTATAAGTCTTAAGCTTCCCGTAAACTTGGTTACATCTCTTGAATGTTCTTGGGCACTCCCTTGTTTCCTAAGGGATTATCCAACCCATAAAAAATTTATTTACCAAGTTTTAACCCTTTGTTTTATGTTTTTACCTCCCAAATGCTTTAAGAACCAAGCCAAACTATTTACAACCAGATTGTGTAGGCTTCAAGCATGTGGATTGTGTTTGTTTGATTGGAGACATTCCATTTGATTGATTTTAATTTGAAAAATATTATATAGAAACTTATTATCATGTTTAATATTAATAAGGTCTAATTATCACTTAAACTCTCTAAATACCCCCTTTCCATCCTTGAATTCTCAAGATTGTATGTACAAACCATGACTATGCTTTATATGGGAGGGAACACCTAGTGTAGAGTTATATGATTTAGACCTTTTTAACATTTTATAATCATTAAAAAAGTCTTTAAATACTTATTTAATTTATTCCCATGCTCATCTCACACTTTGAAGTTGGCTTGTCCCCTAAAACTAGTCATAGGCAACTGACTGTACTTTCTATGTTTCTTTTCCAAGAGTAATCTATGTAGGTGAATTTGCATAAATTGACCTTGAATGTAGTGTTAAAAAACCTATTTGAATTGTTTAAGGTAATTTATAAATTTTTTGGACCGATTCACTCCTATTTAGGCAAAACCAACCTAAGAATCATCACCTTTTATGCTCACTGCCTCTCTCAACCATCTATAGTTGGTTGTAGGTGAACATTTTCAAATGAGGGGACACCTATATATGAAGATTCATTTTTGAAAGGTTTAAAATCACCCATAAATATATTGAGACTCTTTAAATCATCTTATATAGATCAATGTATGTGTTTCCATATTTAATTCCTTGTTATGGATGGTATGAAAATGAAGGTCTACTATAGGTCCATGACTTTCAAAACAAGAGACACCTATAGGTGTCTGTAGGACAAAAAACACTATATATCACCCCTTTAAAAGATAATCAGGTCAAAAATGTTACATTAAACTATATTTAACTTCCTAATCATGAAAACATGGTTCAAAACTACAAATTTAGGTGGTGTTCCCCTAGTCTCAAATCCTATAGGTAATCACTCCCTGATAATAGTGGTTCAAGGAGAATCTTTAGGCCTTCCTAATAATAAATAGACAAGGCTAAATCACCTCCTTATTTTTTTGAGATGTTATCTTATTATATGGAAACAAGTTTATCCATATAGGTGCTTTAAAACATGTTTTAACCTTATTTTATGATGTTCACAAAACACCCCTGGACCTTTATTTTCTTGTTTTAGGGACAAGGGGCCTAAATTCTATCATATCATGCTTGATCAAATTTTTCATTCTCATTTGTCCACTTAACATATGAAAAATGAATTATAAGGTATATTCACCATATTGGGGTCCCAACCAAAGTTCTAACTCATGTTTCAACACCTCATAATGACTCTTTAACTCTCAGTGGTACCACCTATAGGTGGTCATGCAAATGTATAGACAGATAGTGTATTTTGAATGGTTCTTACTCCTTTTTTTATCAATATCACACCTAAAAAATATATTATATGGTTCACCACATGATAGTTCATAAAAAATGTTCTCAACTTATCAGATGTTCTTCGTACAAGTACTTATAAAACTCTGCCAATGCCACCTATAGGTAGATATTCCCATGTCTAAGTAGTAATTTGACTTTTAGGTAGTGCACATTGCCTTGAACATAAACTAAGTTTTATGTCTATCCTAAAAACACCAAATTTATCTTCACACTATCATAGATATGAAAAAAGTATCAATACCTCCCTTTCAACATGAATTCATCCATGAGAGCACCTAGTGTATGTGAGTTGCAAGTAGGTAGTGAGAAAATTAGAATCATATGTATAGTGATTGGTCTCACGAAAAAACCTAAGCTATTAAAAAATTCATAAAATGTATGTTATCACTATAAATGTGTCAAAAAAAGTCTTAAAACCTCTATTCTAATGTGATATACTTCCAAGATATGCTTGAAGATGTACATTCATGGTTACCTAACTGAATATGTTGCATATGACTATAATTACATGAAGAGCTACCTTGGAAAAAGATATTTATAGGTGAAGGTGATTAATATAACATTATAATCATGTAAAAAAAACATGTTAACCCTCCATGGCCACCATTAAAACAAGAAAATCTTGTAAATGGTGAAAAAATTGCCTGGTACATGGAAAAGTGCTTCCTCTTGCAACCTAAGCTACTTTGCTCATCAAAACATCATGAAACATGAAGCAAATCATGGAGAGAAGATGAGGAGAGAGTAAAAATAATACATAACCAATATAACCAATTGGACTATATGGAATTTCCTAAAATGGGGCAAAACATATAGGGTGCATGAAACAACAAGTAGAAAAAAATAGTCAACTTCATGAGGATGTTTCAGAAAGCATAAGCCACAATTATTGAAAATATTGTTATGTAAATTAATTATCTAAGTTTAATATCACCTCCAAAAATCATTTGACTTGAAAATTGTTCAGCTATCTACACTAAGCATAAAACTATTGGTCAATTCTATATGTCTAGAAAGGCAAAGAAGGAATATAATGGTTTTGGCTCAAAAATGGAACTTATAGAGCATGTAAATCATTGTGATGATTTTTAGTAAGATTAAGAGTCATTACATGGACTTATTCCACATGTCACCTTCCACCATGGGCCGTATAAGTGCCAAACTCACCTTTTTTAGTTGATTACTTGATCTTCAAATAATTAACCTATAAGATTTTGATTGAACTAATGTTACTGATAGGTAATATGACATGTTGTATGTTTTAAAGTAAAATAGGAAACCTAGACACATTAGTAACCATACCACTTGCATTTATGACCCCTAAAATCCCACTAAATGACCCAAAATGACAAATAGATAAATGTGACTAAAACCAAGGCTCATATAACATTAAATAACATAAAATAAACTATAATATATCCCATGAAAAGATATTAGACCCCATAAAACATCTAAAATTCAAGGTTTTACCTATAGGGACCTCAATTTGACCTATAGGGTGAAATTTAGTCAGCACCTTCCATGCACCAATTATAACTGCCTCAATATAAATGATAACCTATTCAGTGTAAGATGATTTTAATAGGGTAAGAGCACACTTATCATGTTTTTGATACTCAATTATTTTTTCCACTTCAATTGGTGGTGTGGTTTATTTTTCAGTCATTTCCAATAAATCATTAAATATGAGAGTGTTCTCCATGTTTCTAATCCATTCTTTTTAGTTTTTAGGTGATAATTTTCCATTTTTAGATATGAGACTTACAATTTTAACCATGATATTAAAATTTAAAAAAAATGGAATGATGATATGATATTGTTGCTAGTGTATGATTATGACTCATAATGACATCATAGAAAGACTTCACTTTTATCTACTTTGCTGGAACTAGAATGGAACTACAATTTTTTTTACTCCTCTTCAATTTTCCTAGGCCCTGCTACCACTATTTGCTTTCAGAATAATGGAGGAATAAATGATTAATCTATTCAATATAAAAACTTGATTTATTTGTGTATAAGGTAAGATTAAAAATATTATAGAAAAATGAGTTGGTTAAAAAACTAGTTAATAGGTAAACCTACCCAAACAACCAAAAAAGGAATTACATAAGCAAACTAAAAAATTAAAGATAACTTTGGATCATGTAAATAATCCAAAATTTTAAAACTATCTCATGCTTGATTTTATCTGGTTACTACTATAACACACAAAAATATGGACTCTTTCATTGATTATTAGATGAAAAATAGGGCTTTTACATATTTCTTCTTGTTTTCTTTGAGCAGGTCATTGTCTTCTTGTGACAAGAATTTAAGAGCTTGTAGAGTAGCTGGTTTAGGAAACCCATTTTCAACTACATCCCATACATCTTAGGAGAAAAATAGGGTCTTCATCTTTATGCTCTAATAGTTATAATTTTTATCATTAAACATTAGGATTTGTAAGTAAGGAAGATTACTATTTGCACTCACCATGGTAGACTAGTGTGAAAAATAAAGGATGCAGAAGTCATTTGTTGTCTTTAGGTGTTGTACATGAGTGCTAAACTAACATACATAGAGTATCACATGGAACTAGTGCATGAAATTATTGATCACTTGAGTGCTTATCTCAAATGTTTGAGTGACAAACTAGAGATATAATCTTGAGTGTTATTTTTGGGCTTTGTGTTAGAGCATATGTTGAGAGCTATTATTTGTGTTGGTCTAAGGCATAAAAATAAGACTGGGTGTTAGTGCTAATTTTGAGTATAAGGAGAAAATGATGTAAATGGGGTGGCCATGGAGTTGTTGGTTTTATCTTAGCTACAAGAAATGGTCATTTTTCTATGGGTGATAATATTGGTAGCTGTATTATTGTCTAAGGTAATGAGTGTGATAGTTATGGAACTAAGAGCGATGTTAGTTGTGGTGTTACTATTATTGATGGTGTTAATAACTAGGGTTATATTGTATCTATTGATAGTGATGTTGATGGTATAATTGATAAAAGGTTGGGTGTTAATGTTGGCACTATGGAAGTCATCAACCTAGATAAATATGTGTATGTTGATGGACTTGAATACCCGTGGATGCATGTTTTTACATTATATGTTATATTCCTAGTCATATAACATTTAGTTGTAATATTTTTAACCATATGCAATAAATGCTATGGTTTTTTGGCATATGTAAAGTTTTTTTTAAATCATTCCATGTCCTAAATTTGTTAAATGGTGCAAACTCTCTAATGCTTAGGGACTCTTTTGGTTGTCTTATCACGTAATTTTTTTAAGAAGAAATAATTTTCATACTCTTTATGTTTTTAATAAAAATTTGAGGGACCATAAGCCTTTAATCACCTATGTAAAAAATATTTATTTTTCAATTTTATCACATGTAACAAGTTTTTTATTCACTGTCCAAAAAATCCTTAATTGGGACTCATTGGGATTGAAAAAAAAAAAACTTGTTTCTTGCTTGTATTCTTATGGATGTTGATCCTTTGTATTATTTTTGAATGAACATAGATGAGAGTTTGTGATCAATGCATCTAGTAAAATTAAGACAAATTATTTTAATTGAAAACATTTTCCAAACATAGTTGAGAATATTCATGAAAGATAAGAAGAAGGATACTTTAAAAGCTACTCCTATGAATTTTTGAGCCTAGTGATTTGGTCTATAAATGAAATGTAATATGCTTTCACAAAATGAGTCTTGAAATCATGGGAAAAAAGGAGAAAATAAAATTTTGATTTTTCATTTCTAATGGCTCTGGTTGTGAAATCTCGACTAGTCGAGCCCATGCCCCTTTATATCTCTTGAGTTTAAGCACATAAATGATCCCCATTTAAATCCATGGAGATATAGGGCCTCCTAAGATCAAGGAGATGAATATTTAATGTAATAAGGAGCTCCCCCTATAAATGAATTTCCTCTTGTCAATGAAGCAACAACTCGTAAAAGATAAAAATGGAACCACCCATACTATAAAAAATAAATTTTGTGGTCAGGGATATAGATATAGCTACCACCACTAGATATGTAAATGAGACTATCTACCTAGGATAGGGTGATATGATTGGAAGCATATGGGCTCAATAGTTCAAAATCCATTGATCATCTTACCCCTAAATAGATGTAAAGACTAAACACAAGAATAAACCTAGTTTTATTTCTTTATAATCATAGCTAAAAATTGAATGTCATTGACATTGGATAAATTTTTCATCCATTAATGGTATGTCTATAAAAAAATATGCATCAATTGCCCATATTAACCAAATTGATAGAGCTCAATGATAGAGAGGTTCACATATGTTTATCCCCCCATCTAAATAAAGTAGGGTCAATGACCCCCATCTCTATATTGGCCAACCCAAAACACCTCTCTAAGTAAGAAGGATCAATTTCATCAAGACCCTCCCATTCTTCCATTGAGGGAGTGTTAATCCTGAGCATGAGAGTGTTCTATCTATAATCTCTAGATAGGTACTGATATAAATGTTAGACCCCATATATATATTAAATAGGTCACTATTGAGATTGATAGGGCTTGATAAATAGATAGGGATGCTTGAATAAGAGGGGTCATTCATGATAGAATCTATTAAGGGTTATACTCTATATAGAGATAAGGCATTCTTATATAGATAGAGCCTGATCTCTATCGATGACTATATAGATAAGGAAGAGACTCTATACACTCTTTATAGATAGGTAAGATCAAATTGAATCTTGAACAAGCTTGAGATTATTGGTCAATTCATATTACTTACATAAGAGAGTGAGATAGATCACCTCAAAATCTCAAGTAGGCTAGCCATCTCACATTAAACATTGAGTGGGGGGTTGATATTCAGTTCATTGGTGGGATAGAATCTCCCAAACGATAATTAAGAAAATTTTTAATAGTAAATGATAATGTTTTTCCCTACTATACATTCTTGGTTTGGGAAATAATATATAGGTTAAATAAAGAGGATAATATTGTAGACATCCAATTCCTAACACCATTTGTGTTGAAATTGTCAATTTTACATGAATTATACTCAAATGCACATTTTAGGTCAAAATCCATAAAATGCCCTAAATGGTTCAAACTTGGCACTTCCAAGTGCCAATTTAGGTAAAAATATCCCTCAATAGGGAAATGCATTTTATGGGCTAGCTAACTTTGATTAGATTATTTTGAGTCAAAATGACAATTTCACCATTTAGTGTTATAGATCACTCTTTTCTTCTAATTCATTAGTACATGTCACATACATTTGTTATTTGGTGTTGGAAATATCCTAAATAATATAGATCTAACACATATAACATCACCTTCTAGCTCCTCTTTAGTCATATTATGACCCAATAATATGACTTTTTGACCATTTTGATTAATTGAGGGCCAATTTTCAAATAATTGCACAAATGTTGATTAACTTTGTTTAAGGCTAATTAATCTAAATCAAGAGCTTAAGTGGATTTTCCATAAGATTTGTTGAATATTTATTTTTTAAAAGTGATTCCTATTAACTGCATCATCAGGTGACATCATTTCTTTGGAAGACATCCCTAGGCCATAAATGCCACAAATATCAAGATTATGGGTCACCCATGCCTCTTTAATGCCCCTTATTCCAAGGTCATGATAAAGATAATTATGGATTTAATTCTAAATATTATGATTATCTATGACCACACATATCAATATTGAGATGGATGGTCATGGTTGATCTTAACCAATCTCAAAAATCTATAAATAGAGAGGCCATGGATGTGAGTTTTAAGCTATTTTGGTGCAAGTTTATTATGCCCAAATATCTTCAAATATTGAATATTGCAAAGTTATAATGTTAATTTATTTCCACAATGCTTTGCATTTGATCATAAATTTTGTTTGAAAGCTTCATTGATAGGCTAGTTTAGTGATTTGAAATCATGAGCCTAGGTTTTATGGAGTGTTCTTGAGGCATTGGAGGAGCTTACCACCATTGTTGACAAAGATAAGGATGCTTGATCAAGGAAGAACATGTTTTTGAGCCACATGGGTATGGTGAATCCATTTGGGAAGGTAATATGGTGTTACTTTCTTTTATTTATTTATTGCTACCCTTTGTAATTCCCATATGAATAGATAGGCTTGGTTAGTTAGTTCTTTATGCATGTTTCATTATTTATAGACTAATTCTTGACTAACTTATTTTGTAATACTCTCTACATCTTGGCATTCCTGATGGGATAAGATGTATCCCACACCTAAAGAAGATCACTTTGTAACTCTAAAATATCCATTTGGATCCTTACAACTCATACAAATTGATTTTCTAGCTTTATTTTACCATTTTTGTTTGCCACAATTGTACACAGTAACTGACATCAAGTAATATCGACATCAGTTACCTAAATTAACTGACATCAGTTAGTAAAATAGACATTGGTTAGATCTTAGTTAGCAAAGTAACCATCATCGGTTGTAATAACTGACATTGATCACCATGTTTTTCTTAAAACATAGACCTGAGAGCTATTTTTACAAAGTTCATTGTTTCAAGCTAAAAAGAAATTCAAAGTTAAAAGACATGATAAAAATTTTGTTGCAGGACCAAGCTTGATATTTGCTCAAAACATGTTTAAATCACCTTTGCATGCTTAAAAATCAATTAGGAACTTTGTTTTAGTGTTTAACAAAGAATTTAGATGTTTTGGTGAACGATTTATAAGTTTGTAACTAAGACCAAGGGGTCAAATGAAAACCACCAAATATTTTGTTTGGGCTTAAAATTGAATACACTTGTCAATTCTTGTTCGCAATAGTTGTTTACCTAGGTTTTGTTTGGAAAAAGAGGAATGTTGCATGTATGCTCTTCCATTTTTCCCCTTTAGGGAACCCTTAGAATCAAAAGTGCCATTCCTATTACAAATAGCCTAGTCTAAGGCTTAGAAAAAAGTCATCTAAAGCACTCCCCAAAAACTTGTCAAAGTTTGGGTGACCTTGAAAATGACCCTAAAGTCTTTATATTTTATTCTTTATTTATTTTCATAAAAACATGGCTTATGAGGGGGACATCATTACCTCCTATGATTTCTTTAAGGAAGCTTTGACTTGGGGTTTCACCTCTCGACATTGACTATATTTGACTCCTTTGGAGTTGTACATGGGATGTATCTACATTTGGAAATCACACTACACTAAGCGAACAATAAGATGTAGTGGTTGTAAAAAGGACTAGACATTTTTATAACTAGCCAATGCCATGGTCACCCAATTTCTATGCTTGTCTTTTACATCGTTTGATGTGAAAGTCATTATGCAATTGATTTTCCTAGAATGATTGAAACCTTGCTAGTTTAGTAGACCCCACTTTGCCATACCTTATCAGTTTAGACTTAAGACATTTGGTTTTTGTCATTAGCTTACTTGGTCTTGATTTGTGTCTAAAACTACTTGTTAACTCAATGAACTTAACCAAAACACATTATCCTCAATTTTATTGAGTAAGAGAAGTGTTACACTGTCCAAATGGAAAATTCATCTTTTCCTTATTCAAATTATTATCAAAAGCTTTGTGTCATGTCATCCACTTTGGTGTAGTCATGCTATCCAATTGAATTTAGATATTTTACCCAATTTGTTCAAATCCTTCATTTATAATCCACATTCAAAATTAAACCTTTCTGAGTTCTAAGGGTTGGTGTGTTAAGGTGGGTTCGCCATTTGTGCACTAAGCTTGTTTTTACTGGGGTTCAATTTTCCATTTGGATTGAAGGTTATTTATTAAGACTCAAAATCACATTATCATCTTGGTGGACTCAATTAATATTATGTATCACTCATGCTTTGAGTCTTAGAACATATTTTATCCTAATAGAATCATGTGGCGATGTTATGATACCTATTTGGTCCTAGATTTATACTTAATGATTCGTGTATGCTTTTACATCTTGATTTGCTTAGTTCATTTTGTCTTCTTCATAATTCAGAGAGCTTTCCTCTAAAATTCTAGGGACAACTTGTCAAAGTTAAAGCTAGCTTTTATGGTTTGGGTGTATTGCAAAGATCTAGGCTTTATTGTACTAGTTTTCACCTTGGCTCTTTGAGTTACCTTACTCTCTTCTGATCTATACGTTTTAAACTTTACCAAAGTTTGAGTAAACTCATGTACCAAATCTTCTAAATTTTGTATGGTTTCGAACCACCCTCCTTTATAGTCTCATTGGTACCTTGGTTATTTTTTTAAAAGAGAACTAAAACATACTTTGATTGGTTGCCAAACATTCTTCCAAAGTTTTTCAAACACACAGAGCGGATCCTTTTAGACATGACTCAAAGGTTCACTTGTAGTGGGGCCTCTTATGGTCTTAGTTATGAAGGTGATAAATTTTATATGGTCAAGATAACCCTATTTTTTTTTATGCTATCCTCACAAAAATAGGATCCAAAGATGGATACAATAGATATCAACCCAAAGAAGATCAAGATGAAGCCCTTTTTAGATTGATATAATCATGTGCTGGACTACCTTTTGATTTTCCTATAGAACGATTGCATACCTTAGTTAGAGAAGGAGAAGAATGATGGAAAGAATAAGCTTTTACACAAATAAACATATCTTCTTCCTCTAACAAAGGAAAGAACATATAGAGTCAAAACCCATAAATCTGAATCTTCTAGCTAAGATTAAGATAATAAGTCAATGACATGCAAATCAAATTGTCATAGACTTAAATATTTCCCTAGTTACCACTTCAATTCACAATAATGTTTTGAAAGAACAAGGAAATGTGTTTAAAAGTATGCAACAAATATTGGATGAGGACATTAGCATAGCAGATCAAGGTAATCTAAATAAATAGTTAAAGCCATAAAAGACCTTACAAATTTTTCCATTTGATATAGAACATACATTATTCAATCATAAAGAATCTCTTGTTACTTTAAAAACTTAGAAACCCAAACATTTAGTTTCAATTGAAGAAATCCCTCAAGAAAATTTGGCTAGTTCTTTTCAACCAACCCAAATATTGGTAAATAAACATAGAAATTTCCAAAATCAACAAAGTGTGAAACAACTAGATTTAGGGAATGTTTTACAATCCAATAACCAATGGCCTATGTTCTCAACTCAAACATCTAATTATAACCAAATCTTGGATCAAAAGGTATACGCTCCGTATAGATCCACACAAAACTAGAGGCACATTCCACCCTAATAATAACAAAACCAAGGGCACATTCCACCCCAACAGCAATAAAACTAGGGGCACATTCCACACCAATAGCAACAAAACTAGGGACACATTCCACCCAAATAACAACAAAACTAGGGGCACATTCCACCCCAACAATAACAAAACCAGGGGCACATTCCACCCCAACAACAATAAAAGTAGGGGCACATTCCACCCCAATGAAAACAAAACCAGGGGCACATTTCACCCCAAAAACATCTTATCCAATCCACAAATGCACCAAACATGCAAGAATGGAATTATAGGAAGGAAGTTATCCAAATATTAGAGATGAATAATAGGGTCAAAAAGTACAAATTTGATGAGATATGCCCATATCTATTTGACTTAGCTATTCTCCAAACCCCCTTTTCACTTCATTTTGAGGCACCCAAATTTGACAAATATAAAGGGAAAGGAGATTTGGGTGAACACATATAATCATTCTTCATCCATTGCTAAGAGGTTACTTATAGTAGCAAGTACTTACTATGACTATTTCCATGAAGTTTAATGGGATAAGCTCTTGATTGGCTACTTAAACTACCCAAGGTATCAATTACAGATTGGAACAATTTATCAAAAATGTTTGTTAACCATTTCTCATATAACATAGAACATGAATTAATCATTTTTGACATATCCAAATCCAAGTAGCATGATGGTGAAAGTTTTGTTACATATTTACAAAGGTGGAGAGCATTGGCATGTCACTTTCAACATAGTTTGCCAGATAAAACGTTGGTTGATATCTTTGCATATAATTTGCATCCTAAAGTTGTGCATAATTTACGGTTAGCTTATGCTAACTCATTTGAATAAATTATTGACAAAGGAGTATAGATTGAGAAGGCTCTTATTTCTAGGGGCCTTGTTAAGATATTTGCACAAGGTCAAGTGTCTAATCAGACTAAAACACTGGCTCCTCAAATAATTACATAGGATAACTCTAAAGGATTTAACAAAAATAAGAACATGGTTGGAAAAGGGGTGACAAAAATAAGACATGTACAAATGGTATAGGTTATGTCTCCTCCAAATGTATAATTGACTCCCTCAAATCCACTATCTACTTTGTAGAGACAACTTCCATGAAGGATATTTCATAACAATTTTAGAGTCTTTAGCAAGTTAGGATAATCGATTGAAATAATGTTACAAAATCTCAATGTAGCTAATTTAATTATATGGCTAGTATCAAGGCCATTTCCTCAAGATCATCCAAAACTAGACTGGTACAAAGAGAATGAATGGTGCAACTTTCATCATCTAGTCATGGTGCATATCATTGCATTCAATTAAAACATATTATTGAGGACTTTATTGAAAGTTGTGAATTAAAAATTAAGTTGGACGCTAATTAGGACACAAATCAAGAAATGGGAATCTACAAAGACCCCTTTCCTTGACATGATCCACCACCACCAAGAAACAATCAAAATGGTCACAATCAAGGATAGAGGTAGAATCAAAACTAACAACAAGGCTAGAATCATAATGAGCATAATCAATATCATAATGCCCACACTAATAATGTGGCTTATAACAATGTACCTTATGACTATGATAACACTATGAGATGAATTTTTATAACCCATATTGCCACTATTATTGTGAAGCCATGTGGCCAATCTCATGTTCCTCACAACATGGGACCCATCATTATAGGGCCAGCATGCTCTCTCCCTAGTAATACCATGTCGAGTTTACATCATCGTGTTGCTACTCCATTTGCATGAGTTACTAATCCTGAACAATAGTACCTTTCTTATAAAGGCTCCCTATTGACCCAAAACTATTTCAATACTATTAGTCACCCATGAATCACCATGAAAGGCTCTTTTCCTCCCTCTTGTAACTATAATAATTCCTTACCACCTATAGGTTGTGTAGTTGTAACTAGACACCTGTGAGTTACCATTTAGGGACCTTCACCCACTTTTTTCCATAAACCCAATGAAAACATTGTGCCACTGGTTCCAAAGCTAAATATTTTCCCAACAAAGACTAAAATAGTTAAATGCATAGTTTAAAGGCCTTATAGTCTAATGGATCAATTAGATAAAACCCTTACATAAATTTCCATATTAGAAATCTTGTGGACATTTGATGTTCAAAGAACCATTTTCAACAAAATTTTATAAGAGTCTATTAAGCCTAATGATATAAACCTTGATCATTTCTAGAACCTATTTGGATATTTGTCTTCATTTCAGAAAATCACATTTGATCAAAAGGACATGTCCACCCTCAGCCTGAACCACAATAACCCACTATACATTGAGATAATCATTATGGATAACAAGATCAAGTGAGTTCTTATAGATAAAGACATCATATATCTTAAATTGGTGTGATGATTGGGTTACATGGATAAAGACATTTGCTAAAACCTATTACAATTAAGGCTTACAATAATGCTAAGAGGGAGTCATCTAGTACAATTTGGTCACCGGTCATGGTTGGGTCTATTTCTCATCACACATTATTCCATATTGTGGATATTGAGATTCCTTATATCATACTTCTTGGTCATCCTTGGATCCATAAAGTACATGCAGTTCTATCTACTCTTCATCAATGCATTAAGTTTTCCCATGATGGGATTGAGGTTACTATTCTCACTGATCAACAGCCATACCAATACTATAAAAATCTTGAAGTAGAGTTTCATAATTATAACTATTTCCCAAGTTATAAATTCATTAAAAAGAAGAATAAAGCCATCATTTCTCATCCATATCCATCTAACTATATAGACCCTAGTTATCTAACCTCCACTTTGGCTAATTTATTTCCCATAGTTTTGACCAAGTAGGTTAATATTAAAGACACTGACATTTCCATGTACCATTTAAATGATGTCTACATATTGAAAAATTACTTAAATCCCCTAAAACATTTGGTAAGCCTAAAACTTCCCAGACTCCTAATAGACCTGATCTAATTTGGCAACCAAAACCTCCTATGGTTTTTGTACCTATAATTAAACCAAATGAAGATCGAGAGGCTTTCACTGAGGAAGATTGGTTATATTATGAAGGCCTTGCTGAATTTTTTTAGAATCCGAAGTATCCTATCTCTAACAAGATAATGAATCATCTTGACTATACAAGGAAAGGCCTTGGCCCATAGGCGTAAGGAATTTTAGAGCCCTTATCATTTGGAGTTATCAATTGGAATCATGGTCTTATATTTAAACCACTAGATGATGACCTCATAACATTTGGTCATGACTCTATCAAAATGACTAGTGATGAGACTCTGAATAGTGACACAACATCCCATTATAGCCTTTTTGATGACCTTGTTGACTTAGATTTGTTTAATTCAAATTCCATATTGATCATATCACCTATTGGAGCTTCCTATCTTGAATTAAAAATCCATCATATTGGAGCTTCCCATCCTAAATCAAAAACCCATCCTAGTGGTACTTTCATTACTAAAGTAGGACATTATATCTTTGCCATTGGTGCTTCCCATCCTAAAGTAAACCCTCACTATAACCTATGCCTTTGCCATCCTGAACTCATAGATTGGGATCAATAAAATTTAGTCACATGCCTTGATGAGTTTTAAAATGAAGAATCAATTACAAAATACATGGGCCTATGAGATGCATTCCCCATTGGTGATCATAAGCAAGGTTTTGATTTTCCATTAAAATCTTCTACCTACTTTGGAGAGCAAGAAAAATTTATTGGTCATAATAAAGAACAAATATCTAGATCTTCAAGTGAAAACCTCTTTGAGGCACTTGTTGATTAGGGAAAAAGTAAAGAAAAAGACAAATCTTTGAGTGAAAACCTATTTCAGGCACTCCCAGGTGGGAAATTTTGCTCATCCCCTTAGGATGTAGAAATTCCATCTAGCACAAGCTCTATCGCTAGTACAAGCATCTCTTTAAAACAACATCAAATATTTGAGCATCTTACACTTGAGTTTCTAGAGGTTTTTGCCAATTGGCCTTTACCTAAGAAGGTAGATTCTAATTCTTCATATTATCTAGATCTTTGGGAAGGATAACAAGAAGATGAAGTAGAGGATCATGACCATACATTTCTTAAAATTCTAGAAGATGGATCCACACTCCTTATGGAGAGCACAATAGAAGTGAATTTGGGAACCCATGAGGATCCTAAAATTGTTTATCTTGGAGCTTCTCTTACTGAAGTAGAATGTGAACATATTATATCCATTCTTAAGGATTATATAGACATATTTGCATGGGCATACTCTAACATGCTAGGCTTGGATCAAGATTTAGTTGTACATCATCTTGTTTTTCACCTTGATGCTAAACCAGTCAAGCAAAAGTTGAGAAAGATGCATCCACACATCATCTTTTTGGTTAAGGACGAGTTAGAAAAGTTGTTAGGAGCTAATTTTATCAGACCACTAGAAAAATCTAAATGGATTTCTAACATAGTGTCATTAAGTAAAATGACCCTAGGCATACGTCTTTTTACTATTTTTTGTG
This sequence comes from Torreya grandis, assembly GCA_037957365.1. Taxonomy (NCBI): domain Eukaryota; kingdom Viridiplantae; phylum Streptophyta; class Pinopsida; order Cupressales; family Taxaceae; genus Torreya; species Torreya grandis. The sequence goes on along the minus strand of JARHVA010000325.1, from coordinate 1,784,639 downwards.
ATATCAACAAAGCATGGCCCAAAGATGACTTTTCTTTGCCCAACATCAACATGATTGTTGACTCAAATATTAGGTATGAGATGCTATCCTTAATGGATAGATTTTTCAATTATAATCAGATCAAGATTTCCCTTGAAGATCAGCATAAGATTGTGTTTACCACTATGTGGGGGGTATTATATTACCAATTCATGCCATTTAGTTTGAAGAATGCTAGAGCCACATATCAACGTGCAATGACTATGGAGTCACATCAAGAAAATTACTAGGGTTAATTGTTTTGAAATGAGGGATCAAAGTTGACCCTACAAAGGCCAAAACTATTATGTAAATATCTCCACCAAATAATCTTGAATAGTTACGAGGTCTAAAAGGAAAGGTCCAATCTATACGAAGGTTCATTTCTCAATTGGTAGACAAGTGCCACCCATTTACCCACCTCCTAAAGAAAGGAGTAATGTTTTAGTGGGATGAAGATTGTCAAATAGCATTTTTAAATCTTAAAACATACTTGGCCATTCCATTAGTCTTATGATATATAACACAAGGAAAGCCATTGCTTCTTTATATATCAACCACAGAACATGCATTAGGGGCACTTTTTGCTCATCATGATAATCATAATAAGGAACATATTGTTTATTATTTAAACTACTCATTGGTATCGTATGAACATAATTATATGCCTATTAAGAAGGCATGTTTAGCTATGGTGTTTACCACTCAAAAATTGTGACATTATATGCTAAATAAAAAAATATTATTATCGGCAAGGTAGATCCTCTCAAGTTCCTCTTATCTAAATCAACTCTTCAAGGATGCATGGCTAAATGGATTATGCTCCTTAGTGAGTTTGATATTAAATAATAGAATAAAAAATAAATCAAAGGATAAATTTTTGTAGACCAACTTACAGAAGCTCCTATTATGGCCACTCAACCTCTCAACTTTGACCTTCCAGATAATTCTATCATGATGATAAAACAAGCATCACAAGAACCTAAATAGTGGATGCTCTACTTTGATGTATCATTCATATCCTAAGGATCTATAGATGGCATATTATTGATCATTCCATAGGGGAATTTGATCCCCAAAGCATTCCATATACAATTTTAGTGTATAAACAATATGTCCGAATAAGAGGCATTGGTTGTAGGGCTCCATATTGCCATACAATAGGACATTAAAAGATTAAAGTTATATGGAGATTCGTATATAATCATAAATTATACAATTGATTAGTATCAAACATGAGATGATAATCTTGTTCCTTACAAGTAAATTTTTGATGACCTCAAAACACATTTTAAATCTGTACAGCTTGAGTAAGTTCCATGAGTCAACAATGGATATATCGATGCTATGGAAATAATTTTTTCCATGATTCAAATGCATGAAAGTGATAAAGAGTATCAGTTCTTGATTGGAAATGTTCTTTAGCTGGCACATATTCTATCAAATTCGGAGAGGATATGCACCATTACTGATCCTAATCTCTCACCTGAGCCACCATGGTACCAATATTTTTATAACTATTTCCATAGTCATGTATTTCTCACCAACCTTTTCAATAAACAACAAAAAAATTTCCTTCATTGCTTAATATGTTATATCCTCCTTGGAAAATTGCTTTATCAAAAAGGCTATGATGGAATGCTTCTTCATTATTTATCTTTGGGAGGATCCAAGCTGGTATTAGAGGAGGTTCATGAAGGAATGTGTGGGGCCCATACCAATGGTGTAGTCCTAAAAAAGAAACTTCTCAGAATAGGCTATTATTGGCCCAAAATGGAAATAGATGCTTGCAATTATGTAAATAAGTGTGTTCCTTGATAGTAGCATAGAAACTTGGTACATGCACCTTCCTTGCCAATGCATCTGATTACAACACCATGGCCATTCTCAACATGGGGTCTTGATCTCATTGGGAAAATTAACCTAACATCTTTAGATGGCCATATGCACATTTTGACTGCAACTGAGTACTTTACCAAGTGGATTGAGGCCATTTCACTCACTTACATTACTATGAGACAAATAACTAAATTCATTCATTACCATATCATCCTTTGATATGGCATTCTAACCTGTATTATATCTGATAATGGTGGATCATTTACGAACCAAGATGTAAAATATCTTTGTGCAAAATTTAGGTTCAAGCATAAGAAATCCATTCCATATAACTTGTAAGGAAATATACAAGCCTAAGTGTCAAATAAAACCATTCTATCAATATTTAAAAAGATTGTCAATGATGATGGACATAATTGGCACTTGCAACTCTTTCTTAACCTCTAGGCTTATAGAACTAATCATCTCACCCCATCTAGAGCTACTCCATACTCCATTATTTTTGGCACTAAAGTTATCATCCTAGTTGATATTGAGATCCCATCATTAAGAATATCACTGGAGCATATTTAAGATGACAAAGACTATAGAGCCTCATAGCTACAAGAACTAGAACTTCTTGATGGTAAGCATTTGGCTACCCTAGAAAACTTATAGGCCCATCAAAATAGATTATAAAGAAGCTACAACAAACTAATTCTCCCTTGAGAATTTGATATTGGTGACTTAGTTTTGAAAGAGAACTAGAAGAACATGAATTTTAAACCCAAAAAGAAAGGTAAGTTTCAACCTAATTGGTTAGGACCATATATTGTCACAACAAACTATGGATCAGGAGCATATCAATTGGTTAAACCTAATGGTGAAGAACTTTTAGATCCCATGAAAATCATACACCTTAAGAGATTTTATGCATGAATAGCTTTGAACCATTATCTATAAGACCCCTAACTTGGGGGTAGCTTGTGTTGTTGTAATTTTATCCCACCATTTTATCTTACCTTGAACACATTTTATACTACCCTAGTCCACTTTTCATAAATCCTAATAGTAAAGGATTTGAACCCTTGGCACTCTGAACACATTCTTCATCCCATTCTAGCTTTCTCTTTGAGAAGCATATTCTTTGTTTTGTCTAGGACATCTTATAATCTTGATCACTTTTTGTCCCTTGACTAATTATGATCTTGATTATGAACATCTTCAATAGTGGTTCTATAAAGTAGTTCAACTAGGATAGTCTTGTATAGCTTTTAAACAAGTGAACTGTTGCATCTTCTTACTTCAAATATTTTTTGCTCTTTCTTATTTTATCAAGAACCTCACTCTCACTAATTTATGAGAATGGGTGGTTACAGTCGACTTAGCTATCTTATCAGAACCTCTACTCTTTGGACATGCATCTCCTCAACTAGATGGTCCCACCTTATGCATATTTTATCCCAAAAACACTAAAAAGATTATAAATAATTTGAAAATACCAAAAACATCATAACATGATCCCCAAAAGAATAAAAACATTGTCTCATGCTTTTATACATTTGTACATTCTCATTCCACCATCCCATAGTCTCACCATTTTGTGAGCAACTATTAAGTTTGAATGCTCTTGCTATTTTACAAGCACAAAAACAATAGTTCATTTCATCTTATCCCATGCACTTACAATTTTTTAAGATCATTCTTTCTCATCTCATCAGCTTCTTATTTTCCAGACCATTCTCATATGTTTGTCATATCTTCCATTTCTTCCATACCATTAATCATGCTATTCTGATCATCATTTTTCTTCTATCCCATTTCCTGGGAGAACTACTTTTGGCTTGGAAGTTCATGTTGGAACATGCATCCATGGAAATATGTAGGCAATGTCCACTTGTCTTATACATCTAGAGTCAGCTCGGCCAACCCCTTTATTTTCTTCTTTTCCTCCATTTCTTCTATCATTGTTCCTCTTTAATTAGGGAACAATTATCATGTCATTCTTTGTCATTATGTGGTAGAAAGTAACACCTCTACCGCACATGCATGAACATTTGTCTTCAAACCACACTAACTTGGTTTTTGTTTATGTGTGTTTTCTTAGCATTTGTTGTGATTTCATACCTCTCCTTTTATTTCTTCTCTTTTTCTCATTTTAATACTTATCTCCTTTCTTGGTCTTGTGTTTCCTTGTTTGATTTTGCTTTTCTCTTTTGTGTTTCAAAAAATCTTGATGATTCACATGGATATCAATTATTTATATCTTGATCCTCTTTTATTATGTTGTTCTTGAGATTTTTTTGTTTATTTGATTGTTGTTGGTGTCTTGTTTTTTTAATTTGATTTTTCTTTTCACTTTTGTGTTTAAGAATGCCTTGATGGTCCACAAGGATCTTGATTATTCATATCTTGGTCTCATGTCATTAAGACATTCTTACCTTTTATTTTTAAAACATTTTGTTCATACTTAATATCATATCTTGATTTCATGTTAGGTTCATTTATGTTTATCTTTATCTTTGTTTTTTCTTTTTTGTTTAAATTTAAATCATTGTTACTCTAGGTTTGGTCATTATTGTGTCATTATCGTTAGTTATAGATATTCACATTTGAACTGGCTTAGTGTAATTAAATCTTATGTCATTCTAAGTTATTCATACTTATGATGCCTAATTTATTTTGTTATAACAAGCACATTATACTCAGGTCTCAACATCTTAATGTCAACATCAACTCCGATGAACGATTCTCAAGAACACTTTGTAAAACCTAGGCTCATGATATGGAATTAGGCATCTAGGTAACATGTATTTCAGGCTTCTTTGTCTATAATTAGACATGTATCTCTTCGTATACATTATTATTATAATCAATTCTTAGTCATTTTTCATCATTCTTCATTCCATTCTCTCCCAAACTTGGGTGAACTACATTGGCTTGAAGTTCATGTTAGAACATGAGTCCATGGAACTATGTAGGTAGCGATCAATTTCTATTGAGTTTAGCTCAGCTATCTCTATTATTATTTTCATCTCTCTCATTACTTTGTACATTCTCAAATGATTGGCTTTATATGGCTTTCTAAGCCATTACACCATTGCATGTATGTTTACACATGTTCACTTTAACCTATCTTTTCAATTATATCCTTGAGCTATTTTTCTTTCTAATTTTCTATGCTGGGGCATAACATCTAAACCATATCAGAATCAAATCAGCTCTACAGGGGAAAACTCATTATTTATTCTTTATCAATGATCAATATTTGCTCTATAGCGGCAAACCTATTTTATGACAATCACATTTGCTCTACTGGAGTACTTATTATCTTCTCTTTGGAGACCCCATTCTAGTGGTGCTTCCCTTATTAAAGCATAAAATTATCCCTTTTCCTCTAATTCTAATCTCTCCACATTAAAGCCTATGATGGAAATATTTATTGTGCAATGTGTCTCGAGATTGATCAATGTTGTAAGTATGCAACTTGTACTCTCAAATTGGGTACATTTATAGTGTGTCCCTTACATTTAATGATTGTATCTTTCCCATTGCCCCTATCTCTAGGGCCTATTATATCTCTAATTATATTTTGATCATTTATGGTAATCATGTGTGCAAGCATTATCTCATCTAGATGTGATCTATTACATGGGTTAATCTCTCACTTTCTCTCTCTTTTCAAGAGTCCATTCTTTTCTTCCATCCTAGTATGTCCTCTCGAGGGGGCATCATGGGTCTATTCCAATTTCTTCTTGATAACTCTTTTATTTTAAAATATGTTAGTTCACTTGAATGTCTCGCTATGCCTTCTCAAATAGGGGGAAAATGTAAACGTCTAATTCATAACACCATTTGTGTTGAATTTGGCAATCTTACTTGAATTGCAATAAAATGCACATTTTAGGTCAAAATCCATAAAATGCCCAAAATAGTTTGAACTTATCACTTAAAAGTGCCAATTTAGGTCAAAGTATCCCTAAATGGGGTAATACATTTTATGGTTTAGCTAACTTTGATCAAATCATTTCGAGTCAAAATGACAATTTCACCATTTAGTTCTCTGGATCACTCTTTTCTTCTAATTCATTGGTACACATCATGTACCTTTATTATTTGGTGTTGGAAACATCCTAAATGGGAATACAACTCCAACACATCTAACATCACCTTCCAGTTCATCTCTAGTCAGATTATGACCCAGTAATATGAATTTCTAACCATTTTGATTAATTGAGGGTCAATTTTCAAATAATTGCACAAATGTTGATTAACCTTGTTTAAGGCTAATAAATCTAAATCAAGATCTTAAGTGGATTTTACATGAGTGTTGTTGAATATTTATTTTTGAAAATTGATTCTTATTAGCTGCATCATCAGGTGACATCATTTCTTGGGATGACATCCCTAGGCTATAAATGCCACAAATATTAGGATTATGGGTCACCCATGCCTAGTTAATGCCTCCCATGCCTCTTCAATGACCCTTATTCCAAGGTCATGATGAAGATAATTATGGATTTAATTCTAAAGATTAGGATTATCCATGGCCACACATCTCAATCTTGAGATGGATGGTCATGGTTGGTCCTGACCAATCTCAAAAATCTATAAATAGAGAGGCCATGGATGTGAATTTTAAGCTATTTTGGTGCAAGTTTATTATGCTCAAATATCTTCAAAGATTAAATATTTCAAATTTATAATGTTAAATTATTTCCACAAGGATTTGCATTTAATCATATATTTTGTTTGCAAGCTTCATTGATAGGCTAGTTTAGTGATTTGGAATCATGAGCCTAGGCTTTATGGAGTGTTCTTGAGGCATTAGAGGAGCTTACCACCATTGTTGACAAAGATAAGTATGCTTGATCAAGAGAGAACATGTTTTTGAGCCACATGGGTATGGTGAATCCATTTGGGAATGTAATATGGTGTTACTTTATTTCATTTATATCTTACTATCCTTTGTAATTCCCATAGGAATAGATAGGCTTGGTTAGATAATTAATTATGCAAGTTTCATTATTTATGGACTAATTCTTCATTAACTTGATTTGTAATCCTCTCTAAAAGTATAAAATGGATTATTTATGGAATGGACAAGAGTGTAAATTCATTTTTCATGAATATAATTGAATAGCATAGATAGGATGGGTTGTGATCCCCATTCATTACATATGGACTCATTGTCAACCACAACTTATTAGGAATTCAAAATATTGAGATAAAGTATGAATGATTATAAGATTTAGTATAATATTGGAAGGGAATAAGACATCATTAGAGTTTTGAAAATTATGGCATTAAAAAATGCAATCCACGTTCTAAGAAACTTGATGGAAAATTATTGAAGATCTAATGCACATATTTTTATAAAATAACACTTACCCAAAGGGAATGAAAATGCAAGTAGGAGACAACCTGAAGCACACCATAAAATTGAATGTCAATGAAATAAAAAATTTATTGTGAGTTTGATGCCAATGGCTTCTTGGAAACATAAAATTAAATAAGAATTTATAACTAGTGTTAATGAAGGGTGAAAATGATATTTGATATAATTGTATAACTCTTATGAAAATTCACAAATGACTATATTTATTTTTTTACTTCTATGATTATTGAGAAATAAGTTATTGGTGTTCAATAGCTTGTAAAAACAAAGAATTAAATGTTAGTTTGTGATCAACAAATGTAGTAATAATAAGTTGAATTGTTCTCCCTAAAGGTGTTCACTGAACATATTTGAAAAGGTCTGTAAATTATAAGGATAAGGATAATAATGTGGCAAGCATAACATCAACATAAATCTAATTACCAAGTGAAATATCTATATATCAAAAGGCTCCTTACTTATTGTATTAAGCAATTGTTTTGAGTTTAAAATATCAATAAAATACCTGAACATTGGTAGATGAATTTTTTTAACAAACATCAATAATATTAACAATATTTATGAGACAATAATTGCAAAGAAGGATGGAAATTAAAAAAATTAATTTTTTTTGCCTTACCAAAAAAACATATGAAAGAGTAAATGTTGTGAGCTAAGGAGGAATAAATGTGTCTTGGCATGACTCTTTCAATAAAGAATCTCTTACTTGTTACCAATTTATCCATTGCACCTTTTGTAAACAAGTTATTTGTAAAAACTATAAACTATGTATTTTAAGCAAAACAATAAAAGACCCTAAAGCTAAACCCCAACAAATCTAACAAACCAAAACATTTATTTATAAAATAAAAAATAAAATAAAATAATAAAAAACCCATAAATATTTAAATAATAATGGTTTTTGATAATGGCTAATAAAATTCATGTATACATTAACAATGTATAGATAGAATCTAGGATGAATAAATAACGAGAAACATATAATATATGAAGCACACATATCAATAAACCATTGTAAAAAGATTTAATGTGGGAAAAGCTATCATAGGTTTTAAAAAAATCTACAATGATGAATTATTCAATAATTGAGAAACTCCTCTATACCCAATACAAGATCTTCAACCTCTCACTTCTTCTCAAGCAAACTTTCTAAAAAATATTCGAGATTGAATATGATTAATATTTCATTTTCACTAGGTGGTTTCATAATAGGGTTAGAACCCTATTTATAATTAAAAACCAAGGGAGGTGATCATTATAAAAATAAAGAGCTCATCCATCCCAATTAAACAAAAAAAATCATAATAATTAAATAATTATAACTATTATCATAAGGTTTCACATCATAGAATAAATAACATAATATTATTTATTTAATTAATATAAAGGATAAGGGTCAAGTAAGTATGCTTAGAATTAAGTGATCTAACACTCCCCATTAATGCTGAGTGGGGATAAATGTCATAGTCAAATAAAAAAATAAATTATACCATGCACACAATTGAAGTATTTAAAAACCTTCATCATGTCAAACATTACCTTTTGAAAGAAAAAGAATTATAATCCATAAACTAATCAGAAGTAAGTTTAAGCTAGCATGATCATGAAATTACATCTAATAGTTTTTCTTGAATAATTATCTAAGAATATATGAATCCTTTTATAACATAATGACCTCTATTACAAAATTATGCTTCTAATGTATTGGGTACAAAAGTAAAAACTTCAACATAAGGTTCACTCAAGTAACATAACTTCCACACAAAAGTTTACAATGCTTTATAATTATAAAAAGTATATAGAAGGATAAGAAACACATGTCCATTAGGAAATGGTATTGTCATGTATACCCCCGCCCCACGCCTTCCCCCACCCCTTCCCCCTCAATGGCAACTCTAAGAGACCCAGAATTACATGAAACTAATAAAAATTGGTAGTACCAAGTGGTTTTGTGAGGATATCTACCACTTGTTCATCTGTAGGACAACTACATATCAATATCATCATTGATTACTTTATCTTGGATAAAATGCACATGAACTTGAGTATGTTTAGTTCTTTGGTGTTGCATTGGATTTTTTTTTCTAGAGATATAAAAATTTGGTTATCACAATAAAGGATGGCACTGTGATAAATATTTAAATGAAGTTATCCCAACAATCTTCATAGTCACATGGATTCTTTATCAAGTTCCATAGTAATTTTGTACTCAGATTTAATAGAAGAGATAGAGATAGTAGGTTTCTTGTTGCTACTCTAAGTGATAACACCTACACCAAATTTAAATATATATCCATAAGTATATTTATGATATATAGTATTACTATCATGGTTAGTATCAAAATAACCATGGGTAAGTGCATGGATTTGGGGGACAATTCTATGGACATTTTTGGTAATGCGATCACATTAATAAATAACATGATCATGTTATTTAATTAAAACAATCACATTATTTAAATTATGGCTTGTTAATTCTCAAATCATAACATGATCACATTAAAAAAAACAATAACATGATCACATTATTATTATTTTCAATAACACAATTGTGCTAATAAAATGATCACATTAATTGTGTTATAAAAAAATAGAAACCTAAATGCAAATTTGACATTTTATATTTGGCTTTCCTTTGCTATCCTCACCTTCTATGATCGTGTTTTGTGTGAGAAAGATAAATTTTTTATAGAAAGCTACTAAATTCAACCCAAGAAGCTACTCATCAATGATGCTACCACATAAAAGAGGTAAGTGCTAAAAATCTACACTTTTTAACCCTAATTTTTCATTCTTTTTATTTTTTAACACTAATTTTTAGTTGTAATTTGTTTCTTTTGAATATCCCATCCTACTAACCCTCTTAACCCTCCATAGAACCTTCTTTTTCCTTCTCCTATCCCTCCACCTAACCCTCCTACAATTCCACAAAATCCCTCAGCTAGTCAAGAGATTATAATTAAAAACATTGTGGGAAATAAAATTGAAATTAAAGAATTAATTGGGATAATGAAGGATCCCATTTCCACCAACCCCCATCGCACCCATCTATCCAATTACCTAGAGACATTATTAGGTCAAACTAATTGTATAATGAGTCAAATTAATAGATGGACTTCATATCAAGATATTTTTATGGATATTATGATGATAAATTATCAACATTTGAGGTCAAGAATAAAGAAATATCAAAAACCTTCATTTACACCTTATTCATTAACCCAACCACCAATACCCCATTTCCCATAATTGCTAAACATTTTCCAATCCATCAATACCAACATAACTTTATCATAGCTAATTTTTGGGATCGGGTGTTTGATTATCCATTATGTAACAATCATGAGGTCCCATTGTATTTTTTGAATAAACTCTACTATGAGTTTGTCCTTAATGAGATTCTAAACTATTTTGATTTTAGTGATTTTTAGGGCTGATGGAAAGGATATATGCAAGATCAACCAAGTACACATTATTCACTTAATCATCCTACAAGGATCAATATCCAAAAGATACTTGAGATTGAGATCGTCTCTTTAGTTTAGTAGGTAGTGAAGATTGACACTTTGCATGCTCTTAGTTTTCTCACTGATACAGTAGACTCTTATAGATCAATGATAGAGATGCACCACCTAGTGTGTATACCCGATCCCAAATTTGAAGTTTTTATAGATCTATGTGTACTAGACCTTTTGATGATGATGGAAATAATGGTTTAAAGGGATTGGATAATATTATTATGAGTTATGAGTTTTTGACACATGCATTTGGTGTGCAGACATCAACCACTACATAGATGAAGATATATTTTATATAAATGTCATGTTAAATTTAAGTTGTATTTACAAATTTAATTTAGATAACAATTAATTTACATATAAATTGAATAATATATGTCATTTTTATGTCATAGGAGGTGAGGGTACCTTCATCATCACTGTCAACATTTATAACATTTGATTTAACACAACCATTGTTTACATATTTGGATCCAGCTACTGGCCCATCCACTACTACATATGTCTCTATTAAGATGACACCTTTTACTTATATAGAGGTAAAATTTTGAGTTAATCTTATGTTCTATGTACATTTAGTCAATGTATATTTGCCTTATAAGTTTAAGTTAGATTTATCTATCAAGTATCTTGATTCATTGTTTCTAACAAGATTCCCTAATATGGATGGAAATACACACTTACTGAGCTTTTCTTGTCCTTCTTTGTCTTTTGTTTTCAACCTCTTTATCTTTTTGATCACTTTGCATTTACTAGGTCTTTATTGTTCACTCTTACCTACTCAAAAGCTCTTAAGCCTTCTTGTATTCACTTAATCCTCATTCTCTACTTGAATTCATTTTAATAATCAACTACCTCTACAATATTTCCCTTTAACATCAACCTCTTCAGTTCATACTTTGTTTTCATGTTATCTCTCTTTATCCTTGCTCTAATCTTTATAAAATTCTTATGTTTTTTAATAGGTCTACATGGTACTTTGATTTTGTCCTTCCATAATACTCATAAGATAATGTACCTAATCAAATACATCTCATTTCATGCATCTAACTATTCCACACAACCCCCAAACTTCAACTCTTCACTTAACTCTTTTTTCCTCTTTGACACCTTCCTTATAATAGCCCTTTTTTGAGGCAAATATCTTTATTATGAGTAAACTAAAAATATTCTAGCCAAACCAAACCCACATTCAAATACCTATTTATATCACATATCTCATATAGGGATTTTCATAATTTAACTCTCTTTGGATAACACCTAACTCAACACCCCTCATGACTAATTAGGTTTCTTAGGCCTAAGTAAAGGTTATTAACTATAAAACTATACCATATAGAATCAAATCAAATTTAAACCTTAAAAATCCTATTCCTCCTATATAAATACACTTCTCCATAAATTTTAGTGAGTTTTCATTAGTTAAATCTCTTATTATCTCATTTTACAATTTCAAACCTTAAATTGTGTTGTTTCAATCCTACACCTACCTACGAGGATAATAAATGAGATAAAATGACCTTTTGACCCTTATTAAATATTCTAAGGATTGAAATTAACCTACCCTTACCCCATGCATCTTCTCAAATTAATAATTTTACTTTATAATTACTAAATCACTCCCAACATGTAGTTTTACAGAATTTGTGTACCCCTTCGACATGACTATGTCAATAAATATGACCGAATAAACCCTTAAGACCCTTTAACTTCATTTGAGATAAAATCAAAGAATCACACACATGGAAAAATAATATCCCACAAAATTCACAATACCTTAAATCCTCAACTCTATTGCCAATAACTCTATATGGTCTTTCTTTATGACTATGCAAACTCAGAGTTGTTACTAATTGGGCTATACATAGTCTTCCCATGTATTTTGCAATTTATCAATTGTATTGAGAATTTAAATGTGTTTAAATTAATTTCATATAGATCCTCTATCCCTTACTCATCTTTAAATAATTTATAATGACACTTTGAATTGACTGTGTTGTCCTCTTTCTGACTGTGCCTAAATACAAAGTATTGAAACTTGGGTTTCACCACTTTGAACCTATAGACTACTAACTTGAATCTTATCTGACTAGAGATATGAACACCACAAGATTTATCATAAAATTATAGACACTTATTTAAATTTTAATCTATCCAAATAATTCCTACAAGTAAGGACAAAGTTCTTGATATGTCTCTTATTCCTTTTCTCTCCCAAACTTTGCCTTGTTGAAGTGATATTATTCTTTCCACCTCCTACTATTCCACTCACACTTCCTACATGTATTTCAATTTTTATATTACCTCCAACATGCAAGCTAATTGATATTATTATCCATTCCATGTTGTATGGTAGTTACAATTCCATGATTCTTGGTTTACATTATCTTTTCATGATATGCACAGTGAAATACATTGCCATATATATATATATATATATATATATATATATATATATATATATATATATATATATATATATATATATATATATATATATATCTTGCTTTACATTGAGAAAAACATACCATATATATCTTTAATACTTTATATAAAAACAAGTGAGACCTTATTTACATGAATAGTTGATGGATGAAGTAGACACTCCTCCCTCTCCATGAGCTGAGATAGACATAGGATTTCTACTACAATGTCATCTGCACAAGCACTGACAAAGGTATATATTAATGTGTAATTTTGAATTGTTCAAAAAGACTTATTTTAATAATTATACTACATAATTGGGGTAAATATAATTTATGTGAATGTATTGTGCATGTAGGGTTATCCTATGACATCTGATAGTCCCAGTTAAATGATTATTAGGGCAACTTTTCATGTTTCTCCCATATTTCAGATGCCTATTTGAATACATGAGCCTGTGATTGACTTGTTTGAGCATCAAAAATAGATTGAGTAAGACCCTGAGGTTGTAGTAAGTGCATGTTTAAATGGTTTTTTATTGTAGTTTAAAATTAATTTATTAAAAATTTGTTGAATGTATTTTATGTTAATTTTGTAATAATACTTGTATTTAAATAGGTTCAACTACAAGCAAGCTACGAAAGTAGGAATCATTGTCAGACCTTGGATCAATCTAAGGTGTTAGAGAGGTCTCTATCTACTAGTAGGGAATCTGAGGGAGAGTATTCTTTGAGGAAGGCAAAGAGAGGGAGGCTATTTGATGAATATGATGTCTTGTATGAGATGTAATTTTTGTATGTCTATATAGAAATTTATGCAATTTTGGCATTTTATATGCGTATAGGACATTCACCTAACATTAGATACATTATTGGTAGATGTAATGTTTTGTATGCCTATCATGGAAATCTATGTATTATTGACATTTCAGACATGTGCCTATATTGTATACCTATAATGACAATCTATCTAATTTATATTTAGTTTTTATTTCATTGTGTGTTATTGTATAGTGTTGTTTTGATCTTTTAAACTATTATCTATCAGATCTCGTATTTAATGTTGTACACAAACAAGGATTAAAAATTATTCTTTTCAATGTTATAAATCTTAGATCTCCCATATTTTTTTAAAATAAAATTTTTATTTCATTTTCTATAGTGGAAATGACTAATGACACTCTTATCTATTTTGCATTTGTCATCACCCATTTACAACTTTTCAATTAATCATTAACATAATTTGATTACACTTAAAAAACCTTACCTATTCATGTTCAAACTTGTATAATGAAAAGACATAAAATCATTCATAAATGCCTAAAAAATTCTCACTTGGATAACTATACCTATAAATTACCTAATCTTTCACTTTTACCTAGCTCTAATGCCTTTTTGACTAGCTTTTCTTGAAACTAATCCTACTTCTTATATGCCTTCTATGATTCTTATTCCTTTATATTTTACATCACATCTCAAGTAATATATGTTGATAGGTTGTCACTATACCTTTAATTTAACCAATCAATGGATTGCTTTTATTCTATACTAGGGTTTATGTCCAAGGCTATATGCAATGAGATGTTGGATATTTGAGTTAATAGTTCATTGTTTGGGGAGTGTTTATTATACTGGTGATGTCTAAATCCTAAGGGCAACAAACAAGATTCTAATCCTATGTTTAAAAAATGGTAAATCTAGAAATTTTTGGTAACTAAATATCCCTATGACATTCCTTGTTAAAATTATTCTTCAATTCACACCATCAAAGTCCTATTTATATGATCTAAGATCATGAATATTTCCAACCTCACTTAGCCACTCTTCTTCTCAACTTGATTTAAAATACACTCTCAAAAAATATTATTTTAAAATAATCAATTAATCATTAGGTCAATAGGTCAATTAATCATAATAGATTTTGTTAATAGGTCAATTACTCATTAGGTCAATAGGTCATTAAGTTTCTAGGTCTTTAGAACTACTTGTTCCTCTAATAGGTCAATTTCTCAAAATAGAGTTTTTAGCTCTTAAAAATTATATTTATAGTAGTATTTTATCAATTATAACATGTTCTAACCCTTACCCAAGTTTATAGAACTCAAATCAACCAAAAACTCATCTTACCCAAGTTTTAACATGTTCTATAGGTTGAGAGTTTAGCAAAACTATTGTTACCATGTTTCTTGACCAAAACATGACACTAAAAAAATGTCCAAGGGGGTGTATATTTTTTATGATTAGTTTTTTTCCTCCCATCAGGCCTGATTGACAAACCCACCACATATTCTAGCCTCAAGAATGCCCTTCCCAATACAAGAAAAATACAAATTTTTAGCCTAAGTTCAAACATGCATAAAATGAAACCTCTAAATCATTTCCATAAACCATCAAATATCTACCCTTCCCTTTTAATACATATAATATCACCCTAGATCACTCAAGTGGAACCTCTGAGAGCAACATGTTGGATAAGTTGTAGTGATGGGTCCAAAAAATGCAATTTTCTTAGCATTAAACAAGCAACTTCTTGAGCTCCAATTGCCACTTTTTCCTCCAAGATCTTGACCTAAGAATATATCACTTTGAAAATAAATATGTATGAAAAATACATGTTATCAAACCATCACAATGTTCAAATCCACATGGAAGTGAATTTTCACTACCATTCCAGAGTGCAAAAACACTGATAATAAATATTGTCAAAGTTTAAGTTGTGGTTACATAAGTATTATTTTGATTATTTTTGACCAAATACTAACATTAAAAACACATTTAAGGGTTAAGATAACATATAGGACTAGATTCTTTCCTTCCATTAGGCTTGATCAATAAACCCACCTCCCATTCTGACCTCAAGAATGCCCTTCCCAATAAGAGAAAAATGTAATTTTTAAGCCTAAGTTCAAACACACGTAAAATGAAATCTATAAATAATTTATATGAAATATAAAATACCTCACCTACCTATTTAATTTATTTAATCATACCTTAGAGCACTTAGCTAGAAGCTTCAAGCTCAATCCATTGGACAAGTTGTAGTGAGGGGTCTAAAAATGCAACTTTTTTGGCATTGAACAAGCAACTTCTTGAGCTCCAACTAACATTTTTGCTTTTGGGACCTCTCTTTGGAATATATCACTTTTATGAAATACATGTTATCAAACTATCATGATGTTCAAATATACCCTAAAGTGCATTTTCACTATCATTTCAGAGTGCAGAAACACTTACAACAAATGTTATCAAAGTTTAAGTTGTGGTTATTAAACTCTAGTTTTGATACTTAATGACTAAAAAATTACACTATAAACACATATAGGGGGAGGATAAAATTTATTACCAGGTTCTTTGCCTCTGATCAAGCCTGATTGACAAACCCACCACCCATTTTGGCCTAAAAAATGCCCTTCCAAATACAAGAAAAATGCAAACTTTTAGCCTAAGTTCAAATACACATAAAAAAACCTATAATTCATTTCCATTAACTTTAAGATCCATCTAATACCTATTTAATCCCTATAATGTCACCCTACATCACTCAGGTGGAGTATTTGATAGCAATCTATTGGACAAGTTGTAGTGAGGGGTTCAAAAATGCAACTTTTTGGCATTAAACAAGCAACTTCTTGAACTCCAACTGCCATTTATACCTCCAAGACCTCCACCTAAGAATATATGACTTTGGTCACATATAGATATAAAAATTACATGTTATCACACAACCACAATGTTCAAATCCACCTAGAAGTGCATTTTCACTACCATTTCAAAGTGCAGAAACATTGATAATAAATGTTGTCAAAGTTTAAATTGTTGTTACATAACTCTAGTTTTTATGCTTATTGAATAAAAACTAACATTTCCAATACATATACAAGGTTAAATAATATATAATAATAGGTCATTGGCTTCCCATCAGGCCCAATTGACAAACCTACCACCCATTTTGGCTTCAAGAATGCCCTTCTCAATAAAAGAAAAATGCAATTTTTAGCCTAAGCTCAAACATGCATAAAAAAAAACATGTAAGTCATTTCTATGAATATTCAGATCCCTTAATTATATATTTAATCCCTATAATTGCACCCTATATCATTTATGTGTAATATTCAAAAGCAATTCATTAGATAAGTTATAGTGAGGGGTCAAAAAATGCAACTTTTTTGGCATTGAACAAGTAATTTCTTGAGCTCCAACTACTATTTCTACCTCCAAGACCTCAAACTAATAATATATCACTTTTATAACATCCAAGTAGAAATATTACATGTTATTACACTACTACAACATTCAAATATGCCTAGAAGTGCATTTTCACTACCATTTTGGAGTGTAAAACACTTCTAACAAATGTTGCCAGAGTTTATGTTGTGGTTGTAGAAATTTAACTTTGATGCTTCCTAATTGAAAGCTCACACTACTAATATGTTCAATGGGGGATTGTGGATAACATCTAAGAATATGTTTTTGGCCTCCCATCAGGCCCAATTGAGAAACCAACCACCCATTTTGGCCTAAAAAAAGCCCTTCCCAATACCCAAAAAAAAAAATTTGGACTAAGTTTAAACAACCATAAAACAAAACTTGTAAGTTATTTACATGAATCATCATATCCATCCATTGCCTATTTAATCCCTCTAATCACAACATAGATAACTTAGGTGAAAACTTTGAGAGAAATCAATTGGACAAGTTGCAGTGAGGGGTGAAAAAATACAACTTTTTGGCATTGAACAAGTAACTTCTTGAGCTCCAACTGCCATTTTTTCCTCTGAGACCTCCACCTAATAATATATCACTTTATTCAAATCAAAATAGGTAAATAAAATGTTATCACACTAGCATGATGTTCAAATCTACCTGAAAGTTTATTTTTACTACCATTTTGGAGTGTAGAAATACTGACAACAAATGTTGGCAAAGTTTAAGTTGTGATTACAAAACTCTAGTTTTGATGATTTTTGATTGAAAAATGACATTCAAAACACATTTGGGTGGGGGAAGATAATGTCTAGGACTAAGTTCTTGGCCTCCCATCAGGCCTGATTGATAAATCTACCACCCTTTCTAGCCTCAAGAATGCCCTTCTTAATAAAATAAAAATGCAATTTTTTAGCCTAAGTTTAGACACCCATAAAATGAACCCTATAAGTCATTTACTGAGCTTTGATCATGTACAACTTGAGCTTATGTCATGTTAAATCTATTCTTCTATTAGCTTCAAAAAAATAGTATTCTTTACTAATAGTGCCAACCATGTGAAAGTGGAAGCTTATCTGCCACCACTAACATATAAAAAATTATTAGTAAGGAATTAAAAATGAAATTCATATATACTACCTAGTAAATAAGAAAATTTTGATAAAATTGATTACATATACATTTGAAAAGTCAACATACCTACATATTTCAATATAACAAACCACTAGGATCTTCTCTAACCTTGATAGTATCAAGAATAGCTTCATGGTCTGACACTTAAACTTTTTCTTATTTTAATGGCCTCCCATGATATTTTTGTAATTGAATACTCATTAAAAGAATAAAATTTGAATAGTAAATTATTTTATTTTGTATTTCAAACTCTTGAAATAACCATTGATTTAAATATTTTATAAGATATCATTAAAACCAAGTTCCAATGACTACCACTAACCTAGTGGAATAGTCAATGTTTTCTCCATCTATAACTAGGGAAGTCTATTTTTTATTTTTCTCTACACACCAATGCAAGTAGTAATCAATTCCCTCTTCATTATCCTCATCTAAAATAACTACAAAAACTTTCCCTATATCATAAAAATCTAGTTTTAGTGATAATATGAAGATATATAATCAGAAGAAATTGTACATAATGAAAAATATTCTACCTAGCTACACTAAATCAAATATATGGTCAAAGTCATTTGATGATATCATATTTTTAAGTTGCAATGTTGTTGGAACCTAATATGTGCTGATTAAAATTAGAGGTTTGGAACTACAATCATCCACCCACTCTTATGACTCACACTCATTCCAAACAGAGTCCACGCATGCAAAATAAAAACATGCCAAGTGTCTCATAGAAATAGTCAAAGAACTTACATTTGGGCTAAAAAATTAGTGGAGGTCACTTGAACCTATTAGATTCATACAATCCTCATAATTTTCCAAGTGTTCTTCTTCTATTAACCAAAAATGTCTATGAATAATAGAATTTGGTTGAACACTATGACACATGTTCTCATTACACCATTCAACCATAGTTTTTGCATTTGTCAAATGAATACCCTCTTCAAATTTCAACTCCTCCATTGCAATAGATCTTTTTACACATGCTCCAACACTGTCATGCTTCCCTTTTCCATGGATAGGCTTGATGAAACTCCAAATGTGTTTTACACCAATGGTAACATGCATCCTACTTAAATAATAAAATATTCATGCATTTTTGAATTATGATGTGCAATTATCTAACCAAATGTAATATTGATTGATAGTAATATTCCTCTAACTCAACTATTCATATAACTTTTGAAAACAACCTTACACATACTCTAAATAATGTGATTAGTCATCAATGATATATAATTATTACTCCCTTAATATTTTATGTTTTTACTCTGTATTATTAGGTGCATGTACAAATGCTATATGCACGAATATGGCAACTTATGATGATTTATACTACTACAATTGATCTTCTATTTGGGGTTTAAATGTGTAATTTTTAGAAAAATAAACTACTAAAAATCCAAACCAAGTGGGAATGTATCCTTGGTTATCTTGAAATGTTCATCCAACCAACTAGCCCTGTGTGTGTGCCTTACATACTCATAAAAAAAATTCTCCCTAAATTTGACCAAAAATTTAGAAACAAGTATCTTTTTTGTAACAATCTCACACCTTTTAGATTCTTTTCCATCTTTTACTTGATATGTCACTAATTTATATCTACTTAAGCCAACTATATCCTATCCATTTTCACTTGTAATCTCCTCATGGATACATTTTTTTAATTTTGGAAATCCACCACAAATGTTGTAATTTTTATTTAAACATGATTTGTCGTAAAATAATTTTCCAATCATTCTTTTACAAAAGATAGTTTGAATAAATTCCTTAGTTGATTTTGGTGGTAATTCAATGCCACACTCCTGTAAAATGTTTTTAGTATGCAAAGTAAAATGAATATGTCAAAAAATATCATAGTGCATTGAAATTTCAACATGTTGCCTACAACAACAAGTGGTGCATATGTAATTTATTTTAATACAAAAAGGTTTGGCCATCTCAAAATATCTTTAAAAAATATAAATTTGTGATTGTTTTTCTAAAAATTTAGAGTAAAATTATGTTTGAATCATATCCAATAAATGTTTTAGAGGCGGTTCATGATTATGAGAACCAACTCTTCTATTCACAACATCTCTTTCATTAATAAAAACTCTTATATTGTCTTTCAAAAATTGAGCAAGTAACTCTTTGAGAGTATCTGTTATAGCCTTGTATTTTCATGGAAGTCTACTAGAGAATGCCCAAAGATCATTAGTATTAGGTTCATTAAGTCTTTCATGTCTTTCAATTTTTTTCATTAATTTTTTTTATATATATTAAGTGTTTGGATTGTTTTTGACCATTCATTTTTTCCCTATTTTATCACTTACTGCACAAGTTGTAAGCATATGCTAGGTAGAATTACAATCTTGGGTGCATGATTTTGGGCCTATAGTATGATATGCATCATGTAGATTTTCAATGATTTTATTGTTTTCATCACCCATGTTAGATGTTCTTAGTTATAATGTGTACATTATAGGTCTCATCTTAATCAATTTTATCACTGAAACAAATAATTGACTTCTTTAACTATCATAGTCCAAATTATGAAAGAAAGTATCCCAAATTTGTTGAGCTAGTCTTCTTGAATAGAGATCAAACATTTTTTTATGCATTGGTTCTAAAATATTTTCATTGACTTCAATTAAGTACTTTTTTTTTCTACACACAATTCTTGGAAGTGTTGTTAATGGTAGAATTTGTTGAGAGGGTATTTTAAAATAATTACTAATTTAATTATTTATAGCTGGGATGACAATTTATTCATTGTTTATTTATTCATTATATGCTTCCATGAAATTTTCTTGATGGTTAATCTCATCATTATTTGTTTCCATAAAATTTTCATCATTCATGGGGTGTGAAGCATCATACATAGACTCATCATCAACAATATCAAAAACTTGGAACTTTGAATGTAAACTTTCAACATTATATAATTCATTATTGTCAATTTCATTATTATTCATTTCATTATGGTCAATTTCATCTTTATTCAATTCATTATGGTCAATTTCATCTTTATTCAATTCATTATGGTCAATTTCATCATTGTTTAATTCATTATTTTTAATTGGCTCATAATCTATGGCATTTGGTTCTTCAGGATTAGGGTTTGTACCATGTCTACCATGAAGTTTTTGCATTTGTATCTTATTTTTCTCTCTCAAATCTTTTAATTCCTATAGTGTTTAGTTCTTCAATATATTCATCCTCCTCAAACATAATCCATCACCCATCAAGGATAATTGACATATTTTCAAAGGTGGGGGCAAGTACATAGGTACCATAGGTCCCATAGAAGTACGTAGAGAATATTTGTGGGGATAGAATCTCAATTTGGGTTATAATAATAAGTTGAAAACTTAGATTAGTCTATAATAATAATAATAATAATAATAATAATAATAATAATAATAATAATAATAATAATAATAATAATAATAATAATAATAATAATAATAATAATGTGATCACATTATTACATAACATGATCATGTTATTTGTTATATTAGGTTCTGATTCAACATACATACTGAGAAGCATCTATTAAGAATAACATGATCGCATTATTATTAATTCTTAGTTGGGGTTACAATTTTACATTGAGAACTGAGTGTTGTCTATATTAATAATAACATGATCACATAAGTAAATAACATGATCATGTTATACTTAATATAGATTAAGGATTAATACATTAGTGCATAGGGTTTAGGGATTAGGGAATGTAGGGTTTAGGTTTACGGGTGTATATAAGGTCTAATCACTCTATGCCATGTGTGAACCTAATTTTTACTATAGAGGTTGTTAATTAGGACTAAATCGATTGGTAAATAAGGAATTTTTTTAGTTTACAATTAACGGTATAGTATTTAGGGCTTAGGTTTAGGGTACACATGGTCAATCACAAAGATAATTCTTAGTCTAAATAATGTTAACTTGGTCTAAAATGATTGGTTCAAGGTTTAAAGATTTTATATTTATGGTTTAGAGTTTAGGGATTAGGAACTTTAATAATTACGGCTTGGAGTATAACTTTTAGGGTATATAAGGTAAAATCATGATGGCTATTAGGGCAAAATAGAGCTGATTAATCCCAAAATCACATTTTATAGTCATGTAATTAGGTTGAAGGGGATTGAAATATCCCAAATTTACTTTATATGCATAGCTAGATTGTTAATCCAAAATCAAAGTTTTGGCCATAGGTTTAAAACATGCATTTTATGACATCTCATGATAAAATCATTTATATCTTATGGCATGTATGTTTGTGGCATATAGTGGGCATTATGGCATAGGGATTACAATTTATATTTTAGGGATTAGGGATTAGGGCATATGGTTTAGGTTTAGAGACTTGTATATAATGTCTAATCGCTCTATACCATGTGAACCTAATTCTTACTACAAAGAATGTTAATTAGGACTGAATAAATTACTAAATAGGGAAATATTATGGTTTACAATTTAGGGTATAGTGTTTAGGGTTTATTGTTTAGTTTTTAGGTTTTAATGTATATATGGTTTAGGGTACACAAGGTCAATCGTAAAGATAATTGATGATAATTTGAATCACTTTGACCCATTTGTGACTATAGAATGTGTTTTTGGGTTGTCATTATACCCCATGTCATCATATAGATTAAGTGAATTATTCAAATGGGGCCAACAATCATGTGATTTAGGATAAAATAATCATTATGAACTTAATTCTTAGTCTAAATGATATTAATTTGGGCTAAAACAATTGGTTCAAGGTTTAAAGAGTTTATATTTATGGTTTAGAGTTTAGGGATTAGGAACTTTAAGGATTAGTGTTTAGGGTATATGTTTTAGGATATATAAGGTACAATTGTGAAGGTAATTAGGGTAAATTTGAGCTCCTTGAACCTATATCTATGAGTAAAGGATGTGACTTTGAGCTAAATTAGCCCCCAAATCATCACAAATTGAGCTAACTAAGTTAATTTTGGTTTAATAAGTGATGAAATTTTGACCAAGTTCAACCCTGTGAACCTAATTCTTACTATATATATAAGATGCTATTTGGGTCTAAATTTATTGGTTTAGGGTCTATAATTAAAAGGGTTTGGGATTTATGGATTATGGCTTAGGTTTTAGTGTAAATGGTATAGGGTTTATAATTAAATTTAAATGGTATAAGGTTTAGGATTTAAGATATTGGATATAGGGTCAAATCACTAAGGTAATTTAAAAACATTTGAGTTGGTTGTTCACCCACTTATGATATTACCTTCATATTTGCAAATCTAATAAAATTAGGGTTAGTTATGCCATACACATGTTTAATACATGTTATACAATCAATTGATCCATAAATTTGGTTTAGGGGCTCAATTTTGACTAGATCATGCCCTAATTACATAAATTGACTAGTTAGTTCAATTCATGACAGAATCAATCTTTTTATTTTCCCCAAATCATATATTTCTCTTGAAGGGGTTCAAATTGGCCTCACATGCCTCCTTGATTAAATATACATTAGGGTTAATTATATATGACATGACATTAGGGTTAATTTCACTCCAAATCGCATCATATAAAATTAAAATAGGTTTACATGGCTCATTTTGACCCTAATCACCTCCATAATTTAACTAATTGACATTTGCATTCATTAGGTGATGGTTTCAACTTTACTGAACTCAAAACCACATTCTATACATGTAAAACTTGCATATATTAGAGGTAAGATCACTAATATTGGGGGGGGGGGGAATATGGTGGGGCGAATCAATGAACCTAGATAATAAAACTTCAATTTCAATTCTTTAAAACTCTTAATCAATTATCACAAGCATTCATGAAGCATACACATCATTCATATCAGTGAACAAGAGAAATAATGCAAGATCAAGCACATAAAACCTGACATATGTGGAAAACCATTTTATGGGAGAAAAGTCACCGGAACCTACAATTGGACTACTTTATTATAATAATAATAATAACTAATTTAGATCAACTATAACTAATCAAGGAACTACCATCCCTTATTTTAGTGAGACTACAATCCCACAAGGAGATACTACACCTATCTGACTAAGTTATCATAATAACTATATATTTAAAAAGTTTCACCTTACAAGGAGGCTATAACCCCATAGTAGCTGAGAAACCATAAAAACATATAAGAATAGAGCATCTTTACACACTGATTGCCTACCAATCTGATAGAGATACATAGTATATAATCTCTCTTCAACTCTACACACTCAATACATCCAAAGCCACCTCTTGGATCACTCTTCACTTATTATAAATAACTCTATCACCACATCAACATGACCAAATGGTTATACACATAGTCCATACTCTGATCTGTCTCTCAAATCATCCACCAAGATCACATAAACATTTATCATTCATTCACATTCAAAGCATCGAAACATCCTTTTGGATCACCCTAGACCTCTTCGCTCATCTTCAACTTGCAAGAGATATTTTTTGACATCACAAACATGATCCACATGTCATACACATAGTCCTCAATCTATACTCACCAAGCCATCCACTAGGCACACACCCTCTCTTCTTTCCTTCACACCAATGCTATCTATACTCACCAAAGACTCGGACAAGTCTAAAAACCATAACATTTTATTTCACTATCTATAGAGCATTCATGATCATCATCATCTTTGTCAAAAAATAAGCACTCCTTAACCCTTAAGCCATATTTCACATCGAGAGAGAGCTCAATACCATCCACATAGGTTGGCCATAGCACCCATGGGTCACCCTTAAGTAGCAACAGTTTTCAATTAGGCCTTACAAGCCCTTATAGGTATCATTGAGACCTATTCACCCATTTAACACGTTATCAAGAAAGATAAGAATATAGGACCACTTTCAATTGCATAGGTCCACTCCACATGACCCCTTAAAAATCCTCAAATTATTAGAGTCATATCTACTCACCTCTACATATGCTCAATAAACTAAAACAATGACCTTGTATATAGGAACACCATGAACAAACACACATTCAACTTGTTAATCATTATTCATATTAAATATATATTGATCACACCTCCCAAATACATACAAATTATCCTCATGGAATCTAAACACTATTTAATAGCTAAGTCATCATGAAACATTGAAACAACATCAACACAAGCTCAATTATCCTTATCAAGTCACTTATAGTCCATGGTCCAACACACAATCAAATTTGGAGCACAATATATTATTTTGTACAAATAATCATACAATCTAAATAGGTTCAAAAGATGTACATGGAGTCCTCTAAGTTTTTATTTTTATAGCACCATCAAATTAATCTTGGACCAAAAATTATGGCACAAATACTGAGTAATATTTTTTCCTTCATTAATTTTCAAATGCCAATGATCACAGTTAAACCTTGAACACAATGCTATCATTTCATGTCCTCACTAATTAGATTAATAATGCACCATCAATATTATTGTAATGAGATCAACCTTTACATTATTAAACCTCTATCACTTTGACCTCTTGACTTTAATATGCATGGTTGATCTTGATTAGTACAAACAATTGCTCACCATTGATCTTTTGAAGAAGCTTGGTCTATATCTTTTCTCAATGTTAAACATCAAACACTTATCCTCATCTCTCTATTTCATGACACCTTGGAACAAACATGATCCATTGATATTTTTTGAAGGATCTTGATTTTTACCTAGTTTAAGCATCAAATAATTTGACCCATTTGACTTACTATGCATCATAGATCTAGATGTATGAACTCTCGTGAAATGTTGGATCTCCATCTGGTCCTGATCTTTAACATCATGAAAAAATTACTAAGTATGGGGATGATTGAAATCTACTTGAAAGGATAAATTTGTACATATATATCTTTTACCTCACTCAGTCATATGTTCTCAAATTTGAACCATAGAAACTAGGAGAAATATTGAACAAACCCATATGACCATTTTCTCTTAAAATGCTCATGCATGTGAGATATTCCATAACCAAAGTTATTACTCATCTCTTTCTTATACTTAGGAAAATAATGTATTTTAGCTCAGATTCATTTTTTATCATTGATATTTGATGTGATGAAATGAGGACCGTTAGATCTTCTTTAAAAATTTGGCTAAGTGTTGAAACTTAGTGTACTTTTGTTTGAGGGACCAACTTTGCACCCACATATATTTTACAACATTAAATGACATAATATGAAATTCAGACCATATGATCTCTTCACATAGGATAATCCAACCATATATCAATTTCATCTTGTAACCATTACATTTATGAGATATAAAAACATTAAAATGACTCCTCATATGTATCTCTTAGATGAACATAATGAAGAACCAGATTAATTCCACTCATGCACATAAGCACTCCAATCATCCTTGACCTATAATAAGACCCCTTTCACATCCTAAACTCATCATAATCATCCTTGAACATCTCTAATCATGCCAAAATTGAAGATCAACCAAGCCTCCTTCAAGCATACTAAGACAAGCACATTGCACACTTTGTCATTGTCACTTAGACTATCAAGGCACTTATTCCACTCACTTGGAAACCAACATGAAATCACCATGACATCATTAAAAACTCTCCAAAAATATCTCCCTTTGTCATTGATGTCAACACCCATCATATAGTAATATAAAACTCACCTTCCTTTTCTGTCTTCAAAAATTCCCACAATAGGAGCTTTCTCCCCCTTTGACACAATGACAAAGTGGACACCAACTAATCCCAAAGACCTAAAAATAATACCAACAAGATAATACCATATTATAAATATATTATAAACTCCCCCTTACCTTGATCCTACCTCTTCTTGCCTTGATAACATCCTCTTGCTACATGCCAAAACTCTTTAACCAAGTATTATAATCAATGAAGAAAGAACACACTAAAAATTGAAATATAATGGAAGTAACTAGGAAACATATGAGAGGAACTCCCTCTAAGATATCTGAGCTATTGCAGCTCTTGTCATCTTCAAATATCCACATACCATGAAGAATTACCACATAGGCTTACTGGGCTTCTCTTATAAGCCACCTCAAGGATCATTAAAAAAAATAATTTCACTCACCAAATAGGAAACACGTTATAAACCAACTTGAGAACTCACGTTGAAACATACATACCTTTCTCTTTCAGAGAAACTAATCAAAAAAGCACTCTTCTTCACACTAGGCATGTATAGTCTCCTTGTATCCCTACCTAGAACTTGAAAAGCCCACAAAGTTTTGTAGACACAACTTCAAGATCTAAAACTTCATATTTGGATTAATATCATATTCCTCCTAAATCACACCAACTTGAATCACCTATCTCATCATCTAAAAAATACTTCCTTCAAAAACCTACTAGCTAATTAAGCCTCCATTTTGATAAAAACTTGAATAATTTGAAATACACAAACCTTAAGATCTATGTGAAGTTTGATTTGATAACACATCTATCCCATTCAACATATTATAAATCCTCAAATCTCAATTCATAAGGCAAACAACTTATCTAGAAGAGCCTAAAACTCTAGAATCTTTAAAAAAACAAGGTCAACAAACCTCTTTCCAGTCAATGTCCTCTAAAAATTATTGCACACCTAGATACAACCATTGCATACATATGGACAAATATTCGAGCTTCTATATATTTTGGAACCCATACATATTATAACCCATTTAGGCCTGCTTGCCCTTAAGCTAAAACTGAGAAAATTGAGAACACTCAAAAATCTTCAATTTGACTTCAACATACCTTCAGACCACAAAACCACTTGGAGCAAGCTAGAATAAGGTCAATAGAAATTTCTTAGGATCAAACTATTCTTGACATTCCATCAATCTAATTATTCCATCTAAAAACACCCATTTTGACCCTACATAATAGCTCCTTTACAAACCTATAGAACAAGCTCATGAACTTGTTGATCCTCTTAACCAATGACCTAATGATAAACATAATTCTTGGAAACATAGGATCATCAATTCTATACCAAAATAGCATTGATATAAAATACCAATAAAAAATCAACATACCTCTATATTAATTTGTCATTATGATCTTGAGCACACAAACTTACTTCTCCATAATAAAGATTTCTCCTAAGAAGCATAGGTAGATACACCCTACTTCATAATGTCCTAAAATGGTATGAAACCAAGAGTTGCCCAAAACTCCTCATATTCCATCTCCTCCTTGGTCATCTAATACTTATAATTCTTCTTCTTCTTTTTAGTCTTAAGACAAAAAACTCACTCATACACTACAACATTCTTCTTCTTTTCTCTAATTGGATTTATAATACATGGAGACAACATCAATTCATGACACACCATTTCATCTGAAGAATCCACCTTATAGTTTGGAACCTCATCACTAGGAAAAAACAACTAATGTTCTCTACATGAATCTTTCTCAATAATAATATAAATTTCATTTTGATTCTTACACACCTCAGAACTAGACTCAACCAGTACCTTGGTCTTCTCCTTGAGTTTGGTCTCTTCATTATTTTCATTAGACTTGTTAACAAATGTAGTCAATAGAAGCTCTTGTCTTTTCTTCATGTTTGTCATGGAAAAAAAACATCTTTGCACTCAGTTTGGTCACTCTTAGAAGATTTATCATCCATTTTCTTACCAACCTTCTTCTTCTCTGTAGTCATTTTACTTTCTTGACTTTTGAGCTTAAACCGATCTACAGTGCTTTTAACTAGAGCAAATTTCTTATCAACCTTTTGACTAGTCTAATTAGCAATGATAATATTTGGTATCCATAACCAAGAATGGCCTTTCTTATGCACAATGGAAGGTTCATGTCCTTTGAGATACCTTGAGGACTTGTTGAATCCACTTGGGTAGAAAATTGACATATGACCACTCTTATGACAATTGAAACAAATAACATCATTCGTACCTTTTGATAGATTTACACTGTGATCAATCTTTGGCCAAAAACTCCTATCATAGCTTCATGAATGTCCATGATTTAACAATTTTGGGAATAATTGGGGTTTTATTCATAATTTAGTTAAAGGATCTAGATTGATAAATCAATAAATAATATGTGGTATATAAGCTACTAATTTGTGAAATTTTTTGGTAATTAGATCTTTTCTAAAAATAGTAATAAGAGGGAGAAAATAATACTTAGCTTAAACTGTGTTGATTTGACTAAGATAAGATATGATATTCATTCTGTAGGTCTAGGACACTATCAAAAATAGGATTCTAAATTTTATTTTTTGATTGGATAGGAGCATCAAAAGTGGACAAGAGTGGCACCTGTATTCTAGTCCTTGTTTGATGTTCTCCTAAGGATCTAAGCTTTCAGGGTTATGTTCAAAAGGTCTATATGACCCTGTCTCTAAAGTTTTAACAACTAGAATTCTATAAATATCCTTGTAGAAAAGATTGTATCTTCAAACCCTATCTTACATTATAGTTTGACCAATTTCAAACAAGAAAGGGGGTTAATGTGTCTAAGATTCACTGAATGTGGATCCACACCCCTTGTGTGGGCATGTTGGCTATATACCAATACTCTAATGATCTAGGTGGATCTCTCCATTTGTTAAAAAATGAATTCTCCATATTCTAATTAGAATGATTTCAAAGTGTATATCTCATCGAGAGCTTTATGGCACTTTTCATGGTTTGAAAAACAAACACCGTATGCAAAAGATATGGTCTACTGAAGTTTTGATTCGACAAGTAAAAAAATGTGGTGTCGCAAGATGACATGGTTCAATGTGGACCAGTCACCAGTTGAAATGTGGCAATATATTTGGTATGTTTGTGTGAAAATTTGGTTTGGTGTTTGGTTTCAGCATCTGATCTTTGACAAGCGGTCGTATGGAGAACCATGGGCCTCATTATTGGCTCGCTGGGGGCCCTCAGCGAGGGTAGACACTCTTTTTAAGGAAGGGTGCCTTGACCTCCTAATTTCATATTGAATTGTATTTGAATTAGTATTTAAATTCCACTTTTCATTATAAACTCCCCCATGTGGGATTAATATCAATGCATTTTGTAAAAGCTACCAGCTCGAATGTCGAGTTCACTACCAACTCACTTGTTAATACCAGCTCGAGGAGAACGAGCCCATATCCAAAGGTTCTAAGCAACTAAACATCCAAGTTAAACATAGCTCATGATAATCCTTACCAAATATTCCATCTAATCACCCACATCTACATGCTACATTGAGGGCCGAGTCATCACATGCCTTAATCGAAAGGCTATCTTGGCATATGCTAAGGTGGAGACAAGGCTATAAAAATCCTTTTTAACTTAATATCCCCACATATGTGGGATATTTGATAAAGTTTAAAACAAAGACTATGCTGATGGAATAGAACTCGTGACCTATCCATTAAAAGGGATAAGACTTGACCACTTGAGTTGCGTGTGGCAACATGGCTATAAAGGCACAATATCATATTTAAATAGAGTTAATTTTTTATTGTGTTTTATAACATAATAGACTCGTTTGCAATATTTGATCATTTTAGAGCCTTTAGAGGCTAAATCAAAGCTCAGATTAAACTACAAACTTGTTTACAATTCTGATACACTCTGTGAATATTCATTTTCCCATTTTGGAGAATTGGTGATGTCAGTTTAAGCTACAAAAGTTGCCAATTTAAATTTGGAGACGCCTTTGTGTGTGATTCAGGACGGTAAAGGATGTTCTGAGTTAGCTAAGGTCTTTTAAAGGTCTGAAACACTATTTTTATAGAGAGAAATGATCTATTGTTGATTGTAAGTATATTTTAACTTGCAAATTTGAGCAACATTAATGGATCAGTTCGATTAGAACCTGGGGACTTAGGAATTCCAAACCCTGTAAACAATTTTTGTGTTTTGATCTTTGAATTCATTTTTTGCATTTTAGTTTTAGTTAATTTGTAGATTATAATTTAGATTTTAATCATAATGCAAAATTTAATAATTTGATCATTTACAGGAAATTGGATAAAATCAGGGATTTGGAAAATCTGATAGTTTTAATGGAAAATTGATGTGATCTATCAATTCACCTTTATTTAAATTTTTGAAACATGATACTTGGATCAGATATTAATCAATTTGTAAATGATCCAATGTTATAAAGTTGAGAAATTTCCACTTCCAATTTAGTTTAATTTTTGGAATTAAGAATTTAAAAGATCTGTTTAAATGTTTTAAAAAGTAGTGAAGCTCCTACTGTTGTTTACGAATCATCTAAAGAGGGATCAATCCATATTTAGTTCTCCCTTTGAAATTTCTTGGTGTAATTATGCTATGAGAATGCAAGGAAATGTTAAACTAGGTGTGTTTGAGATGACTAGGGACTAGTTTAAGGATTTGAATAAGCTATAAATAGTATTGGATGGGTGTATACAAAGAATAGGGCAATGT
Organism: Torreya grandis; assembly: GCA_037957365.1. Lineage (NCBI taxonomy): Eukaryota > Viridiplantae > Streptophyta > Pinopsida > Cupressales > Taxaceae > Torreya > Torreya grandis. The sequence goes on along the minus strand of JARHVA010000325.1, from coordinate 1,752,733 downwards.
GTTTGAGAATTCTTATTTGCTTTGTGATATTTTCCAACCCTTTCCAAATTATTTTTGAATAGTATTTTATAGGGATATATTGGTCATGGATTGAATTTGATCACATTAGGATGATAAGGATAAGGATGGGAAAATGGAAGGAATTGACTGTTGGGGCCATAAATGAGCTTGGAAAATAATACCAAAAGTGAACAAGAGTGGCATTAGTGTTATAGTCCTAATGTGTCACCATTATCCTAGGAAGATAGGACATGGGGGGATATATTGGTCATGAAAAGAGGGTCCTAGATTGTTGGGATCAAGTCTGAAAGGATACAAATGACTAAGAATCAGTGAAAATAATCTTAAGAGGATTAGGAGAGTAAGAGAGAGGGATCTATATATTGAAAGTCATAAGCCACACTCAAGTCACCAATTTTGAATTTTTATATTACTAAATTTTATCCCCCTTTATCCTAGTGATGCAAAAAAGTGAAATACTAGGATAAAGGAAAAAGAGAAAATGTACCTAAACTTACCTGTAAGGGTAAATCTCATGATGTTGGGTGTGGATAGAGAGAGCACATTGTGAAGTGTGAATCTATAATAGAAAATAAAGAGTAGATTAGTTCTTATTAGATACACTATATCTAAAATAAGAACATATAAATCTAGGTAAGAGAAAGGAAGATAAAGGAATGTATACACCTCACTAGTTACACAAACCAATACAAAACCTATTATGATGCTGAGTAATGTTGGATGATGTTGTACCAAGAGTAATATCATGAATGGAGCTAAGTGCTCAATTCCTTGAAAAGTGGCTTAAAATGCAAAGGCTATCCCTTTGGCTCCATCATCACCCACTAAGTGAAGCTAGGTGGTCATACGTATGTTGATCAATGTTTGGACTATGTGTCTAATCCATTTGAATAGGAGGTTCAAGAATACAAAGGCTACCTATATCGTTGGCTCCATCATTACCCCATGAAGTGAAAATTATGAAATGATACCAATATGAAATGTGTGTCATATGAGATGGATATTAAAGCCCATGAATATACTATAATATGAAAATGTTGGCATGGATAGTTGAATGTATGATGAAAACTAGGCCACTCTTTGCCACTCCAAAAGATGGAGGTTAGGCTTATATGAAAGCCACTCCAAAATTGAGAATGTAGCTTATGTGGAAACCACTCAAGAACTCAAGAACTCGAGAATGTGGAGGGTAAGATTGTATGAAATCCATTTTGAAATGATGCCAACCACCTATAGATAGAATAAGGCACGTAAATAGTGAGAATGTTTGGACAATGTTGAACTAGGAAAGAAAAAAATAAATGTGCCACACACATTACCTCCAATCACTGATGTCTGGAACATGGATTTTGATCTAGAAGTTATACCAACTACCATATATGAAAATGGAAGTTAGATCCATCATACCATGCATGATTCCCCCTATATCTATATTCTCTAAGCAACATGTGTACTAAAGCTATTGATTCTAAACTAGTATGGTTGTGCAAATCTATAGTTAAACCTACTTTTCTACCTACTTTTAGAAATTATAATTTTTTTGTTATTTAGATAGGAGTGATGGAAATTAATAATAGTAATACTAATGTTGTAGTCTAGTCTTGGTGCTATTTTTTTGGGCTAAATTTGATGACTATTCTAGATTTTTCACTATCTACCTAGTTTATTCTGACTAGTTTGATGTCTAGTTGTTATTTTGAGTGTTTTAAAACAAGATTTTTTGATTGATAGGAGCTCTAATATCTATGACAAAACCCATGTTTATTTCCCCATCTTCTGAGGGTAGGTTGAGACCTTTCAATGACTACCCTCAAAAGAAAGAGCCCTACAAGTGTGTTATGCTACAAAATATAGGATATAGCAATGATAATTGACAAGATGTCTCAAGATATAACATGGTTTGTATTGAGATATTGTTAGATCAATAGGGGTATGCCTATATAGATATAATAATATAAACACATGTGTAATGTACTGAACTAGAACTTGAAGTGTTAGTTGTTAATTGTTAGTTGTCATGGAGAGATGGAGAATGATGCTGATCATGGCATCCAAAAAGCAAGATAATGCATGATTTGGATCATGGCATTGCAAACAATCAAAAGAAATCAAACAACAAGCACACAAAAAAATAAGCAAGAAGTGTACAAGAGTAGCCAAGAGTCCAAAAAAGTAAGGTACATGGGCACATGTCACTCAAAATAGAAAGCAAACATACAAGGCATGTTGAAATGCCACATACACATACAATTGAAACAAGAAAGTTGGATTCAAATCCATAATCACATAAAAGAGTTTGGGCAAGGGGCATTGGCAAATTTCCAAAGGTACACACATAAATAAAAGAACATAACATTAGAAAATGTCCAAGGCACATATTGGAAATAAGCAGGAACTAGGAATGCAATCACATCAAGCTACACTAAGTAAGAAGATAAAGCATGTAAAGACTGGAAAATATAAGCACATCTAACTAATCAAAGCAAGAGTATGAAAGTATGCAAGACATGGTACTAAAATACTAGGTATATGTAAAGAAATACACAAGTGCCAAATACAAGTGAGTGTCAATAGAGTAATCTATGTAAGCTAGTAAATAATGTAAATCAACATGATAACTAGAGTGTGTTGTGTAGAAATGACATAAAATAGATGGTGTAGTTATGTATAAGATGCCCCCATGGGTAATATTTATCAATGTGCATCTCACATGTAGGATTAGGATGCCCCCTCAATGGGTAGAGTGAAGCAATCCAAGGTCTAGAAGTCACTGCACATACTCAAATAAGATCAAGTGAAGCATGGTAATGTAGATAAATCAAAAAGACATATAATAGAAAAAAATGTAAGTCTAGCATAGTAGTAGAAATGTAAATCATGGAGGATACTTACAATCAAGTTTTTTTTTATTTATGACATATTTGAATGTTTTCAGATTTTGAAATTTTGTATTATTTATAGATTTTTGTGAAAGTTTGAGCTATGTACAATCAATCATAGGGAAATTATCTAAAATCAAGCATAGGAGAATATATATAATAAGGCTAAGAAAAGATGATACTAACTGATGAGTCTCATGGGAGACTCCCTATCATGATGTCCTGTATCAAGGAGAGGAATTATACATGATTGGGAAACACAATGGAGATGCTAAGACTATGGCTCTAAAATCTATATATGCTGAAAATACTCTAAAATATCTGAAGTAGAAACTAACTGTGGGGTCCCCCTATAACTTTGAGAAGTAGATACAATTGTAGGGCTCTTAGAGACCCATCTAGAAATAGGAAAAACTCTCTGAACATGTGCTCTGTGAGTAGACACATGATATCTCAATGATACTACTGTAGGTGTGAACAATGTAGATGGAAGCTGTCTACAATCCTGAAGCTATGGAAGTGTATGAATGGTTTGTGCTGGTGATGGATGCCTCAACTGTGGTTGAATTAGAATTGGAGGAGGAACTATAACTAGTGGATAAACTAGAACTAGAATCTGAACTAAAACTAATGATGTATTATAAAAGATGGATATAAAGTGGGGAGTGGTAACTCATATAAAAATTCACCAACTATAATAAATTGATTAGCGTAAATGAATTTCATGCATCTATGAACTATAGAAAGTATTGATCTAAGTTTTTAAACCCATGGTTGACCAAGTAACATATTAAACACTCCTACACTAAGAACAATAGTGAATGGTGTGGCCGCATGTGTTGGACCAACCTATAGAGGAAGTACAATCTCACCCAATAAATTATACATATGCCCACTAAATCCATTGATAATTACGTTTATCAGTGTTGATACAATAATGTCATATCACATATGTTCAATCTGGATCCATTATCTATGAAAACACTATGAATAAGATTATTATGAATTGGAACTCTAATAGAGTACATGATAGTCTGTATCATCCTCAATGATCTCTTCCTCTAAGAAGGAGATGGAAGTTCTAGATGGAACCCTAGAATTTTATACACCAATCATTTTATTCAAATGATGTAACTCAACTTAAGGTGCCCTATATGAATCTAGTGGGGGATGTGCGTGATATGCATGGTGAACCCCTAATTGATCCCCTGTCTCCTATTTGGAATGCTATGGAAAAGGATCTGAGAAGATTTTCAAAGATTTATCATGTGTTTGCTTTGCCTAAGGAGGCTCAACTCAAGTGCCAAGATCAATATGATTTCAATCTATTAAACCTTGTATCTTGTGTCTCAAACTGATGCATCTATTTTTTATATGGATTGGTGCCCTATGAAACCTTCAAAATGCATGCTAATCATATCCCCATGGAAGAGGCTTTATTGGGTCAACTTCCCTAATAAGAGGGAGAGATATGGTGTTATAATCCAATAACTATTGTAAAACTCTAATTGGAAAAATTGGTAGATTGGTAAATGTACATCGAAGAGGTGATAATGAAACCACATTCTGAGGGGGATCTAAAGCCACATAAATTATTGTTTAATTCTAAGTCTTGTTATCATTGACCTTGACCTCATATGTGACTTTGTTGTTACTCTTTTTGGTTATTTTTTGAGATACTTGTGTACTTGAGTTTGTTCATTGAAATTAACTTGACTTCTCTTTCCTTTAGTGTGTGACACAATTCAGTGAAGGAAGATAATACTTTGAGCATAATTGACTCACGCAAAGCTAGTAAGAGACTCTGTTTGAAGAGATCTTGTAACTCTTGATCGGCCATGGGGTTAGTCATCTTAGCCAAGATAGTCTTATATCAAAGAACATAATCTATGAGATTTTCATTTGACCTTTATTTTTATTATGCAACTTGGGCATATGAAACCTTGTCACCAATCGTAATGCTGAAATGAGCTAGGAACATGTTGGCTAAAGGATTGAATGCACTGACCGACTGATTTGGTAAACTATAGAACCATTATAAAGCATAATAATTTAGGCTCCATGGAAATATCTTGGTAAGTAGCTATTCATTTGGTAAATAGTCTAGGCATGCTACGTGAAAATCTCTCAAATGAGTCTCTAGATCACCCTTACCATCATAAAGAGTAAGCTTGGGTTGAACAAAACCTTATGGCAAGGGTGTGGAAGCAATGTGATGTGCCAATGGTGTATGTAGTAGATCAAAAGAGTCCAAAGCCTATGTAGGTCTAGAGGCACCTTTCTCAAGATGTAACACCTTGGATTGAAGGTATCTTATCTCTTGCACAAGGGTTTCCACATTAGGATATAGGGATGTACTAGCTGTAGCTAGTAGCATAAAGGTAGATTGGGTTGCTATAGGGGGTTATTGAGATAGTTTCCTCCATAGTGTCATTTGTAACTGGTTGCTCTATGGTTTGAGAAGATTTATTATTGTTCATTCTTTGTTGCTATTCTTGTAGTATTTTAAACATGTCATCTTGCATGTTAGGGTGTTTAGTTAAGAGTTCTTAAAGTTATTTTTTGTTAGTTTCATTGAAACTGGTATATTGGGTCATTGGTAAAGTAGGAAAATAAGTTGAAGTTTGATTGAAGTTTTTGCAAAAAAATGTAATAGGCAAAGTGCATAATAAACAAGATATTGAATATAGGAAATGTAAAATCCTAAAAATAGTTAACTAGAAATTATATAAAAAGGATATGAATCTCATAAATATGTAAGGTGATACCTTAAGAAGCAATGGGATCTAGTATATGCAACTAGGGTTTTGATAAGGATACTTTTACAAAATACTATGGCATTTTTAAAATGAAATTGGATTTTTGATTTTAATATGCAATTAAAATTTCAGAAAACTATTGGAGAATGCTTGATTGAATAGGACCTAGTATGTGTAACTAGGGTTTTGAGAAAAACATTGCTTTTGAAATTACTATTGAATTTTGAATGGATTTTTTTGATTTTAATACGCAACTAAAATTTTAGAAAATTATTGGAAAATGTTTGATTGAATAAGACCTAGTATGTGTAACTAGGTTTTGAGAAAAATATATTTTTTGAAATAACTATTGAATTTTGAAAGGATTTTTTGATTTTAATATGCTAGAAACAAATTAGAATATTGTTGGAAAATTACTAGGACCTGGTATGGGCAACTAGGGTTTGAAAGAAGATTATTTTAAAATTTACTACCAGATTTTAAAATTTACTACTAAATTTTAAAAATTGAAATGAATTTCTAATTTAAATATTTAAGTAAAAATTTAGACATGTATAGGAAAAATCAGTGAGAATTTTACCCTAGGGTTTTTAGGGTCTTTGTGCACAAATGAAGTAAGTTGGGTTCACCAAATGATTTAAAATTTTTGGGAATAATTAAGGTTTTATTCTTAATTTAGTTAAAGAGTATAGATTGATAAATTAGTAAATAAGATGTGGTAAATAAGCTACTGATTTGTGCAATTTAATGGTAATTAGAGCTTTTTAAAAAATAGTAATAAGAGGGAGAAAATAATAATTAGCTTAAACTAAGTTGATTTGACTGAGATAAGATCTGATATTCATTATTAAGACTTGGGACACTATAACAAACAATATTATGACTTTCATTTTTTAGTTGGATAGGAGCATCAAAAATGGATAGGAGTGGCACTAAAACTATAGTCTTTATTTGACGTTATTGTCTTGAGGATCTAAGATTTTTGGGTTTTGTTTGGTAGGTCTGTGTGACCTTGTCTCTAAAGTTTTGGTAGTTGGAAGACTTTAGAGCTCCTTTTAGAGTAGATTTTATCTTTAAACCGCATCTTTCATTATATTTTCACCAATTTCAAACAAGAGGGGGGGCTAGTGTGTGTAAGATTCACTGGATGTAGATCCACACCCCTTGTGTGGGGATGTTGCCTACATACCAATACTCCAAAGAGGGATCAAACCATATGTATTTCTCCCATTTGAAAGTGCTTAGTGTAATTATGATATGAGAATGAAAGGAAATGCTAAACTAGGTGTGCTTGAGATGACTAAGGATTGGTGTAAGGATTTGAATAAGATAGAAATAATATTGGATGGTTGTATGAAAAGAATAGAGAAATGTGCTTGAGTATTATTTCTTTCTTTGTGGCATTTACCAACCCTTTCCAAATGATCTTTGAATGGGATTTTATATGGATTTATTGGTCATGCATTGAATTTGATCATGTTATGCCAATAAGGATAAAGGTGGGAAATGGAAAGGAATTGACTATTGGAGCTAGACATGAGCTTGAAAAACAACACAAAAAGTGAACAAGAGTGGTATTGGAGCTATAGTCCTAGTGTGGCACTATTGTCCTAGGTAAACGAGACCTGGGGGATTGATTGGTCATGAAAATATGGTCTTGGCTCAGTTGAGATTAAATCTAGAAGGCTACGAATGACTGAGACTCAGTGAAAATAAGCCTGAGAGGATTAAGAGAGAAAGCGAGAGGGATTTATGGATTGGGAGTCATAATCCACACTCAAGTCACCAATTTTACTTTTTTATATGACTATTGTCCATAATTAGCTGACTTCTTTCTATAGTCCTTAGCTTTATGACCATACTTATTATATGTATAATAATGACCATGGAATAAACTATCATACCTTGAAGTATTTGGTTGTATAATAAACATTATTGCATTGATTTCAAAGCTTTCATTCTCCTTGACATACTTAGGCTTCTCGTGCTTATTTTTTAGCTTGTTTAACTTGTCTATATTGATTATGAATTTTTCATACTCATATTTCAAGGAAACATGTAGCCTCTATCTAAATTCTAAGATATTGGATGATATCCTTATCCTTCTTATCTTATTTAACCATGTCATCCTTCAATCTACATGCTTGATCTTTAATATGACTAGTTTATTCTTCAAGACTTTTGACCATTGATCTCAACTCAAGATTTTCTTTTCTCAACTATTTAACCATTTTTATACCACTTAAGATCTCCTTCAAGTTTTTATGCTTCCTTCAAAGGACCTACATTGATACCAATTGTTATAGGTACAATCACTAAGAGAGGGGGGGGGGGTGAATTAGTGAGTCTATTAATCCAAATTCAATTTCAATCCTTTCAAACTCTTGATCAATTATCAAAAGTATTCATGAAGCATACACATCATTCATAACAATGAACAAGAGAAATAATGCAAAATCAAGCACATAACACATGACATGTGGTCCCTCTTGGGGGAGAAAACCCACTAGAACCTATAATTAGACTATTGTCCTATAATAACAAGAACCAATTTATACTAGCTAAAACTGATCAATGAACTACCATCACTTATTTTAGTGAGACTACAATCCCATAAGGAACTACTACACCTGTCTAGTTAACCTACCACAACAACTAGATCTTTAACAAATTTCACTTTGAAAAGAGGCTACAACCCCCTAGATTCTGAGAAACCATAAAAACAAGTACCAAAAAAACATCTCATGAACACTAATTTCCTACCAATCTGATGGATATACAAAGTATATCAACTCTCTTCAACTCTGCACACTCAATGCATCCAAAGCCACCTTTTGGATCACTCTTCACACCTTAAAAAAACCTATATCACCACATCAAAAACATGACCAAATGGTCATACACATAGTCCATACTCTAGTCTATATCTCAAAGTAGCCACCAAGCTCACACAAACAACATCTATCCTTCACTCAGACTCAAATCATCCAAAACATCCTTTTGGATCACCCTAGACCTCTTCGCTCATCCTCAACTTGCAAGAGCACTATTCTAACATTAGAAACATGACCCATAGGTCATACACACAGTCCTCAATCTACTCTTCTCATCAATCCATCGGCACACAACTTCTCTTATTTATTTCATACTAATGATATTTATACTCACCAAAGCCTCTCATAAGTACAAAAACCATCACATTTGGTTTCATTATCTATAGAGCATTCATGATCATCACCATCTTGGTAAGACAATAGGAATGAATTAAAACTTAAGTTATCTATCACATTGAGACACATCTCAATACCATCTACATAGGTTAGACATATCACCCATGGGTCACCCTTAAGTAGCAGCATCCTTCGATTAGGCCTTAGAAGACCTTATAGGTGTCATGGAGACCTATTCACCCATTTAACACTTCATCAAGAAAAAAAAGAACATAGGACCACTTTAAATTACATAGGTCCACTCCACATGATCCCTTTAACATCCTCAAATTACCATAACCATCTCTAATCACATATGTGCATGCTCAATCAACTCAAATAATGACCTTCTACATAGGAACACCATGAACGAACACATAGTCAAGTTATTAAGAATTTTTAATACTAAAGATAGATTTATCACACCTCCAAAATCCATATAAATTATCCTAATTAAGTATACAACACTCTTCAATATCTAATTCATCATGAAACATTGAAATAACATCAATACAAGTTCAATTATCCTTCTCGGGTCACTTACAGTCCATGGTAAAAAACAAAGTCATCTTTGGATAAAAATATATTTGATTATATAAATAATAATACCATTTAAATAGGTTAAATATATTATCCATGGAATCCTCTATAATTTTTCTTTTTATAGCACCATCAAATTCATCCTGGATCAGAAGTTATGACACAAACACTAAGTACTAGTTTTTCCTTCATTAATTTTCAAATGCCAACAGTCACAGTTAAACCTCAGACACTATGCTATCATCTCATGTCCTCACTACTTAGATTAATCATGCACCATCAATATTATGTTAAGTATCTTGACCTTTACCTTGTAAAACCTCTATCACTTTGACCTCTTGACTTTAATACACACTATTTATCTTGATTAATACAAACACTCGGTCACCACTGATCTTCTGAAGAAGCTCAATCTATACCTCTACTCAACGTTAAAAATCAAACACTTTTCATCATCTCATTACTTGCTAAAACCTTAAATAAAACATGCTCCATTATATTTTTGAAAAGAGATTTGTCTTTAACTAGTTTACATAGTGAACACTTTAACCTATTTGACTTACTATGCACCATAGATCTAGATGTACGAACTCCCATGAACTGTTAGATCTCCATCTGTCTTGATCTTAAACATCATGAAAAAATGACTAAGTATGGGGACCATTACAATATACCTAGAAGACCAAATTTTCATATATAAATATTTTACCTCACTCACTCACATGTTCTCAAATGTGAACCATAGAAACTAGGCAAAATAATAAACAAACCCATATGACCATTTCCTCCTAAAATTTCCATGCATGTGAAATATGCTATCACCAAACTACTTACTCAGCTCTTTCTTATACTTATAAAAATAGCATATTTTATCTCATATTAATTTCACATCATTGATATTCGATGTGATGAAACGTGGACTATTATATCATCTTTACAAATTTGGCTAAGTGTTGAAACTTAGTGCACTTCTGTTTGAGGGATCAATTTTGTACCCACATATCTTTTGCTACACTAAATTGCATGATTTTAAATTTGGTATATATTATATCCTCACATAGGATAATCCAACCATATATCAATCTTCTCCTATAACTGATTTGGGCAACAATTCAAGTGACAATTCGGGTGATGGTTCTACTCTAATTGATGATGAAACTTCTGGGAGCCATAACTTTTGCACCGTAGCTCCAATTGACTCCCCGTTTGAACTGTTGGAAATATGATAATGAGGAGAAATTTTTTATATTTAATATATATATATATACTTGGAGGATTTTAAACCCCTAAAACCTAATGGAAGTGACCCAAATATCAATTTTAGTAGTGTAGTCTAAAAATAGTAGGTTTCTAAAAATAGTAATTTCTCAAATTTTGTATTATTTTAAATCATGGAAGTTAAACCAATTAATATCCCTTGATATTTATGACCTTCCACATATTCCTCATAATTTAAAAATGTGTATAAATTAATATGTAACCTAAAATGGAAATGAAACATCTCTTTCCAGAGATAAACATATAGTTGTATTGCGATCCTGAGTAATAAAAATTCTCTTCTTAGAGAATTCATTGTTGCTATGTTATTTTCATGTTCTTGAATTATCTATCAATAATTTTTTTTTAATTTTTGATCAATAACCCTCACACATGTGAGATATAATGACATTAAAATACCTCTTAAGATTCATCTGTCACAAAGCCAATTATGCCTAGATGAACATAATGAAGAACCATATGAATTCCACTCATACACACAAGCAATCTAATAATCCTTAACCTCTAATATTACCCATTACATATCCTTAACTCAAAATAATCATCCCTAAACATCTATAAAAATTCCAAAACTGAAGATCAACCAAGCCTCCTTCAAGCATCTAGGTCAAGCACATTGCACACTTTGTCATTGTCACTTAGAATATCAAGGCACTTCATCCACTCACCTCGACACCTCCATGAAATCACCATGAAATCATTGACAACTCTAAAATATCATATAAGTAAATAATGTTTCTTTTCTTCAATCGGGTTAATGAAATTGCAGCTAATCAACCCCCAAATCACATTTTATAGTTATACAATTAGGTTAAAGGGGCTCAAAATAGAGCCAATTTATTTTAGATGCATAGCTATATTGGTACTCCAAAGGCTAAGTTTTGGCCATAGGTTTAAAAGGTGCATTTAATTACATATCATGATAAAATTAGTTATATCATAAGGCATGTATGTTTGTGTCATGTAGTGGGTATTATGGCATAGGGTTTATAGCTTATGTTTTATGGATTAGGGATTAGGTCATAGGGTTTAGGTTTAAGGACCTATATATAATTTCTAATCACTCTATTCCATGTTTAAACCTAATTCTTACTATAAAGGATCTTAATTGGGACTAAATCAATTAGTAGATAAGAAAAAATTATGGTTTATAATTTAGGCTATAGTGTTTAGAGTTTATGTTTTAGGGCTTAGGTTTCAGTGTATATATGGTTTAGGGTACACAGGGTCAATTATAAAGATAATTAAGGGCAATTTGAATCACTTGGACCCATTTGTGACTATAAAATCTATTTTTGGGTTGTCATTATACCCCATGTTAGCATGCATATTGAGTGCATTAATCAAATAAGGAAATTAGTTGTGTGATTTAGGCCAAATTGAGTCCTGTGAACTTAATTATTAGTCTAAATGATGTAAATTTTGGCTAAAATAATTTTTTCAAGGTTTAAAGAGTTTATAGATATGTTTTAGAGTTTATGGATTAGGAAATTTAGGTATTAGGGCTTAGGGTATAAGTTTCAGGGTGTATAAGGTATAATCATGATGGTGATTAGGTCAAATTTGAACTCCTTGAACCTAGATCTATGAGTAAATAATGTGATTATGGGATCAATTATCCCCTACATCATCATAGATTGAGCCTACAAAGTCAATTGTGGTAATGAGTGATGTGATTTTGTCTAAGTTCATCCCCTATGAACCTATTCTTACTATATATAAAGGAAGTTAATTAGGGATAAATTTATTGGTTTAGGGTCTACAATTTAATGGGTTTGGGATTTACGACTTATAGATTAGGGTTTAAGGTAAATAGTGCAAGTTTTAAGGTTCAATTTAAATGGTTCATGATTTAGGGTTTAAGATATCATATATAGGGTCCACTCACTAAGGTAATTGAAGAAAATTTGAGTTTCTTGTTCACCTATTTATGATAATTACCTGAACATGTTTACATTTCTAATAAAAGTAGGGTTACTTAAGCTATACATGTTGTACATTGATTGATCCATAAATTTGGTTTAGGGGATCAATTTTGCACAAATCACGCACCTTAATTACATAATTTGACTAATTGGATCAATTCATGATAGAATTGAACTTTAATTTTACCCCAAATCATATCTTGCTCTTTAAGGGGTTCAAATTGGCCTCAAATGTTTCCTGGATTAAATGAATAAACTCTTTGGTTAATTATATATGACATGAAATTAGGGTTAATTTCAATCCAAGTAACATTGAATATATAATTTAAAATACTTTCATGTGGCTCATTTTAACCCTAATTACCTCCATAAATAAACTAGCTGGCATTGACATTCATTAGGTTGTGACTTCAATTTTATTGAGCTTAAAAACACATTCTATATATGTAGAACTTGCATATAAATAAATTATGTTTCTTTGATTCAACCAAGATAATGAAATTGGAGATCATCAATCCCCAAATCACATTTTATAGTCATGCAATTAGGTTGAAGTGGCTCAAAATAGCCCTAATTTACTTCAATGAACAACTAGATTGGTACTCCAAAGGGTAAGTTTTGATGATAGGTTTAAAAAATTCATTTTATGACATCTCATGATAAAATTAGTTATATCGTAAGGCATGTATGTTTGTGTCATGTATGTTTATGGCATGTATGTTTATGACATCTCTGAACTTGACAAAAGATAACTTCTTACATGTAAAATATGGTATTAATGCATTGATATACCTTCGAAATAGATCCTTATAGAACTTCACTTACTAACTCAAACAATATTATCCAAGACTCATATAATACTACAAAGTTTATAAATTTTTTTACAAGTTCCAAACATAACCAATTATCCACAAAAACTAATGAAGTCATGTTTAACCAAATTCAACCTCTTTTATGACTGTTTACACTCTTGACACAAAATACAATAACCCTTCATTTATCTGTTGTTGTTCCAAAACACCATTTGAATCTTTTGAAGACTATAAATTAATTTTCAAATACCAACTTTTAAATAACTAATCCTTAAACATTTATAATATCATTGAACTCTCTTTCGAACCTAATACTCTGGCTCCATTAGTACTCAGTCAGATGATCCTTGTACTCTAATTGATTTTTGGATAATATAATTTTTTTAATCATGTAAAAACTGAAATGTAAATCAGATCTACCAAATTATGAGTGATTTGGATTAACATATAACCAAAAATAACTTTTGACTTCTTGACATCTCTAGGATGAACTAGGACTGTCCACATTTTAAGGAAGATTAGATGCATCAAATGAATAATGTATTGATTCGCAGGTTAATACATCTCTAATTATCATTCAATGTTATCAAATCTTGACAAGAACATTGGTCCTAAACAACAATATTAATCAACCAAACTTTGTTCTTAAGACTACTAGGCCTAATGGCTCCTTTAATAGGTCAAAATACAAATTTGGGTTTTTGGGTGTTGTGAATATATAACACAATACTATTATTAATGTGATTGTGTTATTAATTAACATTATTTTTTTACTAACGTAGTTAATAGTGTGATCATGTTAATAGTGGGATCACATTATTAATGTGATCATGATATTTGAATTTGAATTTCAATCTCGTGCCTTTTGGCTTGGGAATGGCTTGGATTCCCCAGCCTAAGGCTTGAAACTGTTAATCTACAGTTGAGTCTGAGACTTATGATATAAAAAAATAAAATTAAAACTTGATCACCAAATACACTTTGAATTTCAATTTGAAAAATCAAAAACTTAATATCAGCATGATAAACATGCTCTCCTCTTTCCAAAAATATGATTTTGATAATTTTTGGCCTAATTTAAGGTTTCAAACTATGTTGATTTCTAATTATATCTTTTTTAGGCCACTACATGACTATACATTTTCATGTAATTTATCTTTCATTGATCCAAGTGAAAAAATTTTATATGATCACAAACTAGGCCTAATTCTACACACATTCCAAACAAAATTGATTTTCATTTTCTTTTGAGCTGGTTATGTGCATCACTTGGATGGATATCCATTTTTTTAATTAGTTTTTAGGATCTATTTACTTGAAAAAATCATAAAAAAAGTATTTATTTCGAAAATATAGGTCACAAACTATAGGATCTTATCTAAGTTTTCCCCAAAAGGTTTCAAATATTATTAAATGTTTCTTAAAAAATGGTGCACCGCATGGTTGTCTATCTACTCTATTTTCTTTATAAAAAATAGGAGTTATTATTCAAATTTTAGATGTTTGACCTAATTATACTTAACCATTTTTTTTAAAAATAAGTGTTTTGAAAACTAGACTCGAAATGCTACATTTCATGTTCTTACAGCATCTTCAAATTTAGAGTGTAGATATCTCAAAATTATCTACAGAATTCCATATTTCTAAAATATCAAGAAAACCATGTCCTTGGGTAGACCACTTTTCATCCCCAAACTTTGTGCATTTACCCCTATATTATTTAGCATTATAAAAAAAAGAATAAAATCACCTAAAATTAATTTTTTGTTTGATATAGCAAAGAATACTTTCAGCTAATTTCTAATGATATAAATATGGATCCTGCATAAATCTAGAAGCAACACCAACATCATATAAAGTATCTAGCTTAGTAATGGTTAGATAAATAAAACTACCAATAAGCTATCTATATAAACTAGGGTTAACTTTTTCACATCTAGGTTTTGGATCAAGTTTAACACCCAATTCAATGCGATTGGAAGAAGATTTACAATCATATTAAACTTAACAAGAAGATTATGTGCATACAGAGATTGTCATACAATAATAGAATGTTTATCTCGAAATGTAGCCATTATTAAAAAATGATGAAGCATATCTAAATTAGTCATTTCAAGCATGAGTTCGTTTGTCCTTATATTTATGAATTAAACTCGCTAGATCACCAGTAATCAAAAGATCATCAACATATAAAACAATTAAGATTAAATAACCATTTAAAATTTTAACAAAGAGATCATTATCATAGTATAAATTAAATAAATTCAATTCTTTGAAAAAAGAAATAAGTTTAGAATACCAAGATTGAGGAGCTCATTTATTTAACTTTATATATAATGTTCTTTATTAGGGTCATTGAAATGTTTATGTTGAGTCATGTATATTTACTCTTCTAAATCACCATTTTAAAAAAATATTCTTGACATCCATTTGGTGGATAACCCAACCATTTTGGGATGCAAGAGAAATAAGTAATCATAGTACTCATTTTTGTTATAGGAGTAATGGTTTCAACATAGTCAATCCTAAGTTTTTGAGTAAACCCGTGAGCAACTAACCTAGATTTAAACTTGTTAATTTTACCAATTGAGTTATATTTAATCTTATAAAGCCACATAAAATTGATAATTTGTCTTTTTGGTAGATAAGAGACAAGATCCCAAGTCCGATTTTTAATTAAGACATTATATTTAGCTTACATAACAACATTCCATATATCATCTTGAGTGTCTTCCTCAAAATATCGAGGTTCACATTCATATATAATCATTAAAGCATGATAAGAATGTTGAATTTTAGTTAATTTATAATGGTTATCAACATTAGAAGATTAAATTATACATTCTACCGATTTAGATCTTTTGGATTGAACATAAAATTCAATGGATTCCTAAAACTTTAAGTTATCTAAAATTAGATCATCTTCCTCAAGGGCATCCACAAGGCTCACAAAAGGACATTTAGAGAAGAAGAACATTCATGTTCTCAATGATCTGACATTTAGATGGATCATAAAATCTTAAACCTTTTGTCTTACCTCCAAAACCTAAAAAAATGGAAAAATAGGAAGTGGAATCAATCTTCTTTATTTTCTCAGAATAGTAAAAATAACAAAGGAATTAATTTTCACCCTATTTATATTTACTATTAAAAATTATTTACCTCTCAGTTATTTATAATCATATTGTATTTTTTACCCATAATTTTGTTTTTACTAACTCTTTTCTAAAATGAAAGATGTTCTAGAATCTTAACGTCATAGAGAATCTTTCCACATTATATGTATATTTTTCAAAACATTCAATTTTTTACTGTTCCTTACATTGGATGCCTTCACATTTCGCTCTCTTCCTTCCTCTTCTACATCAATATTATAAGTAAAGGTATGTGTTTTTCAATTTTTTCATTTCATTTATGTTATTTTTTCTTACTCCAATTTATTTAGCTTTAACATTATGTGTTGCTATGTTCTTTTCTTGAAGCACCATCCCATTTTACCAATGTGTGACACATGATGAGTTTCAAATGGGTCATATGTATACACACCATACTTTAAAACTTTATCAATTACTAATACTTGTTTTCTTGCAATAATCTCTTGAGCCTTAATTTCTCTTAGTGTGCGCCTTAAGGGTGCATCGAGGAAGGGGTGGATAGACCATTAGTGCTTCAGAATATTTTTATCCCCTATACCACCATTTAAAACTAACAAAAACCTATTATATACTTGTACCTAAGCTTTAAAAACTTCTTTACACACTCTTATAAACAATTCACCACCTCAAATAGCCAAAATATCTTCATGACTTTTATCGAACAAAGTCAGCCTGGGCTAACTTTGTACTTAAAATCAATGAGTATGTTATAGGATTAGGTCAGCCTCGAGTAACCCATTCTAGAACCTAAATGTTTTATTTAATTTATGATACAGGGTCGACTGGGTCGACTTTGTTTCCTAAAAATTTAGATGAGTTTATGGTTAGATCCAACTACACACACACATGATTTTCACCATTTTAGAGGGAAAAAGAGTAAATCATTATTTTTACATATACCTATCCACCATTCTACTTGAGGATCATTGATTAGGGTTTTGATACTACACTTAGAGATATGAATCTTATCTTGTGGAGAAGTCTTTTAGATGCATAGGAGAAGTCATATAGACTAGAGCTAACTTATCTTTGTTATCCTTACAAAACACAAAAAACTCTTACAAAACACCTTGGCCATAAGAAAGATTGAGGCTTGATGGGTTCCTCTTCAAAGATAAGTATTCCTAACTCTTGCTCCTCTTTATTAAAGTAGATAGATTTGCATTTGTTATCTTATATGCTTCTCTCTCCATGCATTATAATTTCCTCTACATTGTCTTAAGTAGAGATCTATGCATGTTTACTTTTATGTTTATTTCACCCATTTTATGCCACATGCTTTGGTGAGCAAGTCTAGGTTAGATTTTTATTTACTTTGTCATTTAATCATGAATAAAAAAACATAAGACTTATCTAGGTTTATCATATGGTGTTGATTGACTAGAGGCTTTAAAACCCTCTATAGTGACATTGTGTGGAAAGGGACCCCTTTGTCAGGTCTATTGGTTCCATCTTGGTCATGACCCTGATTGTCTAAATATACCAACAAGTAGAAGGGATAGTGTGATTTATCTTCTCTCAGCTAGGACTAATTTATAAATCAACTTCACTTTACCTTGTATACAATTATTGTGTCACTTTTCACTACCACTAAATTAACATACAAGTCTTTGCAAGGAAAAAACACAATAATTGAATGAAATCCAAAATAGCCACCAATGAGTTTTGGTACATATTTATACTAGATTTCTCTCTAAGAACCACAAAAAAAGACCAAAATAATCTATTTCAACTAAAAAATATGATTGTATGTAGTAACTTTGATTGACCGGGGATAACACAATATTCAGTGAATCTTTACAAATTTCTATTTTATTTTTTGACTATGTTCACAGTCAATTTTATTCATCTATTTTATTTAATATTTTTAGTACTATAAATAACATTGGATGTTGAACAATGAAAAAGTATAAAAAGGTAAGATAAATATTTAAATGGGTATGACTATAAAGAGGCATTAGTGGCTACCTAATGTGGATAAAATCATCCATAGAATAATGATCCATTTTATTTCCTTATAAATTAAGTAATACCTATATTTAAAAAAAAAGCATAGTCATTAGTTAATGTGATTCATCTCAACAAAAAAAATAAAACTAAATGTCATATTATTTTCAAAATTATAGAGAAAGAACCATCCAAACCCATGTCAAAACATTACTTTTCTATTGTGATTATCTAAGGGTGTGAAAACAAATTTTTACTTGAAGAAAAAAACACAACAAACACAAGGTGGATCTCATAAGTGTCAGTTTTAAACTTATAAATAAAATAGATTATATGACCAAAGTCAATTCCTTTCAATGAAATACTAGAATAAAGAACAAAGCCAAAATGATAATATTTGTAATATAATATCTATATATTAATCTCAGTAAAGATAATCATACATATACAATTATGCATATATTCTAGTTTTACAGAACTTTATTACTCTTATAAATTCATTCTCTTGCATTACATCTACAATAAAAAAAAAGTATATTATTGTCATTTTTACAAAATAGAGCATTTGGATTCTTTGCATAGAAGACTCTAAATAAAACTAGAAATAAATAAAAGAAAGACAATAAATGTAGTAGATAGTGATTTAGATATAATTCATTGTAAAGAGATTAAAAATATATTTTAGTATAAACTGACATGGTAAGGAAGATTAGATATTTGTTGAGCTAGAGTCCATGTCTGTTAACATTCCCCCTTAATCTTCACTGCCATGTATATCAGTTATGCCTATGCTTTGTTTGAGATGTTTGAACACATTATTTGAAAGTGGATTTGTAAATATGTCTTCTAGTTGTTCTTAAAACTTGAAAACTCAAGATATATATCACCATTGTTCACCAATTCATGAATAAACTAATATCTAGTGTTAATGGCTTGTTACGTTTGTAAAAAAACGTGATTTTTTGATAATGTAATGGTTGAGTTATTTTAAAAATATATATTTTTAGATTTTTATTGAGTATGAATCAAATATAAAATTAATCTTCTCATCCAAATTGCCTAACAAGCTATTTATGTGGCTACAACATATTTTTCTTCAGCTGATAAAAGTGTAAAAAATGGTTGCTTCTTTGATGACCAAGAGATAACACCTAATCCAAGATGAAAAATATATACTAAATTGATTTTCATATCATCCATGCTACCTCCCTAATCACTATAACTATATCCAATTATTTTGAAGTCATTTAGAGGCATATACATGATCCCAAAACTCTTTGTTCTAACTATGTATCTCAGTATTATTTTTCTAACTTTCCAATGAGAGTCTTTTAGATTTTCATGAATCTTGAGATAATACTAACCCCATACATAATATTTGGTCTTATGGTAGTTAGATACATGAGGATTCCAACTAATCTATTAAATAAGGTTTCATCAACATTTGATCTTAGTTCTTCCTTGTTATGTTTTAAACCAAATACAATTTGTGTTGGTGTTGAATTCGCATTCATCATCTTAAGCTTTTTTTAATAAGTCACTGACTACTTTGATTGACATATAAAAATTTCTTGCTCAGTTTGACTTACCTCTATGCTAATAAAATATCTCAATATTCCTAAATCAGTCATATCAAATTTAGTTTTCATGGCTGCCTTAAATGATTCAATTAACAAGTTACTAATGAATATCAAATCATCCACATAAAAGAAAACTATCAGAATTTTTCCTTGATCCCTGACTTTGACATACAAAGTTGGTTCTTTTCCATACTTATTAAATCCATTATTTATATAATAATAATATATTCTACTATACTAAGCTCTAGGTGCTTGCTTCAATCCATATAAAACCTTTTCTAACTTGTAGTCTACCTTATGTTCTAGAAAAACTTCATAACCAGGTGGTTCTTTTATATAAAATTCCTCTTCTAAAATGCCTTTCAAGAATGTGGATTTGATGTCCATTTGATAGACCTTCCAATTTTTTTGAGTTTCAATAGATAACACCATTTTAATAGTATTTAATCTTTCCACACATGCAAACATTTCATTATAATCTTTATCGATCAATTTTTTTAAGAGTTTAACTATTAGCCCTATTTTATGTTTTTCAACATTTCCATCAACATTAAACTTTGTTTTATAAATCCATTTTACTCTAATTACACCCCTTCCTTTAAAAATCTCAACAAGATGCCAAGTTTTATTTATTTCTAATGATTAAATTTCTTCATCCATAGCTGCAATCCAATTGTCATCTTTAATTACATCATCAAAGTAAATTGGATCAAATTGTGTTAAAAATGTAAAATCAGAACATAAATCTACATTTTTAGCCTCTTTCATGACTCATCATAAATCACCTTTAGACCATGGGTCTTCTTTTAAGTGTTTATTGACCATGATCTTATTGATGCAAGTGTTGGATTAGAAGACTCACTACTATTATTACTTACTAGAATAGATGGATTTGGAGTGGTAGTTGCCTTAGAAGGTCTTGTTAGAAGATTCACTTTTGGATCTTCAGGAACATTTTGTGTATCATCTTATTTTATCTCATTTTCATGTGGTATTCCTACTGTAATCATAGTTATCTTGTTAATGCTGCCATCCTAAGATTATTCTTAAATAAATTCTACATTGTGGTTGATTATTACCTTCTTTATCACTGGATTGTCTAGTTTGTATGTTTTAGATTGTTGACTAGACCCCATAAGGATGTACTTTTCACTCTATCATCTAAATTATTTATTAATTATTGAGGTACTAATGAATATTCTATACATTCAAAAACTCTCAAGTGTGAAACATTATGCTTCTTTTTGCTCCTAGCTTCTCATGGTATCTTATTTATCACTATTTTTATTGGATATCTATTCAAAATGTATTCTATGCATGAAACTTCTTCAGCCCAATATTCATTTGGTAGATGATTAGTTTTTATCATTCTTCAAGCCATTTTCCAAATTTTCATAATTTTTCTTTCAGCTACACTATTTTGTTGAGGTGTATATCTTGATGTAAATTATTTTCTTATTATATTTGTTTTGTAAAAATTCAAAAAATTATTTGATATATATTCACCTCCTCTATTGGTTCTCAACACTCTGATATAATATCCACTTTGATTTTCAACTTTGGCCTTGAAATCCTTAAAAAAACACATTTGATATATATTTTAATAAATAGACCTATGTTTTTCTGCTAAAATCATTAATGAATGTCAATAAATATAGTTTTACACTTATGGATGATGTTTTCATCGGTCCACAAAGATCTAAATGTACTACCTCAAGTGGATGCCTTGCCTTATAATATTTTCCAACTAGAAAATTCTATCTATGTTGCTTTCCTAGTATGCAAATCTCACATGGTGTTTTAAGTGGCTCTATTGGTGGTAATCCATTTACCATTCTCTTCTTATGTAGCCTGCATTCCTCTAAAGTTTGGATGCCCAAATCTCAAGTGTCATAACCAAGATTGAATTTTTTTTTTAATGAAAATTTAAAATCTACTTCAGCAATTGTTTGGAATCCTTGAGGTTTTAATAATAGTTCATTTTAGATTTAAGAGGAAAAATTCTATTCCTTGTCATTACAACATTTTAAATTAGCCTATTGCTAGGTTTCATACCCAAAATCACACATTCACCATGCTCAAAGTATATTCTATACCCCTTTTGCACCAATTGTCCAATGTTTATAAGATTGTGTTGCAATCCAAGAAGATAGTATACATTGGGGTTATGATTCTTTTCACCTTGTTTTTTTATTATGTTAATTGATCATTTCCCCATGACTAATATTCAATGATCATTATAAATTTACCAAATCATTTATTATTGCAAACAACTCCTTAATTCATGTCATGTGATTGCTACACCTACTATCTAAGAACCATACTTAATTCGAACTCTCTTGTGAAAAATTACATGTTATCAATATTATGTTTTGTTCACTAGTGTTGGGATGGTTTTCATTTGTAAAGTTTTTCTTTTGTTTATTCATATCATATTTCCTTTTTTTATGTTTAGGTGAAAAATGTCTAAATATTTTACAATAATGACATTGGATGTTGGATTTATTATACCTTTATCCTTGATGATGGCTATGAAAATGGTTGCTACCTCTTCCTCTTCTTAGTGTGAAATATGTATGTGGGCTTGATAATGGTATTATTATTTCAAATTGAGTAGATTATCTTCCATTTCTTGGTGAAAAATGATCTCTACCTCTACTATAATTAAATCTCCTTCTTATTCTACTAACTAAAAGCTATGTTTTGAATGCATTTTCTAATCATGAATGGTTTGACCTTTGCATATGTGATAATAATGATCCCATTAATTTATAAATTAACAACTTAGTTAAATCCTTATATTCCTCATTGGCCACTACTACTAAATCAAATTTTGTTGGCAAACTTCTCAAAATCTTTTCTACAACCTTCTGGTCCTCCATACATTAATCATGAGTCCTTATTTGATTTATAATCCCCACTACATGTGTAAAGAATGAATATATATTATCTGATTATTTCATTTGAAGATTCTCAGTGTCTTCTAACTATTTGTAATTTGGTACTTTTAACTTTGCTTGTACCTTGGTTTGTTGTTTATAGGCTTTCCCATACTTGATTTAACCTTGTGGCAACTACAACCCTTCAAAAAATTGACTCCTCCATTGATCACTGAATGAAGACTAGTGCCTTTGCATATTTATTTATGTTTTCTCTCAATAGGTCCTCCTCTTCTTGTGAGAGGGATTTGAATGCTTATTGGTTTACTGGTTTAGGAAATCCATTTTCCACTAGGTCCCAAACATCTCGAGAACAAAAAAAGGTTTTCATCTTAATGTTCCATTAGTCATAGTTTGTTTTATTGAACATTAGTATTTAGGGTTAAGAAATGCTAGCACTTACTCTTGTATGGGTTATATAAAACAAAATTCCTTCTTTTTACTCTCTACTATGAAGGTTTATCTCTTTCTTATTTTTTTAAAAATAACTTATACAGTTTGCTACTTGGTTTCACCTATGTTTTGATAAAAATAGACTTTGATTTGATTTATACAAATTACAGTTCTTATTTTTTTAATTCTTCCACAAATACTTGGCAAAAATCTCATACATACACAAGCTGATTTAAAATGGACTAGAGTTGGCTAAGACTCACTTACTTGGATGTAACACTCCCCCTTTTCACTTGGTCTCAGCCTTCTCTAATATTTATTATCACAACAATCTATTAAATATTGATAAATATTCTAGAGAGATTAGGCAAGTGTTTCAAAGTATTTATTATAATATTGAGAATGATAGTAGCAATACTTCGTCAAATTAATTTTCTTAAATGAAGCATCTTTATATTTTCTCGGTATTTTGACTTCGTTACTATATATTGTTGAGGGACTTGATTAGTACTTGGTGCTTAAAATCCTTATTGACCTTGAACACAAGACCTTAAAAAAATAATTTTCTCATGATTTGCAAGTACATCATCCTTATTATGGTTTGAAGAAGTGCAATTTCCTAATGATTGGCACAAAGTTTAAAAAAATCAAATGACATTTTGGGGTCATAGATTTGATGAACATAGTAGTCAAAAAAAAAATTTAAGTTGACATAAGAATAACATTATGCAATTATTAAGATACCTCTAATAAATCTTTGACCGTGCATTATTTGCACGCAACCAAAACACCTTCAACGCAGCTTGGATACTCTTGTAAACAATTAAAAACACATAGTTCTTATGGTTTTAAGGTTACATTATTTAAAAAATTGAGTAAAATAGAAACTGAATTATGTAATTAAATATTTTATTTTATATATAATCACATTTAAAATAATACATAATATGTATTAATATTAAGGTGCTAGGATATTTATCACTTATTAAATTATATTATTGTAAATTACTTATGTGTTGTCAGTTATTGATGTAGATTACATGTTGTTGATGTAGTTTTGGTCTTTTGTCATATCATTTTATTTCTTTCTCTTCCCTTTTTTCTCTCCTATCTCTCTTCTCTTTTCTTTTGGGTGATCTCTCTAGAAATGTACATTGTATATTTTGGGGGTTTTGGTCCTTTTGACTTTTAATTCCCCTGATGGTTCCATATTATCCACTTTTTTACCCATTTAATGTTGGTTTACATATCCTAATTTGAATTAAAAAGGTCTATAAATACACAAATGCATTTATGAATTTAGGCATCCAAAATAACATCTAAGAATCTAAAGGAAAATTGAAAGAGCATCTACCATTTATCGTCACAACTAACTAATAAGTATTTAGAAGCATTATAGAGAAATAAAGCAAGTGTTTTAAGAGAATTTATTATAGCATTGATAATCCTAGTAGTGACACTAAATCAAACTAGTTTTCTTAGATGAAGCATTATCATATTTACTTGGTACATTACCCTTGATATTTTATAAAATTGAGGGACTTGATAAGTAGTTGGTACATAAAATCCTTGTTGACCTAGAGCATAAGCCCTAAATAATATATTTTTCTCATCATTTACAAGTTCAATGGTCTTATTACGGTTTGAAGGAATGCAATTTCATAGTGATTGGCACAAAGTTTTAGAAATCCATGTGAGGTTTTGGATTCATGGATCTAACAATCATAGTAGTCAAGAGTTTTGCTTGATTTTCATCCACTAGAGACATGTTGTCCATAGTTTTAGGGATTATGAATGTTTAGTGTACAATTTTATGTCCACGAACATGTAGTGTGCAATTCTGGAGAATTTATCTATTTGAACAAACTTAAATAAACAGATTTACACATTATACCAATTATAATAATAAGTAACCAATCACATTATGATGCATCATATTTACCACTAATCTATATTTATTATATTTCTCTTGGAAGGACATTTATTTTATTATTATTTTAAAATTTTAGTCCTTTTTCCATTAAAAAAGACAATTGACTATTAGAAAATTGCATATTCATAGATCATATAATGGGGGATTAGACAAAAATTGTATTACTCTTC
The DNA here is from genome assembly GCA_037957365.1 of Torreya grandis. Classification (NCBI taxonomy): domain Eukaryota; kingdom Viridiplantae; phylum Streptophyta; class Pinopsida; order Cupressales; family Taxaceae; genus Torreya; species Torreya grandis. Next base: position 1,727,193 of record JARHVA010000325.1, on the reverse strand, counting down.
ACTAAAATAATAATGCTATTGTAGTGTTGAATCTTGAACTTCTCAATTTAATATGCTAATGTATTGTTGAATCTCAATTTAAGATAGTAATGTAATGTCGAATGTATATTACCTTTACTATCTTTGCTCTTATAACACCCTGTTATACAATTGGAAGTGCATACTTGTTGCATACCACACCCATATTTTTTTCCTCTTTTAACATTTTTATTTCTTAAATAAAATTTTAAAAATATTAAAAATAATATTTATCAATTATATAACTACCATTTTAGTAATGGTAACTATTGATCCCTATTTTTTTAGTCCTTCCCTATTTCCTTACTATGATTCCCAACCTCAAATATTAAATTTGAAATTTCAAACTTCTTTCAATTTGAAAATATTAAAATTATAGATTATTTAATGAAAATATTAGAAATACAAATTATTTCATTTTATATTGTATTTTAGTTAGATCTCTAAAATGGTTAGTACCTATCAAATTCTGGTAGTATATATTTTAGTTTTGTAAGTAGTATAGATTTAGGGTTAGGCATGAGTCGAAACAATAGGTTTAAGCAATGCAATTTTTAAGATTAGATTTATGGTATATTATAAATTTTAAGAAATCATTGGTATGCTTTCTAACTCAAAATAAATTTTATGCAATTAATGAATACTTAAAAACAAAAATAGGCTTAAAATAATACTTAAGAATAAACATGTTAAAAAATATACTAGAAACTACATGAAAATTTCAAAAAATACTTTTGAATAAAATTTCCTCTTGAAAATATATTAAACATTTTCTAGGAGAGTTATAATGTTATATATTTGAAACCTTTTATATTTTTGGACACATTTAATATTGAGGATTCTCAAAGTGACTAAAGTTTCCAATTTTCTTTTTTAATTTCATAAGGTTAAAACAGGTTTTGAAAGGCCCTGAAGCCTTTTACAAAGGAGAAAAAGATTAAACATTAATTTTTAAATGGGATGCCTCTAGAAATAGTAGCAAAGTGGGTGGTAATAAGTAACACCCCTGAAACTTCCACCAAAATTCAACCAAAGAACCTATCTTACTTTCCCAGGAAACTTTCGTGAAGTTTCTACCAAACTTACCTGGGGGGGGCTAACCCCTTTTTCACTTGTCTTCTAAGATACAACACAAGGTCTCCTTGAGTGTAGAGACATACAAGAGGATTGAGCCATTGGTTTTCTTACATTTTCCCTTTTTGGACCTCAGACCATCCTTCCTTATTATCAGTCAGTTGGGTTGGTGAAGAGTTTACAATTGGAACATAGGGCTGGGATTTATCTTCCATTGGTGTTGCCTTGATAATTTCAATGATAGTTAAGTCAATTTATGGGTTATCCACCGAGGAGGGAGCACCAATTGAGTTTGAAACCTTCCTTGGAGAGATAAAATTAGCCAAAAGTTCCTCTTCAGAGTGAGGAGGGATTTCAAGGTACTCATTTGTAATAAGATCTTCGGAAGAAGAGGAAGAATCCTCACTGTCATAAGGAATCCACTCTTTGTTTGGAGCCAACCCCATAAGGTTTTTGGGAATGAAATATTTCCATCAAGAAGAGTATTTTTTTTGAAAGAGACTATAGTTTTTGGTTAAATGTCCAGTGCCAAAGCAACTATGACACTGAAATAACAAGCCTTCATAGTCAAGGGGTTGAGACCAACTGCGGTCTCTTACATGCAAAGTGATTTTTTCAGGAAGATTCTTGGAGGTATCTATATTCACCAAAATCATAGTGAAATTAGTGAGGGATAAGTGTTCAGTATCTGGGTGCATTTGTAGAAACTCACCTAATAATTTACCAATAGCCTTTAGACTAAATTCAATCCAAAATTGTAATGGAAGAAGGGGTAGGTGAACCTAGATGGGTTTAACATGTAGAGGTTCAGAGAGGGGATTAATGTCCAGGGATCATTGCTTCAAGACCAAGGGGTGGTGATTCAAGCTCCATGATTGGTTTTGAATCTTCTCTTTGTCCTCAATATTGCAAAAAATAATAATATAGAAGTTTTTTGCACAATGATAAATCTCAAGTCTACCTGAAAGGAGGGGTTGCCAATACTTCGAGATCCGATGATGAACATCATGAATTTTTGGCCAATGATCCATGAATCTGTAGATGACTCATCTCACAAAGAAGTATTCCTCTAATTTAAACACTTGCCTAGATTCGTCCTCATCAAAAATCACTATAGCACCAGGAGATGTAGGAATAAAAGGTATGGGTTCTGCTTTAGAAGTTTTGCAGGAGACAACATCGACGAAAGAGATTGGATTGTGTCTATCCATCTCTCCATATTCAGCCTCCATCGCCATTACATCCCAACCCTTAGAGGGAAAGTTATTAGAGATTCCACTCCTAGGCTAAATACGGATGGGAGAGCCGATAAATCCTTTATGTATATTACAAAGAGAGCCTGGGACATTGTTTGTCCCACCACTAGGAAGACCAAAACCAAGATTTGACGGCCATGTATCCTAAATAGATCTGGTTTGGGGTGAGACAATCAGTGTCAGTAAGGTTGGAGGCATCCGATCTAGGTGAGCACCATCAAGACTGTGGAGGTCACTAAGAAACCTAGGTAGGAGGGAGCTTATAGATCGATTCTTTTGCCCACCACATGGAATGGGAAAAGAATGGGAAATAGGGAGAGAGGAGGAAGAGGTGGCAAGTTGCGTAAAATGCACTTGCAAGCACAATAAGGTGCAGCTAGGGGAACAAGGGTTTGAAGATTTTGAAATTGCATTAGATAAAATACTAGGTGCAAAAAGAATGTTGGGTACCAAAAACATGATGAGCACAAATGCATAACTTAGTGTTTCTACAAGTTTTTTGCTTTTCTACATTCAGAGGAAATAAGAAACTAAGATTAAATGGTCAAGGGTTTGTATGTACCGGGATGAATTTACGCACCATATCCAGATGATTGAAGGGACTCCTTTTTGGCTATGGAGGATGACACTTGTAGAGAGAAAGACTTAAACAAAGAGATTGTTAGATAGATATAAGGTGCACTGCCAAGCAAAGCTCGATCCTAGAAGTGTAAAGAATTCCTTGAGGGATGACAGTCCACTAGTTGATAAAAAGAATGTCATAATGGAAAGAAATAATGAAAGACTTAAAGAAAGAGAAACAGATAATACGTACATGAATCCTGTAACCAATCTTCCACAGTCATCGATGCCAGTTAGTTTGCCATCGTCAGTTGGTCAATGTTGCTGACGCTAGTTAATCTACCATCATCGGTTGTCAATGTGCTGACATCGATTATGTTGACGATGTTGATAGGGGCAATGGACTTTTGGACAGGTCTTAGGTTGTGTCTTTGGTTGACAGAGTGGTCTGAGAGGTAAAAGGGCCTATGCAGGGTTGCAAGGAGACTAATAAGGTCCGCAGAGGGTTAGAGGGAGAGGATAGGTTGTCAAAAGGGGGAAGGATATGGGGAAGGCTTTTTAGCCTCTCCAAGAGGAAAGTTAGGTCTAGTCTGGTTGATAGCCAGGTCTGGTTGATGATACTTAGAAGGAGTAAGAAGAAACTAATTACAAATACATTCTAAGCTACTGAAATGAAAAGACAGAAGAATACTTAGCTCTGCCAGGGGGAGAATCAAAGGTGTAGAAGACTTGTTGCTGATGCAGCTGATGTAGAAGACTTCTTGCAATGTTTCAATTAGGGGTGGAGTGACTGATGCAGAGTTCCTATAGCTTGTGATGCTTGGTGTGCGTCTGGGAGAGAGAGAGAGAGAAAGGTCAAATACCAGGAGCCAGAGAATTACATTCGAGGTTGAATTTGGGTTTAGAATTTAGTTTTAAGTGACTGACGTCAGTGATCCCATCGACGTCAGTCGACGGTTGACCGATGTCGGTGGCTAGAAGACGGGTAAAAAGGCTATTTTTATCCTTATGCCCATTCCTCCATCTTTCGAGTTTAGTGGTCATGGTTAAACGGTCGAAGGCAGGTTTAATAGGTGTGAGGATTAGTGGGAGAGTTGGAATGATTAGTCATAGGGTGATAAATGAGGGTATCCAAGGGTGAGGAATCCAAGGGTGATGTGTCATGGGTGAGGTGTCAAAGGGGGTGTTATTAATTCAAAATAAGTAATTATTTTAAATTAAGAAGTGTGCGGGTTAGAAATGTTTAGAAGTGGACCAAGGGGACCAAGGGGGAGTCGACCAAGGATTAAACACAATTTTGGTGTCTACATTTGCCCCTTTTTGTCTTGTTGGTTGTTTTGATGAACTGCAAGACAAAAATAAGAGTAAGTTGCCCCAGGTATGGGATGAGGTCTTTTCTTGTCTTGTTGGTTGTTCTAACGAACTACAAGACAAGGATAAGTGTAGATTGCCCCGAGGTATGTGATGAGGTATTCCCCCTCCAAGTGAGATTCGAGGAAAGGGAACCTGATATCGGGTGCCGATATGATAGATAGTGGATGAGATATGGTGAAGTTTGAGTGTGAACGCTGCAAAAGTTGAGATTGTGTGTATACCACTTCACGAGATGGTCAGGTCAAATTGTCACAGTCAAAGGTCGAGGAGTGCTAAAATAGAAATAACCAGTCCCCAACATTTAGTCATAGCTGATTGGGTTATTCGATCCAAGCTGTAGCTCCAATTGGTCATCGTGTTCCAAGTATCCTGGGCCTAGGAAGTGCTCCTAGAAAACATGAAAATGTCATAAGTAGTGGGGATCAACTTGCTCGAGATCTAATACTTATGAGGGTCATAATGTGGTGTGCAAATAATTTTTCTAACCATTCATGAGGTAGTATACATGCAATCAAAACAACTAAGGCAAAGTTGTCTCGAAAATTGTCATGGTCTGAGGAGATAGTCATGATCTCCAAGGTTGTTGGTCGAGTTGAGGAGGTGGCGGTGATGTCCAATGTGCCCCATGAGAAGTCAAAGGTGAGTTCTGCAATGTCAGGGCTGGTTGTTTGGTCATGATTTTGGGTTGGTATAGATAGTTGGTCTATTAGATGGATGGATGAAGGAATGGCCGAGCTAACCTCAGAAGACCCTATGTCAACTGAGTGTTGCCTACATAGCCCCTGGTTGAAGGGCCTCAGGCCAATGTAGTTCTCCCTAAAAGGGAGGAAGAGGGTCGGTTATGGATGGGTTGGATGAGGTTAAGCCATGGTTAAAGATTAAATGGTTTGTCCATCAAGTAGACGAACAAATGGATGTGGCCGAGCTAACCCCAAAAGATGTCATGTCATCTGAGTGCTGCCTACATAGCCCCTTGTTTGAAGGGCCTCAAGCCAATGTAGTTCAAAAGAAGATTCAAAGTGGTTGATAGGTGGTTTGGTCATGTTATAAATGATGAATGTATGATGATGTTACAGCCTTTTTCATATCGTGTGATGGTGTATTCTGTAACATTGGTTGAGTGGTCTTTCATCCCTAGAAATTTTCCATAATAGTGATGGTGTATGCTAAAAATGAATTGAGATTATTTATGCTTCAGCAAGTAATGGTTTATGCTTGACATAAATTATGTGTGGTCGATAGTTTCCATGTGTATTGTTTTCCATAGAAACTATGTGAAATGGACTATGTCATGTTAGTGGTCTGAGAATGTTTGGTTTGGTTTTGTTTGGTTGGGTAATGATTTGGTTGAATGTGACCAAAGCGTGTAAGAAGTGAAAGGTGTGTTGCTCTTTCATTGACAAGCACCTGTCATGTCCCCTTTTTCGTGGACATTGACAGACTTGATGATTAGCCTATTATACAACCTTCGTAGGCTAATAGGATGGATAGAGGGTCATAATGGAGCTTGGCTTGACTTTGATTCGCAGAATTTCTACATTTGGTTTTCATTCAGGGTCTTTCAGACATGTTTACTCGATGCTCCTATTATTTAGGGATATTTGGCATGCAACGGAGCACCTTTATTTTTGGTTTGGTCATGTGCGGAATCACTCCCTGATTCACCTGCTTCGATCGGTTTGAGGATCTGACGTATATTGAGGGAGATATTAATATTTGATTGATTTAATCAAATATTAATTATTTGGTCTCATTAATAATTAATTATTAATTATTAATTATTTGGTCTAATTTTAAATTAGAAACCCTAATGCTAATTTAAGAAACCCTAATTAGGGCAAGCATATCTTTTGAGGGTATAAGGGTTTCACATGGAGGCCATTATTGATTAGGTATGAATTGATTATTGAAATTGGAGAAATTTTTCTGTGAAGACTGAGCCAAGGGTTCCAGGATTCCATTGCAGTGGAGAACGTCAACTCTTCATTGTGTGTGATTTAGAGGCTGTGAGATATCAGCTGATTTATTGCCAAATTGAGAGATAGCTTCATCCAGAAGTTATCACAGAGGTACAGATTTGAGAGATAGCTTCATCCAGAAGTTATCACAGAATTTCAGGGTTGAGAGATAAATTCACACAGAAGTTATTACAGATATTTCAAGTATTTATCTTAATTTAGTTTTGATCCAATAAGTTATACAGATATAGATCTGCTGTGTTAGAATAGTATATTCTTCAGATCAGGTTGTTCAGCAATCAGGGGTTAAGAACAGACAGGTTGGTGGTCGTACTAAGTCCGTACAGGTCCGTACAGAACCGCTCAGGCACCGACATCGGCAGACAGAGAGCTTCCAGTGACCGACATTGGTCGACTGAAGACCAACGTTGGCAGAAAGCCGACCGATAGTGACCGACGTCGGTGAGATATCGACTGACGACGGCGTCTGTGTGTCGACACAGAAAAGCAGAGACCTTCCAGAATCCAGATTTCACTTCCAGATTAGCAAAAGCCAAGGTTTTAAGACCAGATTTTAATATTCTTTTATTTGTATAACAGAGACTCAATTGTGTAATTGTCCAGAAGAACAAGTGATGAGATCTTTGATTTGCTATTGAGATATTATATTGTGATTTGTTTATGCATATGTGAATCTATTCTAAAAAAATGTATCTTGTTCAGAGCTTTATGTGTTTATATATTCCCTGTGTGAAAGGGGATATTACAGTTGTTCAAAGCTTTTGTAGGAGAAAAAAGAGCCCCTAAGTAAGGGACATCACAGTGGTATCAGAGCTAATGTCTTGCCATCCTGTTGGGTAGCTTGGGTATCAGTATGGCTTTAACAGATGTCAAAGATTTGGAAGAAAGAATGCACAATGTGAAGAAGAAACTAGATAATCCATTCCAGCAAGCAGATGACATTCTAAAAACTTTGGAGGAGTTAGAAATTTATTTGAGCAAGGTGGAGCAATTAAATTCTTATGAGATGCAAACAGCGTTATCTCCAGCGTTTGATTCATTGGTGAAGCCCCGATTATTGAGACATCATGATGAGGTGGTAAGACTTGCAGCCCTCTCTTGCATTAGTGAAATCATGAGGATCATAGCTGGATTTGATTTTTATGATGATCAGATTATGAGAGAGGTAATTTATGCCATGGTAAAAAGCTTCAAAAAGTTGGATAACATTAGAAACCCTCATTTCTCAAGGAGGGCAAGATTACTTGAAACATTTGCAAGGTATGGGTTTGAAAACATTATGATGTTAGTAGGTTGTATTGGTGAAATTCGCATGATGTTTAAAATATTTTGGAATATTTTAGATGAGTTTCATTCTAGCAATATATTGGCATCAATGCACTCTATTATGTTCACAATCTTGTTTGAGGAGGAGAATAAAATTTCTAAACTTTTGGCAGAAGATTTATGGTATGTCTGGACAAAAGGGAGAAATGTCTCACCCAGAGCTTGTATGTGGTTAAAGAATTTAATTAATAGGCCCAAGGATCGTAGTGCTTTCCCTATGACATGCAGCCACTTGCATGATGAGTTTGACAGTCATGCTGATCTAGTACAGGGAGATATTAACACATCTTTAGGTAATGATTTATCTGCATTATCTTCACAGGCAGGAGTAGTTGAGGATGTTATGGATGAGCTTTGTCTTAAGGTGAGTCTAACTCAGGAGTTAGATAGTGAGGATGAGTCTGATGCTTGCATTCAGAGTGTGGAGGTGTACTCAGATGTTAGTACACTGAGTGTTGGTGATGAGTATGTTTCTATAGCTGCTTATGAGGAGCATGTGGTTGAGGCTCACACACATATTCAGGACTTGGGAGTACCTGATTCTGAGGAGTTTGGGATACCAGTGGAGTCGAGTCTCCAGATTGATTCTTCTCATACATTTGACAGTATGGTGTAATTGGTTGTGCCACCATTATAGAGGGATCAGTTATGGGATGGATTAACACCATCTTTTGTAGATGGAATTTGCAGTTGCCAATTACACAGCCTATAGTATCGACACATCCAGGGCAGTTGTGATTTCAGAGATTGGTTGAGTTGTGTTCACCAATTTGATTATGGGTTCCTCTTTGTTGTACTTCTGATGATATTGTAGGTACTTACATTGATTTACAACAGTGTAGGGCATAACTACATTTGGGATCCAGGAGGATCGAGTGGTTCATTGTTCTGAGATTGCTTGGGGACAAGCAATTTCAGGAGGGGCGGATTGTCATGTCCCCTTTTTTGTGGACATTGATAGACTTGATGATTAGCCTATTATACGACCTTCGTAGGCTAATAGGATGGATAGAGGGTCATACTGGAGCTTGGCTTGACTTTGATTCGTAAAATTTCTACATTTGGTTTTCATTCAGGGTCTTTCAGACATGTTTGCTCGATGCTCCTATTATTTAGGGATATTTGACATGCAGCGGAGAACCTTTATTTTTGGTTTGGTCATGTGCGGAATCACTCCCTGATTCACCTGCTTCGATCGGTTTGAGGATCCGACGTATATTGAGGGAGATATTAATATTTGATTGATTTAATCAAATATTAATTATTTGGTCTCATTAATAATTAATTATTAATTATTAATTATTTGGTCTAATTTTAAATTAGAAACCCTAATGCTAATTTAAGAAACGCTAATTAGAGCAAGCATATCTTTTGAGGGTATAAGGGTTTCACATGGAGGCCATTATTGATTAGGTATGAATTGATTATTGAAATTGGAGAAATTTTTTTGTGAAGACTGAGCCAAGGGTTCCAAGATTCCATTGCAGTGGAGAACGTCAACTCTTCATTGTGTGTGATTTAGAGGCTGTGAGATATCAGCTGATTTATTGCCAAATTGAGAGATAGCTTCATCCAGAAGTTATCACAGAGGTACAAATTTGAGAGATATCTTCATCCAGAAGTTATCACAGAATTTCAGGGTTGAGAGATAACTTCACACAGAAGTTATTACAGATATTTCAGGTATTTATCTTAATTTAGTTTTGATCCAATAAGTTATACAGATATAGATCTGCTGTGTTAGAATAGTATATTCTTCAAATCATGCTGTTCAGCAATCAGGGGTTAAGAACAGACAGGTTGGCGGCCGTACTAAGTCCGTACAGGTCCGTACTGAACCACTCAGGCATCGACATCGGTAGACAGAGAGCTTCCAGTGACCGACATCGGTTGACTGAAGACTGACGTCGGCAGAAAGCCGACCGACAGTGACCGACGTCGGTGAGATATCGACCGACGACGGCGTCTGTGTGTCGACACAGAAAAGCAGAGACCTTCCAGAATCCAGATATCACTTCCAGATTAGCAAAAGCCAAGGTTTTAAGACCAGATTTTAATATTCTTTTATTTGTATAACAGAGGCTCAATTGTGTAATTGTCCAGAAGAACAAGTGATGAGATCTTTGATTTGCTATTGAGATATTATATTGTGATTTGTTTATGCATATGTGAATCTATTCTACAAAATTGTATCTTGTTCAGAGCTTTATGTGTTTATATATTCCCTGTGTGAAAGGGGATATTACAGTTGTTCAGAGCTTTTGTAGGAGAAAAAAGAGCCCCTAAGTAAGGGACATCACAGCACCATATTGATTGCATAGATAAGGTTTTTGGAAACAAAATCCCCGTTCATGCATTGCGTCATTGACTATTGGTTATGTTATAGAAGTATTTGAATCACTTGACATCAAGTGAGCTCGGAATCCCTTGAGTATGTTGGGGTGATAGGTGTGATATGTGATATGTCAGGATAGGGTAACCCTTTTTAGCAGGGATAACTTTGACCCTTTTATAGGTGACCCTGAGAACGACTATAGACAAGTCCATGACTTTATAGTTTGTCAGCCAATTTTTTTTGGTAGACTGATCAATGCGGGAAGCTTATGAGATAGTGCTGCTTGTAGCAAGATTTTTGCATAGCCATCCTTTGCGGGAGTGGTCTATATTCTACTTTGTATGTTTAAATGTCTTTGAATAGCTGTCCTTCAAGGGAGCAGTCTATCAATTATAGTAATTATGCAGCTATCCTTTGAGGGAGCAATCTACATTTATAGTTTTATGACCTTTGAATAGGCATACCAATTTTATTTGTTTTTTGTTTTTTTACTAGACTTTTTGGTCATGGACTTGACTATAGAGGCTTAGAGGGTTTCCCTTTTATTAGGACAAAGCATTCATGCTTGACAAAAGGGTTGTCTAATTTTTGTAGGGTTGAGGGTTGAAAGGAATAGGTATGAGGATGATGGGGAGTTGCTCAAGGGATGAGCTCAAGTCAAATATCAAGTGAATGAGTACTTGATTATTAGTAGAATGGTTACAGATGCAAGGCATTAAGGGGCTCAGGTTCTAGCTGGCCTTCAAGAGAAGACAAATGATAAGTCCCTGACCCATACTTGTGCATTATGATATAAGGTCTGAGCCAATTAGGAGCAAACTTTTCTCGTTTAATTCTCTCCATATTGGTCACGTGTTGGTTTTCCTTGAGGACGAGGTCTCTGATTTTGAAATCTCATTCTCTCAGATCTTTGTTATAGGCGCGTTTGATGCAATTTTGATAGACATGGAGATGGTTGAGGTTGGCAAGGTGACGTTCGTCAAGTAACTCAAGTTGAGCCAATCGATCTTGATGAAAGTCATCATTAAAAATTATGTCATGCAAATAGATGTGTAGAGAAGGTATTTTTACTTCAAGAGGCAAGACAGCCTCTGTTCCATACACTAGAGAGAAAGGTGTAGCACCCATAGGGGTTCAAATGCTACTGTGGTAGGCCCACAAAGTGAAGGGAATGTGGATGTGTCAATCCCTTCCAGTATCATTGACCAACTTCATTAGAATTTTGGTTAATATTTTGTTGGAAGCCTTGGCCTGCCCATTTGCTTGTGGGTAGTAAGGCGAGGAGAAGTTGAGCTTGATGCCAAATGAGTCACAAAGTTTCTGGACAGTTTTGTTTTTGAATGATTTGTCGTTATCGGTGATAATTTTGTGAGGTACACCAAAACAACAGAATATGTGTTGGTTGATAAAATCGATGATTTTTTCAGCTTTAGTGGAGATGAGGGGAATAGCTTCCACCCATTTAGTGAAGTATTCAGTTGCAGTGATAATAGATTGATGTCAGAGAGATGAGTGAGGGTTAATCTCACTGATTAGGTCTAAGCCCCATTGTGAAAAGGGCCAAAAATCCTAAACAACTTATAAAGCATGGCTAGGGACATGAAGTAAGTTAGCATGTTGTTGGCATTTGATACAAAGTCGAACATAATCACTGCAGTCTCGGTGAAGAGTGGGCCAATAATAGCCCAGGCGAAGGATGCGCTTGGCAACTGAGTTACCACTGAAGTGTCTACCACAAATCCCATTGTGGACTTGTTTGACGGCATGAGATGTTTCAGTGGAAGTTAGACATCGAAGAAGGAGGCCATCAAAACCTCTTTTGTAGAAAATACCCCTAGCATGGTATATCAAGTGGTACTCTTGATAAAAGCCCCCCATGCATTGCTAGAGAGGTCAGGAGGAATGGTAGAAAAAGTTAAGTACTTTACAAGTTATTTATACCAAACATCCTATGGATTAGAGTCAATGGTGCTGACAAGGTTGATGTTAGTGGAGATATACGAAGGTAATGCCAAACGGTGTATCGTAACATAGATTCTCGATGAAGATAATGAGGATGGGATACACGAGGCAAGAGAGGCCATGGTGTCAACAAACTTATTCGTAGATCAAGGAACAGTTTGCAAGAGGTAATGGTCGAAAGATTCGAGTAAGGTGTCAACACGATGTTTGTACTTTTGTAAAACTTCATTTTTACAAAGATATGAACCGTTAATCTGATTGACGACTAGTTGTGAGTCACCAAAGATGTTGATTGTCTTGATGCCCAAGGAAAAGGTGATCTGAAGTCCCAAAATTAAGGCCTCATATTCAACCATATTATTGGTACATTCAAAGTCAAGTTTAAAAGATAAAGGCATGGGATCACCCTCGTGAGGGATGAGAATGACCCCCGCACCCCCACCGTGTTGACATTTGGATCCGTCAAAGAACATTGTCATTTGATATAAAATGTCATCGGTGGAAAGTGTGGTGATAGATTCATCAGGGAATTCACAGTGAGCAGGTTGGTTGTTAGGTAGAGGGACATCTGCTAGTTAGTGAGCGATTATTTGCCCTTTTATAGATTTCTATTAGATGAATTCCAAATCAAACTCAGCAAGAAGCATGAGCCAACGAGCCATATGTTGGTTTTGGTATGGCTTGGAATGCATGTATTTGAGGGGGTCGGTGTGGGTGATGACATAAGTTTTATGATTGAGAAGATAATGACGAAGCTTGGTGGTGGCAAAGACTAGTGCCAAGCAAAGTTTTTTGGTATGAGAATACCAAGTTTCATAGTCAATGAGCATTCAGCTTATATAATAAACCACATGCTCTTGATGTTGTCCATCTCGATGAGTGATCATGGAACCTAAGAAATGATTTGTTGCTAAAATGTAGAGGTAGAAGGGTTGGTCATCTTTAGGTGGATTAAGGACTGGTGGAGAGACAAGATAACGTTTAAGAGCCTCAAAAGCCTCTTGGCAATTCTTATCCCAATTAAAGGAGATGTCCTTCTTGAGGAGGTGATGAAAGGGTTGACATCGGTCAAAAATCTATGAGATGAAGTGCCGAATAGATTGAAGCTTCCCTTGCAGGCTGTGAAGTTACTTTAAATTGGTAGGGGGCGGCATCTCGAGTATGGCTCGAATCTTAGTGGGATTGATCTCAATGCCACAAAAAGAAATGATGAAACCCAAGAGAGAGAACCCCAAAAGACACATTTCTTGGGGTTAAGTCAAACGTTGTATTGGAGGAGGCGAGTGAAGATTATTTTAAGGATGGTTAAATGGTCACGACGGAGTTTAGATTTGCCTAGTAGGTCATCCACATAGTCCTCCATGATTTTGTGGAGGAGATCGTGAAAGATGTAAGTCATGGCACGTTGATATGTGGCACCTGCATTATTTAGGCCAAAAGGCGTGACCCTATAGCAAAAAGTCCCCCATGGGGTTATGAAGGTGGTTTTGTGTTGATCTTCTAGTGCAATCAGGATTTAGTTATATCCTAAAAACCCATCCATGAGTGATAGCATCTCATGACCGGTCGTAAGATCAACAAGTTGGTCGATGTTGGGTAGAGGAAAATCATCCTTTGGGCAGGCCAAGTTAAGGTCACGATAGTCAGTACAGATCTGGATCCCCCCAATTGCTTTAGTGACAGGGACAATGTTTGACACCCATTGCAGATAATCAATGGGTTGGATAAAGGAGACAAAAAGAAGGAGTTGAAGCTCCTCTCTGACAAGGAGTGCAATGTGAGGATGTATTTTGCAAAGTTTTTGCCTGATAGGCTTAGCTTCTGGGTTTGTGACGATGTTATGGATGACGATGTTAGGTTTGATGCCAGGCAAATCGTTGTAGGTCCAAGCAAAGGCTTTGCTATGGTCTAAAAGGAATTTGGTATAGTCAATTTGTTCTTGGGAATCTAAAGATTGACCAATCTTTAAAACGTGAGGAACATCAGAAGATGGAAGGTTAATGTCAATGTTTGATTCATTTAACATAACCTGCATCTCCAGAGGAAGGGATCTTTGGATGAAAGAGTCATCTGCATCCATGTAGGTGAGAATGGCATCATCGTCTACGCATTAGACAGTGTTGATGGTAACAGATTCATCGTCTATCATGTTTGGATAAATGAGAGGGAGAGACCTGGATACCCCACCTAGTTGATAGGTTAGGGGTTCCATGTGAATGGCATTTATGAAAAAAAAACTAGGAGGGATGGAGACCACCAACTCTATAGGTGAAGATGGGGGAATAGGAAAGTTTGGAGGTGATTGTTTTATGATAGGTTCGGGGCAAGGATTTTTAGATGTGTGAGTAGGTTCTTCAAAACCCAGGCCGTGTCACTTCTTGGCATTCTTTATGGCCTCGTCATTTGGTGGTTCGACAGGTTGGTGGGAGCCTTGTTCGTAGCGCCCAAAGCCAAATCCCTTCCATGCACACCTATAAGATAGGTGTGAGCAAAGTTTGGGTGGCCAAAAAAAGAGAAGTCAGACGTTAATGGTTGGGGAGATGAAAGAGGATTCCCATCAATAGGAGCTGGATCTAGCCCTCCATAGATGAGTTTTGATCGAAGATTAAGAGGACCATAAGGGATGACCATTTCAATACGATGGTCATAGCCAAGATTGTGATGAAGTTGTCCATACTCTTGAGGAGTCTGGAACATGTCCAAGGTGAGTAAATGATACTCCCCAAGTGAAAGACGTTGGAAGGTATCTTCCATAGGCTCTTTTGTTGTCACTTGAGGAGGTGGTGTAGGTATAACTCCCATTTGCGTACTTGTTAAAGCTTCTACTGGTGGAGGCAGTGTTTGTGTCAATGTCTTGAAAGGAATGAGAAAATAGTTGGGTCGATAAGTTGTGTTACATGTCTTGAAAGTGGAGGGGTCTGCAGGAATGACATGGACTTGACTGTCGTGTTCAAATTTGACACAATGGTGTAATGTAGAAGGGACACAGGCCATGGCATGGATCCAAAGTCATCCTAATAACATTTTGTATTGGAACTCTCCTTCGATGATGTAGAAGAGCTCTGGGATTGTTCGTGGGCCAACACGAATATGTAAGACGACGGTGCCAATGGTAGTGGTGGTGGTGTCATTAAAAGATCAAAGAATTGCGTTGGTTTTAGACACAATTCTTTAGGAGGGCTAATTGGTCAAAGGCATGGGTGGAAATGATATTGATTCTAGTGCCCCCATTAATCATAACTCGATTAACGCGAGTTTGATCAACGTAAGCTGTGATGAAAAGGGCAACATCCTGATCTTCCAAATTGGGGGTAGGAATTTCAGAATCACTAAAGGTAATAGAGGTGATGGTGGGTAATGATTGGACTAAGGTAGCTAGTGGTTGGGGGTCCTTGAGTTGGACCTCTGCTGCCTGTAAAGCATTGATTAGAGCCTAACGATGTTGTGGAGAGCTTTGAATGAGGTCATATAAAGTCATCATCACGGGAGTTTGGTGAAGCTGTTTCACCATAGAATCACGGATTGCCTTCGAAGAAGTTGGTTGGGATGCACCCAAGATAGAAATCTTGGGTTTGGGTGATTGAGCAGGTTTGACAAATAGGTAGGTCCAAGGAATAGCAGCTTTCTCTTTTGCTTTATCCTTTAAAGTTTGTGACCTAGTGGCCACATTGATGGTGTTAATCTCGAAAAGAGGAGACGAAAGAGGTAAATGGACCATAGTCTGATGATGAGATCCCAATCAAGGTGGAGAAGTTGGAGAGACATTAGATGGTGCTGGAGATTTGTTGAAAGTATCCTCAACAAGAAGGGTGTCTTTTTCTACATATTGGCGAATGACAACTTTGAGGGCACAACAATTTTCAGTGTCATGTTCAGGTGTACAATGATATAGGTAGATTTTAGTGTCATCGAACCATAATGGTTTTGGTCCGAGAGGTTGAAATGGTTTAATAGGTGGAAGAGTGATGCTAGAGGTTTGCAAAAGTTGGCATAGTATCAAAGCATATGAACCGATTAATGGGTCCATGATTGTTGATGCACTAGGTGTTGATGACTTTTGTTTGGGAGTTGTTGAGGGAGATTTTTGTACCACCTTTTGGGTTGGTGGTGTGGCCACTCGTGTAGACGACACTTTCTTGGTAGGAGGTGCTGAATTTTTTGAAGGAATGATGTTTTTGGTTGGCAAAGGGAGTAATGGAGGCAACTTGTTTTTGATAGGTGTCAGAGTAGGGAACACTCCTATTAAGGTAGAAGGATGAGGGCCCAAAATGGAGGGCAATGGTGATGGTGGAGGAGGAGTTCTCTGACGTGGTTTAGTGGCCTTCTGTAGTTTGGTTTGAGGACCACTATTGTGTGAGGCGAGATTTAAGTCTACCTCCACTTGCAGGTGAGTGAGGTTCGATATGGGGCAAACACCGAGGGATTTAACTAGTTTTGGTATGGTGGATGTTTGTGAGGGTTTAGGCTTAGATGTGGATGGTTGGGCCTCTAAAGATTTGGAAGTAGAAGCCTGGTCTTTTTTGGAGACTTTAGGAGACATTGTCGAAGGAGAGTTGTCAGTGCAAGATGAGATGGGAAGTGAAAGATAAGGAGCTTTAAGTCGCTCCCATAATGCCTCATGCTCTAAGTTCCTCGAATGGAGAAATCCTAAGTTCTCATCCAATTGAGAGAATGGTTTTGAAGATGTTAGACGAGGCTTCAGCTTTTTAGAAGATGTGGGTGGTTGTGAGACTGGAAATGTGTTAGATGCAGCAATGTTAGGTGAAAGACGTGAGAGAGCCATTACTGGATCATCTTCGGTCAAAGTAGGTGAAGGGACAAGCTCTTCTCTTAGTGGAGAAAGAATTGGAGAATGTGAATCTTCAAGAGGATAGAGGGAAGGGATGATCGTACCTTCTACTTGTGGTTGAAGAGTAGGAAAGGTATGATCCTCCATTGGTAGTAGGAAGGATGAAGGTAGGGCTAGTGGCGTTGGTATGGTTAAAGCGTCCTCCAATATAAGAGGGGTAGACGGAGGACTATTAGGAGAAGAAGGCTCTTCTTCTTGTGAAGGAGAAATAGGAGAAGAAGGTTCTTCTACCTGTGGTGGACAAATAGGAGAAGAAGGCTCTTCTACCTGTGGTGGAGGGATAGGTTGACTAACTTCTTCAGTTTGTGGAAGAGGTTGGTTAAGGATGGAAGGTGAAACTGTGTTGACTGTGCGTATATTACGCTCTTGGGGGTCATCGGCCATGATCTGAATGTTATTTTGACTAGGGGATGGCTAGGGAAAGGTTGTCTAAAGATATCTATGTTCTGGTTAGGTGGCGCATTTGGGTTATCCAAGACAAGATCACCTTTGTCTAACATGTCCTGGACAATGTTTTTGAATGTTTTGCAGTTGTTTATGTCATGGCCTTTGACACGGTGATAATTACAAAAGTCATTTTCCCTGTATCATGCAGGGATAGATTTTGAGGGGTCGAATTTAGGTGGTGGTCAAATTTGGGGGAGGTTGAGGACTCCTTGCTTGACGAGTTTATCCAACATGAAAGCGTATGACTCTCTTATTGGAGTGTATTGACGTTGTATTTATCATTGTTGGAATTGTTGTGTAATGCTTTGAGATGTGGAGGGTTTGGATTGGTTAGTTGTGGTCAATGAAGATGATCTGAGTACCACAGCATTTGTCAATCCCTTGGATTTGGAATTGGAAGAAGAAGATTTGGATGAAGGGTCATTTGATTTTGCGTTGGGGTTTTTATTACACAACTTGACTTTATTTTCCTCGACAGCACGGAGTTTAAGCTTCCTAGCCATGGCAAAAGCTTCATCAAATGTGTGAAATGTTTGAACCCGCAAAGTAGATGAGATGTGTTTGGCACACGCTTGTGAAAAGAGCTCAATGAGCTCAGGTTGAGGTAAAGAAAAGGAGAGTTGGTTAATTAAACTTCTCCATCGAGCAATGAAATCAGGTATTGATTCATCGTCGAATTGTCTGATAGAATATAGGTCCATGATGGAGACCTTTTTAGTTATGTTAATTGAAAAGTGATCAAGAAATAGTTGGGCGAGTTGAGTGAAAGAAAAGATAGAGTGACTGGTAAGGGAGATATACCAATCAAGCGCAGCCCCCGAAAGCGACATGGGAAACGTGCGTAGTAACAACGCATTGTCATGTGCTATAAGGTAGCAAGCCTGTCTAAATGCTCGTAGATGTTGCTATGGGTCCTCCTTACTCTGAAAATGAGTAAACTTGGGGAGTTCCCACTGACTTGGCTATGGTCGAATTGGGACTGAAGGATGAATGGGTTTATTACAGATTTGTTCATATGAGAGAACATTTCTTGAACCCGAAATAGATGTCTCAAGATTAGACATCTTATCCATCAACATCTTGATTAGATCGGTTGATGGATTTGCAGGTGGGGCACCCCCTAGGTTATAAAGTATTTGGAAGGCATTAAGAGGAGCATATGATGTAGTTGGTTGTGCTTGTATAGGTGCAACATATTGGTAACTAGTCATAGGGACTGATGTTGAAATCAAGGGTGGTTATGTCATAAAGCTAGAAGGCGCAACTTGGCTTGATGTCACCAAAGGTGGTTGGATGGTGGCAACACTAGCCAAAGGGTAGGTAGTTACTCTTGTGTTTATGGGTGCAAGAGTAGGTGGGATGGAGATGATTAAGTCTTGGAATGGTGTAAAACTTTGTTGAATGGCTTGTATTTGAGTGGGTACAGAAACCCCAATGGAGGTAGGTCTAGAAACAGAAGGAGAGGCCACACTTTGAAGATTGGTCATGGTCGGGTTGTTAGTTGAAGCAATGCCCTGGGTGTTTATGGGTTGGGTTACGGACGCTGTTGATATGTTTGTTGTATCAGCTAAGGAAGTCGGCATCCCATACACTGGGTTGCCCGAAGGATCTCGCGTTTGACTTCTCACGAGATAGTGCTGAAGAGCCTTGACATTGAGGTCAAGGAACCTTTCGAAGTCTTGATCCCATTCGAGAACAATTGGATGTTGAGTTGGGGTTGGTCGGATAGGAGTACTCTCAGTTTCTGAATTGTACTTTATTTGGGGACTTGATATAGATGGCGAAGGCGGGAGTGGTTGTTGCCTTGCGTGGTCAACAAGAGTTTTGGTTTGACTACGTGTCAAAACCATTCAAAGCAAAAAAAGGTCAGGTTCTAAAAATTGTATTTTTTCAGTTTCAGAAAACTAGAATGTGTGCCTAACAGCAAGAAAGTCAGGCTTTAAGCTTGTTATTTTTAGAAAAAGTTTTTGACAGTGATCGACATCGATAGAAAAACCAATGTCAGTGAAGTAAGTTGCCTATGTTGGTAAGATAATCGATGTCGATGAAGATAGTTGTCGACGTCGGTGGAAAAATCGATGTCAGTTACTGTGTGTTTTTAGAAACTTAGAAAACTAAAATTTTTTGGAAGAAAGAAGAAAGTTTGAGTTGTTTTTATATCTTAGAATGCGACCTCACCAGCTCAAAAAATCAGATACAGACAGAAAAATAGATGAAGACAAGTAGCCACTAAACGTTAATTCCTAAGAATAAATTTTAGAATCGTGTTGGCTTATGCCTTAGAAGAGTGTGTTTGGGAAGTTGGGATCTTAGAAAGGGTACTAAAACAGGCAGTCTAAGGTTGGTTTCAGGTTAGTTTTGGTGCTCAAAATCTGTATTAGGTTCCGTACGTGGCCTGGTGCTAGGAGCTTGCTCCCCTCACTTCACAAGCCCATAGCCAAGCTGGGTCGCTTAGCCAGTATATACTTCCCCTAGAGTTTATACTCTGCCAGAGAACTTAGTGGGTTTTCCCCTTGGTAGTGAAGTCCAAGTAGGATTACCAAGAAGGGTAAGGTATCTGCTAGGTGATGAAATCCTAGTCGGGCCTTGTCTTAGATATGTTTAGATGTTTGATTTTGTGAATGTGGTCAAGTTGTGTAACATAAGTGGACTACACTTTATTCATAATGCATTTTTAAGTTACTAGATGAGCTAAAAATGCATTCAAGTAGGAATGAGATGCAATATATTTTAAGCCTAAATTGAAATGTTTTGTTCAGATGCAAACAAGTTGAGAAAAGGTTAAGAGTATGAACTTCACTATTCTAAGATGCAGGAAAAAGGTGACAAGAAGAAAATGAAAGAAGTTCTTTTTAACTTGTGCTTATGGTTTCTTTTCGAAATGAGAAGATAGAAGAAGGATGCAAGAAAAGAAATTTTCCTAATGCACCTCTATGAAAGTTTGTTTTTAGAAGAAATGAACCCAAGGAAAACTCCAGGGTCCCACCAGGCGTGCAAGAATGTTTCTACAAGTTTTTCGCTTTTCTACATTCAGAGGAAATAAGAAACTAAGATTAAATGGTCAGGGGTTTGTACGTACCCAGATGAATTTGCACACTATATCAAGACGATTGAAGGGACTCCTATTTGGCTATGGAGGATGACACCTATAGAGAGAAAAACTTAAACAAAGAGATTGTTAGATAGATATAAGGTGGACTGCCAAGCAAAGTTTAGTTCCAGAAGTGCAAAGACTTCCTTGAGGGATGAAAGTCCACTAGTTGATAAAAAGAATTTCGTAATGGAAAGAAATAATGAAAGACTTAAAGAAAGAGAAACAGATAATGCGTACCTGAATCCTGCAACCAGTCTTCCACAGTTGCCAACGTCAGTTAGTCTGCCATCGTCGGTTGGTCAATGTTGCTGACGCTGGTTAATCTACCATCATTAGTTGTCAATGTGTCGACGTCGGTTATGTTGACGACGTCAGTAGGGGCAATGGACTTTTGAACAGGTCTCAGGTTGTGTCTTTGGTTGACAGAGTGGTCTGAGAGGTAAAAGGGTCTGTGCAGGGTTGCAAGGAGACTAATAAGGTCCGCAGAGGGTCAGAGGGAGAGGATAGGTTGTCAAAAGGGGGAAGGATATGGGGAAGGCTTTTCAACCTCTCCAGGAGGAAAGTCAGGTCTAGTCTGGTTGATAACCGGGTCTGGTTGATGATACTTAGAAGGAGTAAGAAGAAACTAATTAAAAATACATTCTAAACTACTAAAATGAAAAGACAGAAGAATACTTAGCTCTGCCAAGGGGAGAATCAGAGGTGTAAAAGACTTGTTGCTAATGCGACTGATGTAGAAGACTTCCTGCAATGTTTCAATCAGGGGTGGAGTGACTGATGCAGAGTTCTTGTAGCCTGTGATGCTTGGTGTGCGTCTGGGAGAGAGAGAGAAAGGTCGAATACCAGGAGCCAAAGAATTAGCATTCAAGGTTGAATTTGGGCGCATAATTTAGTTTTAAGCGATCGACGTTCGCGATCCCACCGGCGTCGGCCGACGGTTGACCGACGTCGGTGGCTAGAGGACGGGTAAAAAGGCTATTTTTAGCTTTTTGCCCGTTCCTCCATCTGCCGAGTTCAGTGGTCGTGGTTAAACGGTCGAAGGCGGGTTTAATAGGTGTGAGGATTAGTGGGAGAGTTGGAATGATTAGTCATAGGGTGATAAATGAGGGTATCCAAGGGTGATGTGTCATGGGTGAGGTGTCAAGGGGGGGTGTTATTAATTCAAAATAAGTAATTATTTTAAATTAATAAGTGTGTGGGTTGGAAATGTTTAGAAGTGGACCAAGGGAATCAAGGGGGGAGTCGACCAAGGAGTAGACACAATTTTGGTGTCTACACTTAAAATAACCTTATTAATTTATTTATAAATATAAGATTAAAAACAAGAATAACCATATTAAAAGTTAATGTTGAAAAAAAGTAGTTGATTCAATTACATACCTAAAAAACTTCGGCAATTTATCAAAAGAAACAAAACACACGTGCAAAAACAAACTTTTTTCTAAGATAGCATTGTACCTTGACAAGCGTTCATATATCTATTTTACCTTGCAGTCGGTAATTTAAAAATAGCTCATGAATAGAGATATAAACTGAGTTGGCATTATTGTATTTAACACAACTTGTAAACTGTGGCCTTGTGTTTTATTATTCACATTTAAAATAGAGAATTCAAAAAATTGAATAAGAAAAGTGATAATTTTTCCATAGCAAAATGTACAAAGCTTGGAAAAAAAATGTAGAGACCAAGAACAATATTTGAAAGTAAGCAAAGACCTTTATTTATATTTTAATTACAAAGTTATAATTTCATTTAATTTACAATTATTACTATAAGTTTGGAGTAAACACTTTCGTAAATTTTGTATACAAGAATAATTTGGAGTAAATACTGTAAAGTCTCTTTTGATGTGATGTACAAAACCGAGTTGCATTTAGCAAGAAGTCCCTTTGAACCAATCCGACGGAGTTGTGAGTGAAACTGCTGCACTTAAATGTCAACATTTATGGAAATATACAGAACTAAAAGGATTTTCGGAGCTCACAAAGGACACTGGAGGATTAAGCAAGATTAGCAATGAAGCAGTGTTTTTCTGAACTCAAGCAGGCAAAACCTTCCACCCCAACAGGGATTTTCTCCAATGATGCACCACGGGGGTATTTCTGCGTTGAGCTGACAAATGGTGATGGTATATCATTTCAAACAAACTTTACATTATGACTAAGTTGATTTTGAGTATGAAAACGAGGTGAGCCACCAAAACAACTATGGAAGAGATCCGTTAACATTTCCATATGTACTCTGTAACATAGTTAACCCAGAAAATTAGCTTGAACGCATACCAAAAAAACACACTATTTAAAAGCATCTAAAATCTAACACCTCGCTTCCCTTTCATCTTTTACTGTTGAGTTTCTGCCAGCAATATTTAGGCGAGAGACAAGATTTTCTGAGTCTCAAAGATATTCAGAACAATAGAGAATCACTTAGCCTTGGCAAACCTCCAAGAAAACTTTGGGAAAAATATGCATAACCTTAATCTAGTGGCTCCTTTCTAAAGTAGCCTAATCTAGTAAAAAGACTGCCTTAGAGGGGCCATTTATGAGTATTATGACTCCTCTCAGATTAGGCCTATGAGTATTATGACTCCTCTCTAAGATATCCTAATCCATTAAAAAGACTGCAAAAGACCATCTTAAACAGGCCATCCCCAGATTAGGCCTATGAATATTTTCCCCAAATTTACTTGAAAGTTTACCAGCACTTCTCTAGTCTTGGATATCTTTGAGATTTATAAATCTTGTGTCTCCTCAGATAAGACGATCCCTATTAGCCTATTAAGAATAGGTGTGGTGGACAGTTTCTAGTACCAATAACTGAGAGCTGAGGAATAGCCTTGAGAAACAGATCCGCCCTCGACTGAGAACAATCCAAACATAAGCATTAGCATCAGCAGCAAGTAGTAAATCTAACAATATAATTAGAAAAAATAATTTTAAGAAACACATACAAGAACAGATATGGTAGTAAAAACTCCATTTGGAAAGCCAATCCTGCAGTCCTAAAAATTAAAAACCCAGCTTATCCAATATTAAATTCGTTTTTAAGATAGACAATGGTCAACATGATAATATTCAAATACAAATATACAATGGACTTCAAAGAAGCAGAGAAAACCAAACCAAACCAAACCATTGACTTCAAAGCACCAAATAGATGGCCAAATATGGCAGAGCCATGCAATTGATTGTTTAAGGAACAAGTGCATTAATTGAATGAAATAAAAAAAGCCACCGATGAATTTTGGTACAGCTTTCTACTAAACCTCTCTCTAAGGACCACAACAGATGACAAAAATCTACGTCGACTGCAAAAATCCGATTGTATGCAGCAGCTTTGATGGACAGGGGATAACGGAATATTCCGCAAATCTTTACAAAAACTCATCAGTAGATAACGACGTCGTGCCTTTTTAAAAATTCACATTTACTAATGATTAAAATAAATTGTTTAAAGATTATTTTATATTGATTATCTTAATAATTTATTAAATATTTATAAATATTTTAAAAAATTAAAAAAAATATTATAATATTAAAAATTATAATAATGATATTATCAAATTAATTTTTCAATAAAATATTATTATATTTAATTATTATATTGTTTTTGTTATTGTATATGTTTGTAAGGATTTGATTAATATTTAAAGTTTAAAATATTTGATGACCAACGGTCCTATTAAGATTTAAAGTGCAATTACTTAATAATTGATACAAAGTTTTAAAAAAATAAATGAAATTAGAGTCATGGATCTGATAAACATAGCAATCAATTAATTTAAAAACTTTTTTTTCTTTTAAAAAAAATAAAAATAAAATGATTTGATGAACACCTAAATCGTAATATATTAGATATATAATGAAGTTCAAAACATATATTTTTTTTCCATTTTTAAAAGAAACTAATTCAATGATACAATGTGATGAAAGCTAGTTATTATTAATTAATTAAAAAACAATAGAGAAAATAAATCAATTATTTAATATATAATATCTGACATTTTTTAAAAAATAAATATATTTAAAATATTTTTTATAAACTTTACAATATCTGATTTGGGTTTGGTTTCTTCAAGGATTATTTAAAATCACAGTCCTTATAGTTTTAAGGTTACATTATTTAATAAAAAATAGAGACCAGATTATAATAATTAAATATTTTATTTTATATATAATTATATTTGAAAGAATACACAATATGTATTATTATTAAGATATTTATCTATTATTAAATTATTTTATTGTAGGGTGTTTATGTATTGTCAAATATTGATCTAAATTATATGTTATTGATGTGTTTATAGTATTTTTTCGTATCCCCTCCTTTCTTTTACTTCTTTTCTTCCTCTCTCATCTCTCTTTCCTTTTGTTTTTTGCAATATCATTAGAAATATACATTGTATGTTTTTAGGGGGTTTGGGTCCTTTTGACATATAGGTCCATTGATGGTTTATGGCTCCATATTGTCTGCTTTTCTACCTATTTAATGTTGGTTCACATGCTAATATGGTTCTAATTCGAATTCAATAATTATATAAATATATTTGACTATTTGAGCATATATAATAACATCCGAGAATCTAATTTTTTTTTTTTGAAAGAGTATCTAATATTTATTGTCACAACAATCTAATAAGCATTTAAAAGCACTCTATAGAAAGCAAACAATTATTTCAAGAGCATTTATTATAGTATTGAAAATTATAGCAATGTCACTACATCAAACTGATTTTCTTGGATGAAGCATCATTGCGTTTACTTGGTACATTACCTTCAATATTTTACACCATTGAGCAACTTGATAAGTAATTGGGTACTTGAAATACTTGTTGACCTTGGACACAAGACTTAACAAACATATTTTTCTCATTATTACAAGTTCAGTAGTCCTACAAAGGTTTGAAAGAGTGCAATTTTTAGTGATTGACATAAAGTTTTAGAAATTTGTGTGAGTTTTTGGAGTCATGGATCAGACAAACACAGTAGTCAAAATAGTTTTTACCTACTTTTCATCTACTAGAAATATGTTATCTATGGTTTTCGTGCTTATGAATATGTAGTGTATAATTTTAGGGCCATGGACATGTAGTGTATGGTTTTGGAGAAGTTGTATATTTGAATAAATTTAAATAAAAAGTAGTTGTGCATTTCATACATTATTTTACACATTGTACCTAGTTATAATATAAAGCACCTTGTAAAAAACAACTAAAAAAGAAAAGAGAAAAAAATGAGGAGTAAAGGTAGGGGGTGAGGGGGTTTATTATCTTGGACTTCCCAATTTAATATAGTAAAATATTGTTGAATCTTAATTAATTAATGAGGGAGAATCAACTTGTATAGATTACCATAACTATCTTTCCTCTTATACTACCCTATTATACATTTTAAAGTGTAGATTTGCTGCTTACCACGCCCATAACTTACTACTCTTTATTTTCAATGATTCTTTTTAAAATTATTAAAATTAATAATTACAAATTATATAATTATCGTTTAGTAACTATTGATCTCTATTTTTATTTGCTTTCTTATTTTCTTGATACGCTTTCAAACCCAAAACACTAAACTTTAAATTTGAAATTTCTAACTTTTTAAAATTTTGATGTATAATTAAATAACCAATTTTTTTTTTAATTTATTTATTTATTTATTTTTCACTTTATTGAAAGCCGGGTAAACTTTTTTAACATGACCGGCGCCGCTGGCTAGACACAACTAATACCGGTACCACAGAGCCGGTGGGGAACTTGAACACTGATGGGCAAAGCCGCAACGGAAGTACCCCACCAACCGACTACACCCCCGACCCTATAATTAAATAACCAATTAATTTAATATTATAATATTAATTATTTAATTTAAATTTTTATTTTAATAAGAGCTATAAAACTTATAAAATTTTGTTAGTATATGTTTTAGTTTTGTAAGCAATATAGATTTAGGGCTCACGAGTCGAAGAAATAGACTCGAGCAAAGCAATTTTAAAACTCAAATTCCCAGCATATTATAAATTTTTGGGAATGGTTGGTGTGCTTTTAAAGACAAGGCATTTTTTATGTAATTAATGAATGCTCAAAAATAAAAACAGGCTTAGAGTAGTGTTTGAGAATAAAAGTGCTAAAAACGTACTAGAAACTACGTACCACATTTTATGATTTTAGAAAGCACCCTTGAATAAAAATTTCCTCTTAAATATCCATTAAAAATTTGCTAAGAGAATTAGAAATGATTTCAGAAAGCACCCTTGAATAAAACCTTCCTCTTAAATATCCATTAAAAATTTGCGAAGAGAATTATAAGGTTATGGATTTGAAACATTTTATTCTTTCTAGACAAATTTAATATTATGAAGTCATATTAAAATATTAATCTTTTAATAAATATAATACAAAAAACAAGTATAGCCTTGTCAAAAGATAGTGTTGAAAGAAGGAAATTGATTTAATTGCATACATAAAAGTATAGGCAGCCTATCAAGAGGAAAAAAACACAAATACAAATCTTTCTAGACAAATTTAATATTATGAAGCCATAAAGTGATTGAAATATTAATCTTTTAATAAATATAATACAAAAAACAAGAATAACCTTTTTAAAAGATATTGTTGAAAGAAGGAAATTGATTTAATTGCACACATTAAAATGTAGGCAACCTATCAA
The DNA here is from genome assembly GCA_037957365.1 of Torreya grandis. Lineage (NCBI taxonomy): Eukaryota > Viridiplantae > Streptophyta > Pinopsida > Cupressales > Taxaceae > Torreya > Torreya grandis. The sequence continues at coordinate 1,700,252 of JARHVA010000325.1, read as the reverse complement.
GAGGAAAAAAATACAAATACAAATCTTTCTTCTTAGATAACATTGCACCTTGATGAGATTTCATGTCTATTTTATCTTATAGTTGGTAATTCTAAAAGAGGTCATGAATAGAAATATAAACTGAGCTTATAATAATTGTATCCTAAACTACCAGATTAAGAGTTAATGTAGAGTAATTAATATTAGAAAACATTAGCCATATGTAAACACAAATTTTTATCATCCTCTCTAACAAAAAATCTATAACTTTCAGGGAGTCATATCTTTTATTTATCTATGTTGTCATCTAATCTACCTCAATAGGTAACTACACTATCCTTAACTGTAATCTCCTACTAGAGCTTATCTATCAAATCATCATCCTCTATTGATCTAATTGGCCATGATGGCCCTGATCCATCTTCTATAATAGTAACAATTGGTAGTTTGTAACCATCTCCACCATCTCCTTCATCTTTGCAACATGTAAGTAATGATCCTACTAATGCTATAATCACACCCATATATCCTCCTCCATCTCTTCCATCTCCTCTTCCCTCTCCCTCTCCACCCTATCAATATATATGCCAAGCACATCTCCACCATCCCTCCTTTCACCTTCAGTGCATCCATCATGTCCTTCTATGACCTCCTACCTAACTAGTCTAGTGACTTTCCTTCTCATCTTATACTACACTACACTCCATGGTGGTCCCCTCGAAATCCTCAAAATCTACTCTCTAAGAATCCTAGGAATTTAGTTTGGAATGGTTAGTCTCACTATATGAGTTTTATCCCACCATGATTTATATGTAGTTTTGGTACTTGCATCAATAACATCTCATCTCCTTTGAAAGGGCACAACTTGAAAATGAATCTAGCTAGCCCACACTACCCTAAGATCTACCATTGACCACCATTATTACCATTCCCTAGTTGCTTGAGCAAAAAAGTACAAAGCTATCAAAATATATTTCCAAATCACAAATTGTCTCAATACCCTATTTGTCTTGTGCCTCTCAAAATAAAATCATGTCACCCCACAATATAGTATGTTGTAATCACATAAGGAAAACAAAAAATGTCCTCCACCTATACTAGATTCACCTCCATATAGGGCCTCCATTTGATTTCATGTGGAGTCAACTCATCCATTACTCCCGTAAAATATGCCAAATCCCCTACGTGTTTTCACTAGCCACCCACAATCATATGCCACCTATAATCAAAATGATCCTTATCTTCCCTTACCTATAGTCATCCTACTCATTTCTCTAGGTATATGTGATTTTATGTCAATACCTGTAATAATGTCAAAGAACCTATACTCTTCCCTTCGTGTGCATAATTCTTGCAAATATTTGTATAACTGTTCCCATACATATGGGCCCCATGCAAATTGAGTTAAAAGCTCCAACATGTTACTAGTAACATTTTTTAACTCATTGGAAATAACCTCCCATTATTGTCAGTTATAAATATGCCATTGACAAGAGCCATAAAAACTATACCTAGTGTATCTCTCTCTCCTATAATCACACATGCATCTAAATCAATACCTGAGACTACCATCTGGATGATCTCATCATAAATTTTTTTATCTAGTGACATAAATTGTGTGGCCTCTCTCTAGTAAACCATATTACACCATATCAGGATACATAAAATATTCTAAACATCCTCCAATATGACTTTCATCTCCCATATTTGTAAATGATAGGTACTTGTCTATAAGTGCCATCTCTCTTCCAAAGCCATCAATAATCCCCTATCAACACAAATCTTAGGTATCTTAGCTATCTCAGATAGTTGAAAATCCAATATATCCCCAATTTAATAATTTGTGAATCCACTTCTCAATTGTAACACCATATAAAACCTATCCCATGCAATGAGGTTTGACAATCTCCTTTATAAAAACATAAAAAAAATATGCATACTTAGTCCAAATCTCTTTGAAAATCCACAAACATTATTCAAAAATTTACACTCATAAAAATATAAATATAAATTCACCACCCTTCAAATGAATTCACCATTATCTAGAGTTAATTTTCCACTATCCATGATAAATTTTATTATGTTGATGGAATTTCTATTCAAATGATTAAATTGCCACTCACATGATGAATTTTCCATTTGACATAATGAACTCACAGTTTGTAAATATGAATTCACTACTAAGGCAATAATTAATTCATTACCCATAAAATTCAAAATTCACAAAACAAAAAGACTACTTACCAACATTGCGCTCCCCTCTAGCCTCTAGTTCTCCCTCATGCATTCATTATAGTACTCATTGGATGGGATACGATCCATATTAGCTCAAGGTCTTCTGAAAATCTAGAGTAAACAATAATCCTAGGTGACAATGGTGAAAATGACCCCTACCTCCTATTTATTATGGCCATCCCTTTCTCTACCCCCACAAATACCCCCATAACATCATTCCTTCATCCATTTTTCCTCCTTTCTCTCATTTCAAGAGCCCATCCAAGTCATTTCTCCTCACACATCCTCTTGAGGGGGAATATATTTATCCAATTAACTAAATTAGTCACTTGAGGCATATTTTTACAATTATCTTCCTTCTTTTAATCATTTTTTGAAAATTTGTCTTCTTCTAGTCAAAATGCTCTTTCAAATAGGGGAAAGTGTAGACATATAAATTATATCATTACAGTACTACAATTTAATCTACTAATTATCAACATTCTTCACTCACAAATTCTCTTTATTAACCAATGTCTCAGTACAAATATAGTTTTTATCATAATCATAATTCAACTCCTATCTGATATATCCTTAACATCACCAATTTGATTAATTAATTCATATTAATTAAATTAATTAATTCATATTAATTAAATTAATTAATCACTAATTACATAATGGACCCAACATTCTAATTAAACAAACAAATAAATAATAAAATCACCCACATACCTTATCATCCTACTCAACCAAATTCATTTAATCCCCCTAACCTCTTCATTTAACCATTAACCAACTGCATTTAATCCATTTTTAAACCTCCATTAAGACATTCCACATCATAATAACCTTATTTAAGACATTGTTACATATTTCAAAAAATTTAACTAAAAAATTCAAATCGTTCAATTTTTCATTCAACTCATTGAATGCCCATTCAACTCATTCAATGCCTTATCAACAAACATGACACTTCTTCCAAAAAACTCATAAATCCTCAACAAAGCTATTGAATACATTTGAAATGTTGACTAAATATCCACTGTTCAAATTAAAAAATTATTTAAGAATTTTGAATTAAATTTGATTGTCTATTTTCCCTCTAAAAAATCTATAGATTGACATTATTTCCTCCTTTGCGAGGACCTTTAATTTCCCCATTTTGAATTTAAAATAATATTATTACTAAAATAAAACATATTTTAAATACTTAAAATAAATAAATAATAGTTTAAATTTATTTTCACTTAAGTTGGGACCTTTTTGAGGGTCATGGGCTTATTTAGCCCTAAAGTGATTTTTAAAAAACATTATACTTATAATCCACAAACCCTTCATTCATAACTAATAGATGGATATATAAAGGGATTATGTATTTCATTTGAGATTATGCTTATTTTGGACATTGAATCTTAAGCTCAAGTATGTCAAGCTTGATCAAGTGACTTGAGGACAAAACCCGTCAAGTGCATAAAGGATTTTGGGGATGAAAGCCTCCATCTTCGACATAGAACAAATCTATTTAGTGGATGTGATTATAATTTAGTTTTCCATGGTTGCATGGAATTGGATCTAAAAAGGTGTTTTAGAAACAAACTTTATTTGCGTTAAAGTAAACCCCTAAAGAGTTAGTTTTAGGTAAAATTGCAAGTCTTGAAGGTTGATGACTTGCATTGGGAGTTTGCTAGCATGGTTTGGATCCATCACTTTGGGTGCCAATTTGGTTTGGTCAAGAGGAAGACCCCTTTTGGGAGGGATTATCTACATGAAGACCTACTTTAAGGTTTTTAGATTTAATTGTTAAGTTTTCTAACTTGGGCGAATTGCCCTAGGAGTGTTTGGGAGGTCAATTGGTGACCCTTTTGATAATTATAATATTTTGATTTTATATTCAATATTTTTTGACATGTACCATTAGATTTTATGGGAAGATAATGAGGGTTTTGAGGCCTAATATTCTTGGTATAAGTAACAATAATTTTTGAATTATTATTATTTTATTTTTGAATATTATATAGGGTTTTTGGTCAAGTTTAACAATTGATAGGGTAATAAAACTATGAAATATTATTCTAAGTGTGGTGATTTGAGTTGGCTAATGTTTGGTCATGATAATACCCTAATTTGATGTGGAACATTTCTAGTTATTTTAATCTAATATTTGGAGGGATTTGCAAGAGTTTGGAGACATCTTATGATAAGAAAAAGGTGCATGTAAGCTCTCATAAATATCAGACTTAAAAGAGAAGACATAGGTGGTAATCTCACCTTCTAAGTAGCATCTAAAAAGGTGTTTTATTACAGTTTCATTGGGATAAATTGATATTAATTTGACATGTTTATTGGAGAAAAATATGATTTTAATAGTGGCTAGAAGTTAGCATTTAACCTTGGCATCTTGGTGTCTAGGGGTTGTATTTTTATTTGGTAATTGGATAGTGGTATATTTAAGATTGTATCTACACTCGGGTTTGATGGTTTTCGTTGAATATTTCCAAATTTGGTTGGGTTTACAATAAGTTTCCATAATTAAGGAAATTTCTCTATTCAAGGATATTTTAGTGGTATCAGAGTCAATTTATTGGCTAGCTATGGGGTTTGATGGTTTCATGTCAAATAGTGACATGGGAGATATGGATAATAGAAGGTTTGAGATATCCTCTCAATATCTTGAAAGGAAGGAGGAACCTTCCATTCAAATAGATTTGATGGAGATTTATGATGATTTTATGACATACCCACTCCCTTTTAATAAGGAGATGGACCTCAAGGATTTTATTTCATGGAAAAGAGGTGAGGGCAATACTCGGGTTAGAGAGGAGTTACTTGATGCTTTGAGAAAGATTATTCTTCTCACATTCAATGGTTATACAAAGAGGCCAGCTAGGGCATGTATTGATAAATTAGGTAATTACCTTGTAGTTCATCCCATGGAGGTAGAAGAGGCCCTAAGATTCATCATGACACATTTAAATGGGGCTTCTCAAGATTGATAACACAAAGGGTTATTAACCCAAGGGAATATTTTAATAGACAACTATGAGGAATTTAGTAAGAAGTACATGGCAAAATTTGTCAAGGTTGTAACTTAAAACCATTTAAAAAAATAGGAAAATAGAGCCAAAAAAGGAAGACTTAGAGGCATTCAAAACTGAACTTGAAAACCAAACCAAAAGGATGGATGAACCAAGAGAGATGAAATATAGACACACCATGGAAGAAGGATCAAGTGGGGTAGCCACTTGTGATAAGAAACAAGTCATGAAAGAGGAAGTTGAGTCTCTTAAACACCTACATAATCATGCTAAAGATAAAGGGAAATCAATATTTCACATTGATGAAGGGAAATTAGTGAACAAGATCCATACCATAAAGGCTAATGTTCACTATTAGCTTGTTGTAATTTATAAAACAACACATATTTAAAGTAATTCATTTAATTATTTTTATGGAAAATCATCAATTCACAACATTCCTACGATGATCCTACATCACTTTGGAGGATATGAGGATCATGTTAAGCATGAGGACAAGGTGAAGGGCATGCCAAAAATGATGCAAACACATCACATAAATGGTAAAAATCACCATTCATTTGATACCATTTATATGCTACATATAATCATTTTATTTAGAAGGAAAATAAAAGAGGAGGATATCCAACCAATGTCAATGCTTGAGGTATGTATTGTTGTTAGTAAATCAACTACAATAATTACAATTCAATTTTTAGGTGAAGGGGTGCACTACATAAGAAATAATGCATTGTCCTATGATAGTATGGTAAAATCATGCAATGTGGGATCACAAGGTGCAAGATATGCAAGGTATATGTCATTATTTTGGGGGAAAAGCAAGAAATTCATGGTTGTTACAGTCCTTATACATCCCTCTTCTATTGTGTTTTAAGTGGGTTCACTAGGGGAGAAACATGGCTAATCATAGGAGTGGTGTTATATGATAAGTGGCATGACCCATGGCTAATTACAAGGGTTGTTGGTAACTTCTTGATTATTGATTTTTGCAATTTCAGTTTGTTTGTATTGAGAAATTTTATTTACATGGTGTACATGGTTCCCATAAATTATGCTCCTCACATCCCAACACAATGGGAATGATTCAAGTGTGTAATAGTGGATTTCCAACCACTAGAAGGAGAAATGGGGAGTAAAAAAAAACATACTAAATCCTAGATATGACTAAGCTAAAACATAAAAAGGAGATCTATATCATGTTCATGAGGCACAATGACATAATTATAAAAGTATTCCTAAAAACTAATGTTTCTTATAACATATTTGTTTCATGTGTAAGTTCATTAATGACATCACTTTCCATAATGAACAATAATGCAAGGGGTGAAGTTGAGTGCATGAGACCCTTCATAGATCAGGCAAAGACATAAGTTATGAGTAATCGGTCATAAGGTATAAACTAGAAAGATATTTTATCCTCTCACTTTACAAAAGAGTATAAAACTTATTTATAAAATTCATGGCCATTGACCCATGCCAAGGGGAAAATTGGTCGCATAATAAAGTCAACAAAAAGGTTTGAAAATTTTGATAAGAGGACTGAAAATTTTGTTACAATTTTTTTTGAGTTGAGCATTTTTCTACAACTAGATATTATGAGCAAAAAGATTGATCTTGGGGGCATTGTATCACCCATACAAAAGGGAAATTTTAAATTATTTAATTATATTTTTTTCCAATTAAAAAATGCAGTTTTTGTGACACTTCTAAAGCCCCTTCACATGGGTCATATGATTGATTTTGTTACATACTATCAGTTGCTCATAAATTCTAAAAAATTCATTATTAGGGGGCACAATTTACATGAGAAAAAGATGAAATTTTAGGGCACATAACAGCACCACATTTGGGTGAGTTCTGAGAATTTGTATGACTAGTACTTGACATCATGCTTGCTCATGAGAAATAGGAAGGGACAACCATGGACATGGTATACCATGCGCATGATGAGGGCCCCCAAAGGGGATTGCAAGGTGGAAATAATTATTCCAAAGGCATGTTCTTTAAAGCATTTGATTTGGTCAATTGTTTGCAAGTTGGGATATATTTGTTATGGCATATAGAGACTACCAAAGAGTTGTTGAAGGGAAGACACCCTAGTATTTAAACAAGGGATGAGTATCAATTGTATCTTTCCATTTGGGGAACCAAGGTATCAATTTATAAAAAGAATCCTTTTGGCACCTCTAGATTTCTTTTCATGTTGTTGGAGTTCATATTGGCATCCTTGAAAAATATGGACATGGGGGACATGTGGGAGGTCAACATGGTAATGAATTGGTTGACTTGTGGAATTAATAGCATGGTTGTGCATCACATAAACAATTGACATACCAGCATGTACATTCTTTTTGGTAAGATGATTTCATCTTCGATGAAGGGACAAATGTCCATGGCTTCACTGTGGAATATTATGGCTCTTGAGAGACTCATTTTGAAGAGTTTGGGGTAGAAATTGAAACATATTTCTAGATGTTTTAAGCTATGTGGGGCAACATGTATATGGGGCAGCCATTGGCTTGAGAAATGAATAAGCCCATGAATTTATTGGTGGTTTAATAGAGGATATCATGACACTTTCAACATTTGGGGGCATCATCCAAAACACTAGTACAGTAAGCTACAATTTTAGATTGGAGCTTCTTTTCCATGGGAAGACATTATAATTAGATATTGCATAATAAGGTATGTTGGTACACCTCTATGGATATTACAATTTATTGAGGACAAGTAATTTTGGATGATATGATTGTAATGTCCCCATTTTAAAATTAAAATAATATTATTTCTAAAATAAAAGTATTTTTATATATTTAAACTAAAGTAGTAATAGTCTAATTTGCTTTTCACTTAAGTTGGGACTTTTTTGAGGGTCATGGGCATATTTATCCCTTTATTTATCTTAAAATAAAATTATCCTTACAATCCACTAACCCTTCCTTCCTAACTAAAAGGTGGATATATAAAGGGGATTTGTATTTCATTTGATATTATGCTTATTTTGGATATTGAATCTTAAGCTTAAGTATGCCAAGCTTGAACATGTGACTTGAGGACCAAACCCATCAAGTGCATAAAGGAATTTGGGGATGAAAAACATCATTCTTACACATAGGTAAACTCTATTTAAGGGCTGTAATTTTGCTTTAGTTTTGCATGGTTGCATGCAATTGGACCTACAAAAGTGTTTTAGAATACCACGTTCATTTTGATTGAAGTGAACCAATAGAGAGCTAGTTTTAGATAAAATTACAGGTCTTAAATGTTGGCAACTTGTATTAGGAGGTTTATATCATGGTTTAGATCCATCACCTTGGGTATCAAGTTGATTTGGTCAAGATGAAGCCCCCTCTTTGGATGGATGCCCTAGACGAAGGCCCCTTAAGGGTTTGGAGATATAATTGTGAAGTTTTCTTGGGTGACTTACAGTAGGAATGTTTGGGAGGTCAATTGGTGACACTTTTGATCATTATAATATTATAATTTTATTTACAATATTTTGTAAGGTATGGCATTGGATTTTGTGTGAAGATTATGAGGGTTTTGAGGATTAATATGCTTGGTAAAAAAAAAATCTAAATTATTATTATTATTATTATTATTATTATTATTATATTTTTGAATATTATATTGGGTTTGTCATCAAGTTTGACCCTTGATAGGGTATTAAAATTAAGAAATATTGGTCTAAGTGTAGCATTTTGAGTTCACTAAGGTTTGGTCATGATAATACCCTAATTTAATGTGGAACATTATTAGTTATTTTATTATGAATTTTATCTATTATTTGGAAGGATTTTGCAAGGGTTTGGAGACATCTAATGAGAGGAAAAAGGTGGCTATAAGATATAATAAAATTTAGAATTGAAAGGGAAGAGATAGGTGGTAATCTTAACTTATAAGTAGTAGCTAAAAAGGTATTTTATTACAACTTCATTGGGATAAAATTGATATTAATTTGGCATGCTTATTGTAGAAATATATGATTTGAATAATGGCTCCAAGTTAGCATTTAACCTTGGAATCTTGGTGTGTAGGGTTTGTATTTTGAATTAGGAAATGGATAGTGGTATATTTTAGATTATATCAGCACTAGGGTTTGTTAGTTTTTAGTTAATATTTCCAAATTTGGTTGGGTTTACAATAAGTTTATAGAATTAAGGAAATTACCCTATTCAGGGATATTTTAGGACCATCGCATAGACCATTTAAATTATCATCATGTATATACTTAAAAAATATATATGAAAATCAAATTATCATTACACTATTGAAATCTCTTGCAAGGGATTTTCATTTCTAGAAACAATGTATCAATTGATCAAGAGCATATCTAAGGTAATGAAATCAGGGTAAATTTTAAAAGAAATTATTAGAAAAATGCTTGGATTTCATTATCAAATATATGGATATCTATTTTGTAGTCATGGAAAATTTTTAATGCATGGTGGTGAATCCACTAGGAAGAGATGCAAATGTTTTATTTTTATTAATTTTTTGTACAACCATTTGATTACACTAGGTGAATGTTATAGAATGGTGTAAGCAAATGATGTAACTTAACAATTTAGCCAAGATATTAGGTTTCTATCATCTGGTTGTAGCTAGTTAGTTGTAGTATGCATGACGTTATTCAATGCATCCATTTAGTTGGAGATTTAATGTTTCCATTCAATTACAGTCATTTGGTGGTAGTGCAGGTGCTTCTATTTGTTTTCAAATTCTTATTTGTGACTAATCAATGGTAGTTTTAGTGATATGAACCAACCATGATGCAGTTATTTGGTTTTTATTTTTTCTTGATAAGGGCACTGAGGTCTCACCATTCAGTTACTTGTTTAAAATTGTGGGGTAGTTATTGAAAGTAAAATTTGATGGTTACCCTAACATCATGTTATATATATATATATATATATATATATATATATATATATATATATATATATATATATATATATATATATATATATATATATATAAGGTGAATCTGTTTCTAAATTCTTTTTTAGCACATAAGTTTTGAAAACTCCATTAAACCAGTTGAATCTGTTAGTAAATTTTTTGAAATCTGCATTTGAGTATCATAAAATACAAATTTGTAGTCTAAACACCTTCCAACCCACCAAGGTTAAATATTACTCTCTCTATCATTTTAGTTCTTCCTTTTCAGTACTATTTTCCACAAATTTATAGTATAAAAAGCTGTATCCCTACAACCAACTAGGTTGACCAACTCGACATACTTATGCAGTTGATCTTCTATATTGAAGATGTAGTCAACCTTCTAGATCTTGATTTTGTAGAATATTCAAGACCCATTTGAATCTATTTTGCATTATTTGCAGGTAGTATCATTGAACTGATTTTTTACTTTTTATAATCAAGGAATTAACATCTTTTGCTAGTAATCAATTCACTTTTACTTTCAATTGCTTGCATGCTTAGAATAACAAACATATATTAATTAGGTGGTTTTTCAAAATACCATTTTAGTCACACTATTTATCTATTTTGCACACACTTCCAAATCACTTTACACACAAAAAATGTTAAAAATTTGTCTTTCGAAGGCCTACCTACTTGGAGTTCATTACCAAGGGAGAAACCGACATGGTTTTTTGACAAGTATAAACATGTAGTTGATCATATTTATTGGAAAAGCAACTCGCACCTTTATTTATATGTGATTATGAAGTGAGGGGGTAGGCCCCAATACCAAGCTATTACCATAACCAATGTAGATCCCTTTTAGCCTAAACTTCCTAAAATCAACTTTAGATTGATTTCTAGTTCCTCATTACAACCAACTTCCTAATCACATTAAAATTAAACTTCATTGTAACTTAATAACACATAGGAATGACCAATTAGTTAGAATTTAATTTCAAGTTGCTTCTTGCTCTTTGATTATTGTATTTTGTGTTACAAAACTTACATTAGCCAACATTGGTGCAAGGTTTGTGCTATGTGTTTCAATTGGATTAGTCACATTGATCCAATTTATTATGTGCTTAATTTTATTTTCTTAGATATTAAATTGAAAAATATTTCTCTATTTTTAGAACACTACCACCCTTGTTGACACAGTCTCTTATAGACTATTCAGAATATCTATCTATAGTACACAGCTAACTTGTTTGACTGTGTATCATTATCTTCCTATTCAACCCCTATCTAAGAAGTACATAGTTGAGCTATCCAATTGTGTCTTCTTATTTATTGGCATGTTCCTTGTTTAGCAACACATAGTTGACCTATATAATTATGTTCTCTTGTTGTATTCCATATTCAAAAATACATAGTTTACCTATATGATAGTGCTCTTTTTTTTTAATCTATTCTATAACTTGGTTTGTATAACATAGTCAACCAGTTCTATTATGTATCCTATTTTCTAACTTTTCTTTTCATCACCTCTTTAGCCTCTTTTTCTCATCATGAATATCTTATTTGATGGTAATAAAAATTTGAATCTAACAAACATGATGAGTCTTACCCATCCTAATAGGTTTCCCAAAAAATAGCTTGTGGTTTCCACTTTAGATGAAAGTAATGTGCATGTTCCACTCACACTACCAATTATGGGAATCTTCATTTATTATCAATTTTAATCCTTTATTCTCCTTCGAATATGAGTTTAAATTAGAGTACACACCTAAAATGATCTTATTCATTAATTAATTCCCTCAACATAGAGGAAAGGACCCTTTAACCATCTATAATCTAGTGATAGGTGCTGAAGTAGAATAACCCCTTTCACCCTCCCCTCTATTATATCATAGACTTGGGGGTAACAATTTATTTTCTTCTCAACTTTTTAATTTTATTTTTAATCCTTACCACACCATGACCTCTTATTATATGTGTTCTTCCCAAAACCAATCACTCATTTTTGTGGACAACCTGTTGACCTTTTTGGTGCCGCAGGTCAAAAATGATCTCTTTCTTTCTCAAATGTTTTTTGAGTAGTCAAGATATTCAATTGTGCAAGCCTTTCTAGCAAAGGCAACCACTCATTTTTAAAGGGTTTACAGTCAATAAAATGAACAAGGTTTAAAAGGTGGGTTTTCAAAAGAAAAATTTTCAAAACACTTGAAGGCATTTCCTAAAAATTGATAAGGATGGTTCAACATCAGGGTTCAATGATATATGGTCCAACGATGGGGTTAAATGATATGAAATGAACTATATAGACTAACCATATTTGCATTAAACTTTGAACCATTTAACTCCACTAGCAATGTTCAAGCGAAAGGGTCCAAGCGAAAGGTTCCAGGGAAAGGTTCAAGGGGATAGTTTAAACAATTGGTTCAATGATACATTGAATTCATAAGAAGACTGAGTGAATACGACTCTTTTAAAAACATAAAATATTGAGCCACCAAACCATTGAACCATTGAACCGTTGAACCATTGAACTAGTGAACTCTAAAATATGGCTCAAGGTTTAAAAGGTTTAAGCGAACAGTGATGTCCTTGTGAATGTCAAATTTAGGAAAATGGAATAATCCTTGGTTTTAAAATGATGTAGACCCAAGGAAAAACTCAATGACCCACTAAGAAAGGAGCCAAAGAAACCAACAAAAGGTGAGAAGACAACCCCAAGAGCTTGGATCACCAAGAAGAGACAAAATATAACAAGGAAAGAGGTAACAAAATCTAGAATCCAAAAGCATTGACATGAGAGTTATTCTAGTGGGTGGAACAGTCTACCAAGTGGTTATCAAAGAGCACAAGCATTTAATGGTGTGACCCATTTTTCTTCATTTGAGTAAAGATGAGTGGACAGTAGTATAAGTATCATAAAGAGGGGCAGCCTTACCTTTCAAAGGACCAAGCAACCCATACCTTTGAAAAGACATTTGATATGATTTAAACACCAAATTCAAGACTGGTAATATGCTCCAGTATGGCCCCTTCAGAGGACTTCCTCTTTCCAATGCATTCAAGGTAGCATGGGTCATTTGTGGAAAAAAAAGTGCCAAAGTCTTTCTTTTGGATGCTATATATTGTAATCTCTCATTTGAGAAAAAGGAGGATCTCGTAGTTATTGGAGGCAAAAATCTACCTAAATTGAAAGACATTTTTGAGACTTTGAGCTCACATTGTAAATCAAATTTTATCAGGTGAATGAGAAAGCAAGTGACCTTTCAGACTTTGTGTTGAAATAACTTGTGTTATGTAGGAAATTGTTCTTATGTCCTTTTCCTAAATATAATTTTTTCCATTTGATCAAATAAGTAGAGCGAGTGAAAATAATATAGGAGATGTTCTAGAGCTGATTATCGAGACTTTGTGCTACCATAATAGTCTTTATTTTGTGTTTTAGTGTCTTAGAATGAAGGATATCAGAAAGGCTTTGAACTACCTTTATCTTTTGTAATCATATACTCTATTGTAGTTTTTGGTGAAGACTTTAGGCTGCACCTCATTCTACTATGATACAAGTCATAAATCATTAAGAGAATCTATAAAAGGCTTTGCACTTTCATGAGTTTCTTGTGGACTCAGTTATTACCCTGGAAGTTTTATTTCTGTTTGTGAACATCATTTCTAAAAAAAGAGAAATGGATGATATGATCCCACCCTTGAGTTAATATTTAGTGTAGGTTAAGTTTGAGATAGTTTATAGGGAACCTCCCCTTGATGAGAGGAGAGATTTATCTCATTATGATGTGGTTGATATACCCATTTTGTCTTCAGTTAGTTGATGACAAAATATACATCCAATAGTTTTTTGGTGACTTTGCTGGGGAAGAATGTGCAATTTGAAGCTTCATGCTTTAAATTAAAGCATTTCCATTTTATTTCCATTTTACACTCTGGAAGATCCATGGTATATGCAAAGCCAAAGAGCTCAAGGTATTGTTTCTCCTACATTCGAGTTTGTGCAACAAAATATTTTTGATCTTTCTCCTCGACAATCTTACCTTCAATGAACCAGGAGTTTTCCTCCTACCAACGTTAGATCTCTAATACCAGGAAAATATTCTAGTTTTAGCACTAGCAAATTTTTCTCCATACATACCCCACAAAGATTTGTTATCCCTCCTTTCAATTGTCATATCATGGAAGCCCAAGGCCCTTGGGGTAACACTTTTGGCCCCCTAAATCTAACCCCACCTTTACATGAACTACCTCGTAGTTTAAGAAATAACTTTGCCAAGTTCTATGGTGATGGGAAAGTTCATCCTAATGAGCATATTGTATCTTTCTACATAGCCTGTGGTATGATAGGCATTAAATATGAAGATATAGTGGTAAGACTATTTGTAGAAACATTGCAAGATGTTGCCATAGATTGGTTTTATCATCTTCAAGATTAAACTATAATTGATTGGAATACTCTCAAATCCAAGTTTGAGGCTAGGTTCAAACCCATAGAAGATGCTCATGCCTTGTTGGCCTTACTTACACAAATGAAGAAGGATCCTCAAGAGCCTATGCGAGACTTCATTGCTAAATTCAATAAGCTGAGGAACAGGATTCCTACAATTGCTCAGTGAACATAAAAAAATCTTAAGTGCTTCTTCATCAATTCTCATCTTCCTGAAGTGAGTTTTTTGTAAAGGTGGGCTGGCCATATATATGTTTATGTATCTTATATTTTGGCTACCAAGGTCGAATATGATCTTATCCTTGTAGGTAAGATAAGAAGAGATCTTAATAGAAATAAATTTTCTTCATCTTCTAAAAATTCTTCCACAAACACCACTGATCATATGGTGTAAAAGTTAGCAAATGAATTGATATCTCTAAAAGGCAAATGTCCCATAGTATGTCTGCTCCTCCTTATCAGGATATACCAAGGAGGACATTTTCCAGCCATTCATATCAAGGCAATGCTATCAAAAATTAAGGGCAACCCAATCATCTTCCTCCCACATAGGGGAAGCTTACCATTGAAGCAACACCGATCAACTTAGTAGTCAGTTATTATGAAGCTAAACATGTTTTCTCTTTCCAACCTAAATTAGACCAAGAAGAGGATGCTAATCTCTTTGTAGAAGGAGAAGAATAATTAGCTAGCGACTCCAATATTGGTTTTCTAAATTACCAAGATGAAGCTAGAAAAAAGGAAGAAGTGTTTGATGAAGCATATATTATTTTAATAGGTCCCAAAACTAATCAACTCAATAAGTTGATAGGGGAAAAGTAGTAACAAAACCTCAACTAGTGATCTTGATTGTTAAACGGGAAACTCTGCTGCTAGCCTAATCAGAGGACCTGATGACCAATAAAAAAGTAACTACCTCAAACAATATTATACCTTCTACTTATATTCCTTAGACCATTACCACATCAAATAAAACTTAGAATGATGGACTTCCTTCCTCTATTTCTAGTTCATTCTAGTTATTTGACATAATTGATCATGCTAAGAAGACCAAGACCCAAATGTCTGAGATTGAGTACTTACAAGCCAACCCTGAGCAGTTGGATAGGTTGGTTGAACGCATCAAAAACAAAACCATCCCTGTAGGATAAGATTTTTCAAAAGTGACTCATGATTCCCCAAAGAACAAATCCATCCAAAATAATCTTGTCTCTACTCATCTTGTTGCCCCTAGGAAAATAGAACCTTTCTATGTTTCTCTATTGATAAATGGTCATAAATTGAGCAACTGTATAATAGACTCTAGAGCTTCTAATAATGTTATGCCTACCAAGGTAGCAGATTCTCTTGGTCTTACCTTAACTAATACTTTTGGGAAGATGTTTCTCCATGAAAAACAAGAAACTCTTTTGGGTCAAATCAAATATGCTCAATTTGCATTTGTGGCTTTTCTAGATAAGAGGATTAAAATGATAGTCTTAGTGGCTGATGTTCCACCCTCTTATGGCATTCTACTCAGATGTAATTTTTATAAATACGTAGGTGGAGAGTTGAATATGTATCTATTTGAAGCAAGGATACCTATTAAAGGCATTATGCAAAAGTTTCTTCCTAAGAAAGATTCAAAATATATTGTCACCCAAACATCAGACCCTGAAGCTCAAATTTTGTTTGAAACCTTAGGAATGGGTAATTATTTTCTATCCACCGAAGATGTTTTTAGCTCATCAAAAAAAGTTCATTATGTGACAATTCAAAAAATTCAGATAGAAAATCAAAAGAATTATCAGAGCAAATTTTAGGTAAGAAAGAATCTTCCCTCACCAATGAAGAGAAATCTTGAATAAGATCAAATTCTAATGATGTTTGGAATCTAGAATTCGATGGCAGTTGCTCTTCTACCAATTTTTGGAGCTAAAATTGTTTTTATATCCCCTCAAGGAGAAATTTTCCCTTATTCACAGAAGTTTTAGTTCAACAATACCAACAACACCACTGACTATGAATCTTTTTGCTTGGATTGAAATTTGCTCATGCTAGAAGTGTTAAGATTCTTCATGCCTGAGGAGATGCTAAATTGGTGGTTTTTCAGGTAAGGAATCTATATCAAACCAAAAATGAAATATTGTGACATTATCATAATCTTGTATGGGATTGCATTGAAGGTTTTGATGCTTTCAATATTTATGTGGTGCCAAGAGAGTTTAATAATCATGCAAATTCATTAGCTGTCTCTGTAACTCTCATGGTTCCTCATAAAGATTTCAAAGGGAACAAGTACACTATTGAGCTGGTCTTTTGACCAAGTGTACCTAATAATGCCAAAAATTGGTAGGTGTTTAATGGTGACAATCAAATCATTTCTTTCTTGGAAAAGATGGACTATATTGTTGAACATTAAATTTAGGTAAAGAAACTCTTCAACAAGAAAGCAAGGATTCATGAGTTTTAGATTAGAGATCAAGTCTTGCTATGGGACAAGAGGAGAGAATCAAAAGGAATGAATGGGAAACTTTATTTCTTGTAGAGAGGTCAATTCACCATTCATTAATTTAGTGGTGAAAATATTTTCTTACTGAAATATCAAGATGGAACACCATTCTCACTACCTCACAGTGGGTAGCATCTGAAGCACTTCAATCCTTGAAGTATTAGATAAGTTCATTTATACATTTATATAGTCTTTGTTTGTTGTTGTTCATTTAGTTTTTGGCATCTTTCTCCTTTTAGATGGCTTGAATCCATATCCCAATGGCATGGATGAAGGCACTTAGAGTCTGAATTCTACTCCCTTCAATCATTTCAAAATACAATTGATGGAAGTTCCCCAACGGGAGCCAACTATTGTTTCCAAAACTAGTCACTCATTTTTGTGGACAACCTATTGACCTTTTTGGTCCTACAAGTCAAAAATGGTCTCCTTATTTCTAAAAAATGTTCTAAGCAGTCAATTTATTCAATTTTACATGGCTTTTTGGTAAAGGAAACCACTCATTTTCAAAGGTTTTATAGCCAGGAAAATGAATAAGGTTTAAAAGGTGGGTTTTCGCAAGAAAATAATTCAAAACAATTGAAGGCATTTCCTAAAAAATTGATAAGGATAGTTCAACATTGAGGTTCAATTATATATGGTTAAACAACAAGGTTTAATGATATGAAATGAACTATATAGACTGACCATAGTCGCATTAAACTTTGAACCATTGAAATCTGCTAGAAAGGTTCAAGCGAAAGGTTCTAGTGGAAGGTTCAAGTGGATAGTTCAAACAGTTGGTTCAATGATACATTGAATTCATAAGAAGATTGAGTGAATATGAATCTTTGTGAAACATAAAATATTGATCCACCAAATTGTTGAACCATTAAACCGTTGAACCATTAAACCAATGAACTCTAAAAGATGATTTAAGGTTTAAAAGGTTTAAGTGACCGGTGACATCCCCATAGACATCAAATTCAGGACAATGGAATAACCATTGGTTTTCAAATGATGCAGACCCAAGGACAAACTCAGTGACCCACTGAGAAAGGAGCTAGAGAAACCAACAAAAGGCAAGAAGACAACCCTGAGAGCTCAGATCACCAGGAAGAGGAAAAATATAGCAAGGAAAGAGGGAACAAAATGGAGAATCTAGAAGCAGTAGTAGGAGAGTTATTCTAGTAGGTGGAATAGTCTACCAAGTGGTTATCAAAGAGCGTAAGCATTTAATTTGTGACCCATTTTTATTTATTTGATTAAAGATGAGTGGACAGTCATGTAATTATCATAAAGAGGGGTAGCCTTGCCTTTCAGAGGACTAAGTAACCCATACCTTTGAAGAGACATTTGATATGATTTAAACACCAAAGTCAAGACTGATAATTTTCTCTAGCATGGCCCCTTCAGAGGACGTCCTCTTTCCGATGCATTTAAGGCAACATGGGTCATTTGTGGAAAAAAAAGTGCCAAAGTCTTTCTTTTGGATGCTATATATTGTAATCTCTCATTTTGAGAAAAAGGAGGATCTCTTAGTTATTGAAGCCAAAACTCTACCCAAATTGAAATACATTTTTGAGACTTTGAGCTCACACTGTAAATCAAATTTTATCAAGTGAATGAGAAAGCTAGTGACCTTTCAGACTTTGTGTTGAAATACCTTGTGATATGTAGGAAATTGTTCTTATGTCCTTTTCCTAAATATAATTTTTCCATTTGATCAAATAAGTAGAGCGAGTGAAAATAATCTAGGAGATGTTCTAGAGTTGATTATGGAGACTTTATGCCACCATAATAGTCTTTAGTTTGTGTTTTAGTGTCTTAGAATGAAGGATATTAGAAAGGCTTTGAACTACCTTTATCTTTTGTAATCGTATACTCTATTGTAGTTTTTAGTAAAAACTTTGGGCTACACCTCATTCGACTATGATACAAGTCATAAATCAGTAAGAGAAGTGACAAAAGACTTTGTATTTCATGGGTTTCTTGTGGTTTCGGTTATTACCCGAGAAGTTTTCCTTTTGCTTTGTGAACATCATTTCTGAAAAAGAGAAATGGATGATATGATCCCACCCCTGAGTTAATATTTAGTGTAGGTTAAGTTTGTGATAGTTTATAGGAAACTCCCCTTGTTGAGAGGAGAGATTTATCTCATTACGCTATGGTTGATATACCCATTTTGCCTTCAGTTAGCTGTTGACAAAATATTCACCCAACAATATGACCTCTTCAACTTTCATGCTACGTATCTCCAGGAACATGGTAGGTTCAACATCTAGCGGGCCTTTTGCAAAGACCTTCCTCCTAAATCATGCCACCAGTACATCCTTTGATACAAATGATAATCATGCTAATATTATTTCTTTTTATTTTATAATTATAATAATTCCACTAGTCCATCTTTTGCTACACATGCCAATCATGCTACTAGTTCTTCATTTTCTACCAATGCTTCTCATGCCACTAGTGCTATGCATGCTACTATTCATAGTGTAACCTAAGCCATTCATACCAATACCAATGCTTCACGTGCTGCACGCACTAGTAAAAATGTTACGCAAACTCATTAAACTTTATTACAAACACTCAATCAAATGAACACTTTTGAAAACAATAACATAAATCAAATGATGCAGATGTAAAATCATCTCATTCACCTTCAAAATCAACTCCAACAAATTTCATGGGGAGTGCAAAATCTAAATGCCCCTCAGCCCCCCTTAGGAATTCCCATGGTAACCTCATTCCTTGACCACCCATCATTAATAAAAAAATCAAACATATCCAAAATGAACCTCTTGTACCTCAAATTTCCAATATTGACATAGGAGGTATCACACCTACCATTAGTTATAACATGTCCACTGAACCCACATTACATTTAAAAACATTTGGAAATCTCTATAAATATTGGGTCAAACTTAATTCCTTTGATTATACCAAGGTATTAGCTAAAACATGATCAAGATATGCTTTAGATTGGTATAATCAACTAGAAACCCATTCTATCACTAGCTTGGAAGATCTCATTAATTTCTTGGTACAAGAGTTTCAAACTAGTGATTTCTCTAAGAATACCTTAGCTTATTTTATAAATTGTAAGCAACTTGAAGCTAAAATGGAATAATATTTCATCAAATGATGGAAGAAATTATCTAATAAACATGAGCATAACATGGAAAATGATAATCTATTTCATCTATTCATTGATTCTCTCTACCCCAAGTTATAATATTAGGTTAGGACTCTATCTCCAAGAACTTTGGAAGAATCCCTAGACCAAGCTAAGTGCCAAGATTTTCTCATGTGACAATTTGAACCATCCCACCTCTTATGGTCACTCACATTTTCATTAAAAATAAAAACCATCATGCTACCAATGATGTTGTCATCGATACGTATGACACTATTCTCAACATTCAAGCCATCACTCACAAAAAGATTGTGGAGAATGTTCCCCCTCCAAATAACACTCCTAATTCTATATTTTCTCAAACAAAGAAAATTAATATCCATAAACCATTATCCTTATCCAAGATTCAAAAGCATATTCTAAGGTCTTTACCATGAGATCTTGACCCCACTTGTCTTATAAAATCATGGTATGATCCAAACAAATTTTGATGGTTTCATGCAAGTTGGGGCCACTCTCACGACATTTGTAGACAATTACATAATATATCTATGGATTTTTTTCTTGTCCAAAAATTTTATCACAAATAACTAATTCGAAAGTGCCAATAAGCATATGACATAGCCATTAAATATCATGAAACACAAAACAAAAATCAAGCTTTAAACCAAGTTAATGCTCATCTTGAAATATACAACGATCCTCTCTCTAATAATAAAGATAGAAATGACAAGCATACTACTTCCACAAATAATATTGAAATTATTATAGACCTCATTACTAAATAAATTATGGTAAATATGACTAACATGCTAAGTGTAGTCAATTTTATTGCTTTTAATCCAATACACATGCACCAAACCAATCAAACATTATGTGCTCTTCAAGACTCTTCCCTATCTCATCTCATAGAGTTGGGGAAAGAGGACACTATATATTTCCAAGAAACACCCCCAACATCTCAACTGGATAATACCTCTCACACATTCTCTATTATTCCCCCAACATCTACACACATCGATAACATTTCCTAACCTTTGAATAATATTTATTTAACTAAATCACAAAAAATAACTAAATCAACTATCCCACCATCTAAATACAATAAAATTATTTTTACTAAAACTAAACCAACTACATCCTACCAACACAAGTTTTACTGCACTTTCAATCCTCCTTCTTAGGAGTTCTTACAACATTATGTGCCTCTATCTAGCAATCCCCCGTTAGGTTATGATGAAGGGGACCCCATTGCATAACTTTATTATCTCCCATCTCAAATACCTTTCCTAGAACTAATTTTAAATTACCCCCATCATTGAAACCATTTGATGCAATTATTATTATTTAAAATAAACATCCCTCATCCTCCCCTAACACGACATAAAGCTACCTTGTCTAGCTTTGAACATAGTCTACTAAAATAATGCAAAGAGATGTCCATACATGTTGATGGAATAGTGGACACTTATCTTTCCATTAAACTTCCTATCACTTCCATGAGTCTAGATGGGATTATGCTTCACTAAGATGATCATCCAGTATTTATTAGCATCCAAACTAGTGATATCCAAGTTAAGCATAATTTGATTGATGATAGTTTAGGTAATTAAATTACCTTCATTTATTTCATTAAAAATCTTGGATATTTAGAGTTTTATCCCAATTCTAGATGTAGTACATGTCAAACATATGATAGAATTAAAATGCCTCTTTTAGGTTTCATGTGGCTTCTTATTACCATCCCTCCTATTATTGCCCTTGTAAAATTCATGATATTTAACTTTCCCCTTTCTTATAACATCTTTCTTGGTAGACCTTGGACTCATCCTGTGAGGGATGTCCACTCATCTACATGTTAATAAGTCAAATTACCCCATAATGGTGTTATTTACAAGATTCAAGGAGATACAAACCCTTCAAATTTTGAACAATTCCAAGAATGTGGTATCTTTAAAATTCCCACCCTTGAACCCTTACCCAGTATCCCATTTAGGGAATATCAATGTTTTAATTATCGTATCAATTCTACATGAGGTTATAATGGTCATATTGAAATCATCAGGAACATACCACCAAACCTCCTTGATTTTGATGATGATGGGACAAATGAGATCAACCTCAAGATCAAAACTTCAGATCTATCACCTCATCTCATTGCCTAGCTTTTATTGTCCTTAAAGCTCCACTCCTATTAACATCCTATCAATGATCTACCTATGGTATTAATTAGGACTAGGCATTATGTTCATCATGAAACTTCTCACAAAAATATCATACCTACCTATACCATCAACCTGCATACACCCAATTATGATGATAGTTATGATTTAAATAACCCTTTTTTAGGAGGACTTGTCTAGGTTAGAGATGCCAAGATTCTTTGGTATCATACTTATTTATTTTAGTCTCTCTCTTCATCTTATTGTGTTCCTTTTTTCATAGTGCCTAATTATAGTATTATTCCTTATTTTTTTAGGGTAGAGATGGAGAGATCACATGGTACACCTCCAGTTTTAGTAGAGCCTCTTTGAAGCATGTTCATGGATCATGCCATGACCGATCTTTATCATTTTGCATGATACTAGAATATTTATAGATTTTTCCCTAAATATGTTATCTACTAGTATTAATTCTTATGCACATCATTCATCCCCTTCAAATAAACCTAACTTGGGCCCTAGTCCTGATCTAACTTTAGTTGATCCTCATCCTGTATATGATTTTGCTTTACCTTCAAATTAGCCCAACCTAGTCACTACACTAGCCTTAGTTTCCCTTAGTGATGGCCTTCTTCCTTTATCATAGTTGATCCCACAGCTACCTAATGGGATGATCAACCATGTTATGATATGTATAAAGTTTACAATAATTATACTAGAGACTACCAATTATATCATCCTCCCTCAACTTTTTCTTCTACCTCTTCCATTATTAGACCCCAAAAGTCTACTAATAAGAGCATCTATTATTTCCATGGCATAGATAATAATTTTTACATAGATTATCAAAATATTCAGTAATATATCAACACATTGTGTCCTATTATTGCTCAGCCCAGAGATAAGGCTATACCTCTTCCCAATTTATTACTTGAGTATATCCCTAAATATGGGGAGGTATATTATCTTTGGGACTAGTATAGTACCCATCATATTGATCATTGATGTGTTCTCTAGTACCACCTTATGATGATTCTTGAATCCATTATTCCTCCTTGTATAGGTCAACCATGCAAGAATGATCATCCTTCCTCATATGTGGTTCTTTCCCCACGCATGGTTTCTCATACACTAGTGATGTCACCTTCTCATTTTTTAGATACCAAACCTATTTCAACATCTATTCCCCTCCTTGAGTATACTATGCACAAGATACCTCATGAACATGATCCTTTAACTATGCCTTCATTTTATATTGTTGAGATTCAAAGAAATGTATTTTCACATCTTTCCATGAGGATAAATGAGACTCTAGTTGTTGTTAGGATCTAACTTCATAGAGATATTTTAGATGTCATGAGTGATATTTATAGACAAATTTATCAATATTTGTGAATAGAACATGGTGTTCTTTCAATTTATTCTTCATTATGATTTTAGATTGTACTTGTGAATATCTTATATAATTTGACTATGTGTCAAATCTATTTTCACCTATCTATTTCACATGGATATTTATATTATGTGTTATGTGTTTTATATGGTTTCATTTTATTTCATCTTTTTTTATGGTTTATTTTCATGCTTTCCATGATTTTAAACATAAATTTATGGGTTCATTTATTTCATGGATGCCTTTGTATTTCCTCATGACTTTTTGCTACCTTATCTCAAAAATTTAGATAATTATTATTGTGACTTGGTTATATGATCCTTGATCCCCTTAACAACCTTTATTTACCATGTGATCAGTTAGGAAACAAGACAACTCATTGTAATCCTATTTTACCAATATACTTTAGACATCCCTTTACTCATTTATCTCCTTTAACATACTAAGCATACATATGGTTTAAACATGAGATAACATACTAGTTCATAGATAAGCTAAAGTGTTTAGTTAGTCATATGATTGGATACTTAGCTTCCTTTAACCAAAGTATAAATCTCATTCATGTGTATTAGATATATCACTCACATTGGCTATCCCAAAATCATATGGAGGAGGAATCATAAAATCCATAAAATTTAAAATCCATAAAATTTAAACATAAAGTAATGATACAAAAGGCAAAATACAAATTCCAAAAGTCAAATCACTCTAAAAGACGTGATTCATAGCACATCTCCTTTTTCAAATCAAAACTGAAACTCAAAATTTGGCCTCATGATAGAGTTACAGTCCATTGGGGTGTGTTTGGATTGTAGATTAAGAAAGGATAATAGTTTTTTTTAGTGCTACTTAATTTCTCACACAAGTAACCAATCTTCGCAGTAGACTGATAAATTTTAAGATGTCCTAAGGAATGAGGAACATGCTATGGGAAGGTAGGTCCATTTTTATTTCCTTGTTCATATAAATAGCACGAGTTGATATTATTATCTCACCTAATTGCCTATACAACTTTGTGCTTATTATGAGTGGGTATCCTTTATATATTGATTGCCATTAGACTTTGTGTGTCTCTCTTGTGTACATAGTTTGCCAAATTTTCCTTAAAGTATTCTCATAGACACATATGCCATGATTTTTACACTCCCTCTTCCATTAGAGCATACCTAATATTTCCCCTTAATAAATATTGATTTGTTAACTGATCTTTATCCCTAGGGTTTTCCTTTATGAGTTGTAGTATAAGACCATGGATAGGACCAAGCGTTTCTCAAAAATTACCATATTACAAATATATTTTAAAATAATTCCCATCATTATTTGCACCTCATTTATATTAACTTTGTGAGTTACATTTTAATACCATGGATAGGACTAGGCCCTCATAAAATATTCCAATACCCAAGTCACAATGAAATTACATGTATCAAATATGAGATAAGTAGTGTTTGATTATGAGTTACATGTCATTGGCATGCTTCCCATCTTGATTAAGTATGTTTTATGCTTAATTAATAATTGACATTTATTTTCTAATTTTTTATTGCATGTATGCTTGCAACCATTTTACTAATTTTTTGATGCTTCCTAACTTGAATTAGTATGATCAATTTAATTTCATTTTTTCACTTTTGTCTTTATTTATATACTTCCAAACGCGATTTAGTATAATTTATTGACTTAATTTTTGGATTTTTATACCATCAATTTTTCATGGGTCTTCCATTTTATTAAAATATTTTCATACTTCCCAACATGATATAGTGTTTTTTTATTTGTGTTAAATTAGTGTAAATATTTTACATGGTTCAAAAATACTTGATTTTATTTTTACCATATTTTTAAAATTATATTTAACCTTATTTTGTTATTAATATTTTTCCATCATGATATAGTGTATAATACATTTGTTTTTTATTGCTCATATTTTCCCAAATAAGTTTTGCCTTTTTATGTTTAACCATGCATGTGTATCACATAATGCTAGAAAATAAAACATTCATCATATATTTTACATGACATATACCACAATAGATAAATATATGTTCAAGAAAGAAATATATCCATGCATCCACACCCAAATTCAAGTACAAATCACGATATATATATATATATATATATATATATATATATATATATATATATATATATATATATATATATATATATATATATATATATCATGTGTTTTATACAAAATACAATAGCTCTAGCTCTAAGGATGGCCTCCATCATGTCTATCATAAGGCCTATCCACACTACCTATCGATGCCTATGACTATCCCATCTGAATGTTATGTTGTAAAGAGGAAATTCAAGCTCTCAATCTAGAAATATGTAATTATAGATTAACCACCTAGGCTTGCACCTATCTTACCTAGGTGGTGGTTTCCATATGCACGAATCTCTCTTATGTTAGGACCTATCAAGCCTATGCCTCTTATATACAATAAAAAATGCATCATGACTATAAATCAATACTAACTTAGAGAAGATAGAACATACCTACACTTCCATTTTGGAATACATTTGTTAAACAAGAGAATGACTAATATGGGGATATGATAGACCTAATTAGGAGATATCTTATCAAAATACACTATGATAAGGAGGGTTTCAAAGACTCCAGTCCAACATAATCACATAATAATCCTAAGGGGGTCTTAGTTTTTGATATTTCACCTAATATAATAACAAGAAAAGTAAATCTAATCTAGTTCTCACCAAAGCTTGTGGCACACCATGATGGGTTAGTAAACAATTTAAACATGTATAAGAGAATCTCAATTAAGCTCTAAGCATGAGTAAGACCCTAATACATGGAATGTGAAGAGTAATATTATTCAAAGCCAATACTTATGTTACTTTTATCTACTAAAGAGAGGAACACAATTAGAGAATACTTACCTGAACTTAAAACCATCGAGACTCAATATCTCCCTTAGCCAATGGGTATTCAAAAGAGTTTGTTTTGGTTTGTAAGGATCACTAAGAAAGGTTAAAGCATCCAAGACTTATCCACAAGATTAGATTCTCCAAGTAGAAATCCTAAGCTAAGACTCCTCAAGTAGAATGGTGGAAGCAAAGATTATGAAGAAGCATAGATGAATAATAACTATTGATTTCATTTTTAAATAATGATGAAATTATCTTGTATTTATATGCGTATCATTTTATAAACCTTTCCAAAAATGTTGGCTGATAGGGTCAAACTAGTTGACCCTATACAATTAGAGATAATAATTCACCAGGTCATGAGCCAGGTTGGCCAAAGGTCAACATAATAATATCCTATGTATTGAAGGTATTAATCAATATATTTCTCTCAAATATTATTTTCCTAACTTTAATTATGATCTTGAAGAAAATAATCTTGATGAATCTGCTATTTCCTACAATATTACTAAACCTAAAGTAGTTATCAAAAAGCTTCCTAAAATTAATGTCGAATTGCATGAGGATACTTGGACCCTTCACTTTTATGGTGCTAAATGCATTCAAGGAGCTTTGGTAGGTTGCATTCTCACCATTCCACTTGGAAAAATCATTCATTTATCTTTTTACTTCACCTTTGATATCACCAACAATATGGTTGAGTATGAATCTCTAATCTTTGGTATGAAAGCTTCTCTTGATTTAGACATTTAATAGCTACATATTTTAGGTGATTATCAGCTTATTTTCTACCAATTAAATGGTGATTATCAATGCAAAAGTGAAAATATCATTACCTATCATCAAATTTCAACCACTTTATAAGTATTTTATCTCTTTACTATTGAGCCTATTCTTAGAGATCAAAATTCTATTATTGATTCCCTAGCTTCTTCAATGTCTCTATTTCATCCACATCAAGTTCTTTGCAATATTAATTTTATTATTCAAATAAAAAAATATTTATCTTCAACTCAACCACCATATTTCCTTATCTGCCACATTGAGGCTATTACCATTTGACAAAGCTCATGGATAAAGACATTATTCAATTCTTCGAATACCAAACTTATCCTCATGAATTAAACTCCCATGAAAATACACACATTCATAAATAAGCTTTCAAGTGTGTATTTTGACATAACATACTTTATTTTTACAATGCTAAATGTACCTTTCTCCATTATGTTATGCAAGATGAGGTATATCCTCTTCTTGCACAAAGACATGGGGGAATTTGTAGTGGCCACATTGTAAACGTGATACAACCTACAAATGACTATGTATGGGTTACTTTCATCCTACTCTTAAAAAGGATGCAATTGAATTTGAAAAAAAGTGTACTCCTTGTCAACTTCATGATGATCTAATTCATTCATCTCTAGTTAAAATTCAAACTATCAAATCTCCTTGGCCATTTTTCACATGGGGATTCAATCTCATTGGTAAATTACCTTGCTCCTAAGATGGGAATGCTTATATCATCACCGTACCAAATATTTTACCAAATGAGTTGAATCCATACCCCTTGTTAATGTCACCAATCTTACCATTTCTAAATTTTTTCTTAATCAAATCATTTGTTGCTTTGGTGTTCTCCATACCATCATTTAAGCTAATGGTGGTAACTTAAAAAAAACATGTTAAATAAATTTGTGCTAAATTTAAGATCAATCATAAATTTTTCTTGCCTTCTCAACCATAATGAAATGGTTAAGCTAAGGCCACTAATAAAATGCTCAAAACAATTCTCCAAAAGATAATTTGTGAAACTTGCATAGATTGGCATCTTCATTTTTACCCTACTCTTTGGGACTATTAGACTAGCATAGATACTACCACTGGGGTAATTCTATTCTCTCTAGTCTATGATTCTAAGTCAATTCTCACATTAGAATTTTAGATTCCCTCTGTCCATATATCTCTTCATGGTATCAGTCCTAATGAAGAATTGTGTGAAGCTTGCCTTCATGCCCTTGATCTCCTTGATAAACAACATCTTTCTTCTTTGCAACATAATCACAAATACAAGACTCATATTTCCAAAAAACATAACAAACCTGTCAAAGTTTGCACATTTAATTTTGGTGATCTTGTCCTTAAAATAGTTTACAACCATGATAAAGAAGGTAAATATGTAAAGATATGGTGGGGTGCCTATTTAGTTAAATATATTCTTGGTCCAATCATATATCACCTTCAAACTAATGAAGGCTAGATTTTCAAATAGCCCACCAATGCATAATTCCTCAAGAATTAATTCACCTAAACATTTCCTTCTTTTCATGTTTTCTATCTACATCAATCTAACACTTTTTTTGGGACACTTGCATGGATCTCTCCCTCTGCAATAGTTCTCTCTTATCACAAACCTTTAGTCCTTCCTTTTCAATCTTTTGGTTTCCCCTTTCTCTCATGAGTTGCATTGTAAAACTGTGGATAAGACCTATTATTCCTCATGATGTACCATAGTCTTCTTTATTTTTCTTACTCTTTTTTTATACACACTTTTTATATCTCTTGGATTTCTCTTTTGTGAGTTTTATTGTAAGACAATGGATATGACTTGGCCTTCATCACAAAATACTATAATTCTTACCTGAATTATTTTTCCTATTGTTTGTGGCACCCTCATGGATTTCTCTTTTGTGTTGTAATGTAATACCATGGATACAACCTAGCTTTCCTCATAAGATTACCATCTTGTCATTTTTTTAAAAGAAAACATTATTGATTTTTAATCTCAACTTTAGCTTTTGCTTCTTTTGGTAGATGGAATTTCCACAATAATCTATGTTAGCATGTTTTTCTCCATTGCCCTTATTGTTATGATAAGGAATTACACTTTACTGTAATTGTATTCCTTTTTACCCCTTTGTCACATTTTCTTTTTGATTTTATGTAATTTATATTGTTCCATGTGTCATTGCTCTTGATTTCCTTTTCTTTCAATCCACATTGGATAAAACAAGGTCAAAGTCAAGATATCACTTTTATTTTACCTAGATTTATGAGACTCTTAAAATACATTCTCTCTGAAGTTCTCTCTCTTAGAAACCAAGTCTAAAATTTTCAAACGCAAGTCATCTTTAGCACCCATGTTTTGTTTTCCAAATCCATATGGAGGAGGAATAGAAAAATCTATCAAGAAACTTAAAAGCCAAATCATTTGAATCAAAAGGCAATGATATACAAAAGGAAACATACAAATTTAAAAAATCAAAATCACAATCACACCAAAAAATGTGATTCCAAGCACATCTCCTATCTCTAATCAAATATAAAACTCCAAACTTGGCCTCACATAGAGCCAAGATCTTTTGTGGTACAATAGGCCAGTAGATTAGAATAGGAGAATCCAACAAACTCTATGGTGCTACCTACTTTATCATGCAAGTACCCAATCTTCATAGTAGATTGATGACTTTACAAGGGGTCCTAAGAAATGGGAAAACAATTTTTGGAAGGTAGGTCCATTTTAATTTTCATGCATATAGCCTTCATGGTATGATCTATATACTGTATTTGTTGACCTAAGACTTGTGTGGTTAATAAAAGTTCTTTAGAATCTTTATGGTCGAAATTCCTCTTATTTTTACAAACCTAATTTGAGTGTCTTGAATTCGATAAAGAGTTTTTGTACCTTGGTTTTTCCTTCATTCTCCCCTCCACCCATTTCATTTCCCCCCTTTAAAGGAAAATTATGATTCCAAATATGTTTTCCCTTCTTCTCTATTCCCTTTTTCTTCATCTCTTAAAAACATGAGAGAACTACTTTGTTTTAGTTTTATCTATCCTTAAAGCAAAACCACATGGTTGAGCAACTATGGATTACTTTCTTTCCACCATACAATTATATTCCTAGACTTGATTTAATTTTCCATTTGTTATTTATTATGCTATCTTGTTGTTATGAACACTTGAGTCCATACCTTTTTTCATTATTTAGTGAGTTTCGATTGTTACTTCTCACTCGATAATGTTGTTTTCCCTTTTTATGCACCTTTTTCCATTGTTGAGTGAGATAAGGATTGTTACTACTCACTCATCAACGTTATTTTACCATTTTGTTTTTATTTTTACCATTTTATATTTTGAGTACCATCCTTTTTAACATGTATACTTGGTTTGACTTGGTGAGTTTGCATTTCTTACTTGAGGTTTACTTGTTTGAGTTTTTTGGTATTTAGTAGCTTTGAATTTTTGGTTACCTAATATATTATTATTTTGACTTTATCATTTGGCCTAACATAACACTTATCACCCTAGATTGCCAAATTTACAAGTACATCCCATCCTCATAGCACCAGTTATCTTGTCTTTCCTATGTTTATTTGTTTTTTCTCTTTAGTTTTGTATTTTTACGTTTGTTGAAAGCAAGTTATGTGCCCTAAGCAATCAAAACTAAAAAAATAACATATAACCATTTAGTGATAAAGATTAGTCAAGGTATGCATCACATTTAATTTTTAGTTATTTACTTTTTTATAATTTACTTTTAGTTATTTTATGCTTTAAAATACTGTAACATTTTTTAGCATCAACATTATGTGTTCTTATGATATTTTTTGCAGCACCATCCCCTATTGCACCTTAGTGACACATGATGAGCTTCGAGTGGGGCATATGTATACACATAATATTTTCAACTTTATCAAATATGCACACTTTACATCTTGTAAGAACCCATTCAGACTCAATATATTTGAGTGCACACCTTAAGGGGTGCACCATGAAATGGGTGGGAAAACCATTGGTACTTTACAGGATTGCTGTCCATTATTGCCACATTATTAACAATCCAACCAAATCTGAAAAAACATTTCTACTATTAATCCTCCTTCTCACACTCCTCAAATATTTTTCCTCTTTCCATCCTTCTTTTCCTCACCTTCATCCCTTTTCATCAGTTAGATGTACTAGGTTGATTGGGTCGACCTTGTACTATTTTGAGGTATTTTTCACTTAGAAGATAGTTGACCTTTGGCCGACCTAACTCATGATCTAGTGAATTATTATCTAAAATTGTACAGGGTCAACTATGTCAACCCTATTGGCCAAATTTTTTTGAAGGGTTTAGTGAAAGATCCTCGTATAAATACAAGATCATTTCATCATTATTTTAATATGAAATCAAGAGTTATTATTTTATTATACTTATTTACAATCTACTCTTCCACCATTATACTTGAGAAGTCTTAGATTAGGGTTTTTACTTGGAGAATCTAGTCTTGTGGATAATTATTGGATGTTTTTTCCTTTATTAGAGATCCTTACAAACCATAAAAACTTATTGTGAAGCTCCATTGGATAAAGGAGAGAATGAGCCTCGATAGTTTTACATTCAAGTAAGTATTCTTTAACTTTACTCATCTCTTTAGTAGATAGAAGTAACATAAATATTGGCTTTAAATAATATTACTTTTCATATTCCATCTATTAGGGTCTTAATCATACTTATCTTAATTGATATTCTCCTATACATGTTTTGATTATTTTACTAACCTCTCATATTGTGCCACAAGATTTGGTGAGCACTAGATTATATTTATTTTACTTGTTATTAGTTTAGGTGAAATATGAACCCTTTAATGTTATTACATGATTATGTTAGATTGGAGGCTTTGGAAACCTCCTTATCATGGTGTCTTATGATAAATGATCTCCTAATTAGGTCTAGTGTATCCCCATATTGGTCATGCTCCCACTTAACAAATGTATTCCCAATCAGAAGTGTAGGTATGCTTTATCTTCTCTGAGTTAGGATTCATTTATAAACATGATATATTTTTGATTACATACATTTTGGTGAACCCAACATGAAATAACCCTTGAAATATTTTTTCACTTATTTTTCATTATTTTATAATTATTTTTATCATATATTTTCCATATTGGGTCGACTTCATCAACCCAATTCTAACTTGTATGTGCAAGTTTAACACGTAGTCATATCCAAATGACTATGTTCTTTTTGTGCAAGCTCTTTTTTAAGTACAGGATACTAGATCGACATAGTTGACCTAGTATAGTTTTTCAAAATTTTATAAATCTTGTCTAGACTACTAGGTTGACCCAATTGACTCCATACATTTTAAGCACTTAGAAATAGGATTATACAAAGCTAGATCAACCTAGTTGGCCCTATTACTAGGATTGTAAAAAATTATAAAGGTTCTCTGATAATAATATCGTTTATTTGCATCATCAAAATCCACAAGGTTCCTTTTTATCCTTTATCACTTTTCTTATAGTCTTTTCTTTCACAATTTATAGTCTTTAAAACTACCCCTATACAATCAACTAGATCGACTCTATCAACCCAATTTTATATTATATGTGTTGTTATATAACTAGGTTAACTATATTTACCCTATTCATGTTTATAAATTTTATTCCATAATATAGAGGTGACACTATCGACCTTATTCTATATTTTTTACATATACTATCAACTGCATTGACATTGTACCATGTTTCAAAGCTGGAATTAACCTTTATATGCTAGTAATTAGCTCACATTTTCATTTCTTGTTGTTTGATTGCTTAGATTAAGTTCACATAGTATAATTAGGTGGTTTTTAATTCACTATTTAGATTTCATATTTTATATTTTATGTACACATGACCAAATCACAAAATCTTAAATAAGCACTTTAACATTTATCTTCCCAAGTCTTACCTAGTTATATTTCATCACCAGGGGGGAAGCTAACTTGGTTTTCTAGTCAAGTATAAACACTTGGTTAATGATATATTTTGGCTAAGCACTTGACACCCTTATCACTATGGTGTGTGAAGTGAAGGGGTAGGATGTAATACCAAGCTTATACCATTGGCAATATATATCCCTTTCAACCTAAACATCTTGAAACCATCCTTAGATTGCTTTTTATTTCATTGCTTACATCAAACTTCTCATCACATTTAAAATTATATCCTAAATAATCTATTAACATTCACTTTTACCATCTAGTTATCTTTTACTTTTCAAGTTGATTATTTTCTCTTTACTCAATTATATTTTGTATTGTAAAAACTTGTATTGGCTAGTGTTGGTGCAAGGTTTTGTCCTATGTGCCTCAATTGGATCACCCTCATTGATTAAAATTATTATTTTTTTATTTATTTCTTGCTTTTAAAAATACTTTAAAAATTAATCTTGTCTTAGTACACAGTCATTTTAGTAGACACAATATGTTATAGGCTATTTGATTTTCCCTGTATGGTGTACTTGGTTGACCCAGTTGACCATGTACTCTTTTCTAGCCTATATTTGCTATGCTAGGTTTACCTAGTTGACCTTGTAATATTTGTAGGCCCTATTATCTATACTAGATTAACTCAATTGACCCTATACTATTTATTGCCTTCCTTATTTGATGATCCAATTTACTATCTTTTCTTATTAACATTTTGTTCATTTCTTTCCAATCATAATGAAGATTCCTATCAAAATCTTTTTGTTTAACTATAATCCATTTAGATACTATATGGGTTTTTCATTTCTCCATCTCTTTTCTTCCCAAGAGCACCATCACTCTTGGGGAACCTATTCCCTTCCTTCATCCATCACTTGTACCATGGTGCAAATCAAACCTTAAGATAAAGTTGATGGATCCAATCCTTTCTATACCTACCAAGATGCTTCTCACTTCAAAACCTTCAAAGTAATGAGGGAGAAATTGACACAAGTTTAATCAATAATCCCACTCATAGTACATCTTCTAGTAACCCTTCCCTAATACCAATCGAGGGAATGCTCATACCAACACCAACCCACCTCCTGATACAACCCAACTTCTTGCCTAATTTATTTAGAAATGAACATAATACAAAATTATAACACCAATAAAATGATGCAACTTTAATATTTCTAATCAACCCTCCAACTATCCATCATCAATTTAATCCCAATTACATTCCTCCACCTCTTAGAGATGTCTCAGACAATGTTACTCCTCAGCATATAATTAATAAAAAGATGTTTCAAACTATTTAAAATGAGCCTTTATCTCCATTCATTTTGTCCATTGATAATGGTGACAGATCTCCAACTATCAAGTATGATGGAACTAAAGATCCTACCTCATTTCTTAAAGCCTTTGCCAATATTTACAAAGAATGGATCCAAACTAATACTTTTGGCACAAATAAAATCTTAGTCAAAACCTTGACTGATGATGTATTAGAATGGTATAACCAATTACCCAAACATTATATTTGTAAAATTTAATATTTGGTTAATCCTTTAGTTAAAGAGTTTCAACACAATGATCTTCCCAAAATTTGTTTGAGCCACTTCATCAATGCTAAGCAATATCCTACTAAATCAGCTCATGATTTTATTAAAAGATTGAAATCACTGGCCCATAAAGCTAAGCATAACATGACTGATGATAAATTGTTAAAACTCCTTATAACTATTTTTAATCCTTCTCTTTAATACAAGGTTTATACCTTTTTCTCTACAAACACTTAATGAAGCTCCTAACCAAGCTAAATGTCAAACTTTCTCGTGAAGCAATTTGAACCTAATATTAAATTTTTAAAAGGTTATTTTCAAACATATAACAATCCTATCACTAGTAATAATCCAAAAACTAAATTAGGAGTTTCGAAGACTAATTTTTACCACCCACTAAACGTTTCATTTATCCTAATAATTCTCTCAAGTGGTATGACCCTAATCTATTTTGTTGGTTCCTTACCATAATTCATCATTAACATGAATATTATAAAGATATCATTAAATTTTTTGTCTCCTATATGCTTGTTGATTCTTTTAATTGTGAAGCTATGATCAACCTTCATTGTCAAGAATACACTGTTGCTTCTCAAAACTAACAAGATTTGAAAGCTTCTACCTTAAATAATAAAAATTATTTTTATACAACCAATAATCATCCAAACACTAAGGATGTTTGTGTCATTGATGTGATAATGACCAATATTAAAATAATTCTCAATATGTTAACTCTGCTAAGGTTAATTGTCATCATAATCTAGCTCACAAAGATCCCATTACCAATCTTAAAATTCGTATTTAGAAGAATAAATTTTAAAAGATACTACAATCACTAATATTGATTCATAAGCTCATGAATAACCACCTCCACTTTACAATCCTCCAACCACATCTAATCCTTCAAAATCTACTTTGCCTCTTAAACCACATGCTAGTTCTTCTAAATCTCATTGGAAATTTCTTAAAGAACTCAACTCTATGCCTTGTAAGATTTCACTTATCGAGTTGGTTTGTAATTCATCCTATCATCATAAATTCCTTATGAAATAACTCCAAGAAATTTAAGATCCATCTTCTCTTGATGAAAAACCACCTTCTATTGAATCTCAACCTAGCAACGTCAATACCAGTGAAATTGTGTCCTTCTTCCAAACCTTCTATTTAATTTCTTAAAGAAGACATGATTAATGATGAGATTTTTTTTTATGCTGATGATCTACCACTTTTCATTAAAATATCTATTAATAAAACCCTTATCTATATATTTATAGTTGATGAAGGCTCTGGTATTAATGTGACATCTTTATGACTTATCTAACAACTTTGGTTATAACAAGGATCATCTCAAACAAACTCATCTTACCTATCATGGTTTTGATAAGATAAATCAAAATCCATTTGGGTGTATTTTTCTCCTATTAACTATTGAACCTAAAATAGTTTGGACTAAAATTATTGTCTTTGATTTACCCTTATCATATAACATACTCCTTGGTCACCCATGGACTCATAGAATGAGGGCCATTGCTTCTTCTAGTAGTCAATTCTTTAAACTCATGATATAAGCATTAAGCTAATCCAAACCCATGAAACATTCAACTTTCTAATCCAAAATATCAATATCGTATTCCTACCATTCTTAAGATCAATAGTGCTCCTTTACCTGAGTTCATCAACATTAATCCTGATTTACAAGTTACTCTTGTAGATTATAGTGATGGTGAACCTAATAAATTGCAACATAATTGAAATAGTACCAAGATACCTCCCTAAATTTTTTAGTGGCTTCCTCTTTCATTATTACTAAGTGACCATATTATTCCTCTTATTTATGAGATTATCAAATTTCCCCCTCCATGCAATGCTCAAGAACCTTCGCTACTAGAAGATGCCTTCACTTGAAATAGTTTTAGAGTGTCCAAATTATTTCAATATCCTCTCATAATGTATCCTCATACATTCAATAATATTTGGATTTCACTTTCTAAAATTTCCATTGACTCTCAAGCATGTACAATTTCTCTAACATATGATGACAGTTATATAATGGCCCAAGTTCAATCTTGAGATTTGGATGTCCAACATTATCTAAAAACCTTAGCTCAAATTATTGATTTTAATCGAGATGTGAATACCATTTCCATGGATCATGACATAGATCATGAGGATCATGTGTCTCTTACCAATTCTCCTCTTATTGATACTCCTTGGGTGGTAGAGTAACTTATACCTTCTACATCTTCAAAAATTCCAGCATCTCTTTTACCACCTATTGATCCAATCATTACATCTTATCCTTCTCCCATCACTAAAACCAACAACACTCTGATCCTTTATGATTCATCCCATTCCTTTACTCCTAAGATTAAATTAGATTTCAAGGAAACTAATGTTCATCAGATACATTCTGGGTATGATTGCCATGGTAATCAAATTCTAAATCTTGAAGTAGATTTTGAGTATTATGGTCCTCTTCCTACCTTTCCTATTGATGAAGCTATTCTTGAAATACTTCAAGCTCAAGAACCTCAACTTCCTTGATAACATCATAAACTTGGGAATTTTAAAACTAAAACCCCTTATTTAAACAACTTCATTTCTATCATTGATCCCAAAGCTAATCCAATCTCTTATTAACCTAATGCACCATATCAATTTCAAGATGGAAATGCCATTTCTATCAAAAAAACCACTCACATTGAATATGGTACTCCATCTTGTCCTTAACCAATTATAATATCTCATGAATTCTTACCTATTGAACATGATAATTTCAGCTTACTCTTTGATAAATATTGTGAGGTTTTTCCTTGGTCTTATGAGGACATGCCTGGTATTGACCCTAGAATTTTGGGGCATAATATCATTATTTATCCTAATGCAAAGCCTATGCATCAAAAGTAAAGGAAATTTCCACCTAAGGTTTCTACCTTATGTCATAAATAAATCATCAAATTAATTGATGATAAATTTATTAAACTAGTGTACTATTTTGAATGGGTTTATAACATTGTTATCATTCAAAAAAATGTCACTATGATTATTTGCATTTGTATTGATTTATAAAATCTCAACCTCACTTATCCCAAGGGCAAATTTCCTTTACCTTTTATAGATGACGTTACTGATTCCACATCTCGTTATGAAATGTTATCTCTTATGGATGGTTTCTTATGATATAATTAGAGCCACATTACCCCTGAATACCAACATAAGGCCAATTTCATGATAGAATAGGGCACCTATTGCGATGTCAAAATTATTTTTAGCCTTTAAAATGCTAGAGCTAGTTACCAATGAGAAATGAATCACATATTTTATGATCTTATCCACAAAATTATTGAAACCTATGTAAATGATGTCATTACTAAATCCAAAATTCATAAGATACATATATCATATCTTGATATCATCGTTGATCATCTTCTTAAATATTAGGTTAGACTTAATCCTTACAAATGTGTCTTTGGTGTCACATGTATAAAAATTTTAGGATTCCTAGTCTCTCTTTATTTCATCGATGTTGACCCCGATAATATTAGTTATATCATCAACATGCCCATTCCTTGATCCATTCTTGACATTAATAATTACATAGGTAAACTTGGGTAAATTAGTTGATTCATCCCCAAAATGGCTTATTGTATCCACTCCATCAATTTTCTTCTCAAGAAAGGCATTACTTTTGAATGGATGGACCCATGTCAAAAAGCCTTTTATAATATGAAAGAATCATTGCTTCACCCACTCACACTTTTTCCTCCTTTTAATTATTGACCCTTGATTCTATATACTTTTTCCACACCTATATCAATTCGGGTAATTCTTTCCCAATAAGACAATACTAGAAGAGATTATGCTATCTACTACATTAGTCGAGACCTCATCATTTATGAAACTCATTATACCAAAATTTAACATGATTACCTCACCATTTATTTTATGAATAGAAAGCTTCATCATTACATGATTTACCAAATAACTTATGTCATCATTCATTCCTACCCCCTTCATAATTTCTTATCAAAATTCCTTTCTTCCTATACATAGAATTGGCAAATAGATTGTCCTTCATATAGAATTTGATCTTCACATTGTCACTAAAAAATATGTTAAATTGAAAGTCATAGCTGATAAACTTGCCATGACACCCATTATAGCTACCTCTCTCTTTCAAGATAGTATTCTCGATGATAATATCCTCTATATTGAAGTTATTAATCAAGCTATTTCTCTCAAAGATTATTTTCATAACTTTACCACTGATCTTGAAGCAAATAATCTTGATGAATCCATTATTTCCTCTAATACTACTAAAACTAAAGTAGTTATCAAGGAGCTTCCTAAAATTAATGTTGACTTGCATGAGGATACTTGGATCCTTCACTTTGATGGTGATAAATACCTTCAAGGAGTTGGGGCATGTTACATTCTCACCAATCCTCTTGGACAAATCATTCCTTTACCTTTTCACTTCACCTTTGATGTCATCAATAATATGGCCAAGTATGAAGCTCTAATCTTAGGTATGAGAGCTTTTGCTGATTTAGACATTCAATACCTAAATAATTTAGGTGATTCTTAGCTTATTTACCGCCAAGTCAATGGTGATTATCAATACAAAAGTAAAAATATCATTACCTATCATCAAATTTTAACTGCTCTTGCTAAGGATTTTATCACTTTCACTATTGAACCTATTCCTAAAGATCAAAATTCCATTATTGATTCCCTAGATTATTCAGCTTCTCTCTTTCATCCATACCAAGTTATTTTAGATCCTAATTTTCTTATACAAATATAAAAATATACATCTTCAAATCAACCACTAGATTCACTTATCTACCACATTGAGTATATTACTATTTGATAATTCCCATGGTATGAATAAATTATTCAATTATTGAAACACCAAAATTATCCTCTTAACTTAGACACTCATAAAAATACATGCATTCATAAACAGGATTTCAAGTATGTATTTTAACACAACATCCTTTATTTTCTCAATGATAAAGGTACCTTTCTCTATTGTGTTATGCAAGATGAGGTTCCTCCTCTTCTTGCACAAGTACATGGGGGCATTTGTGGTGGCCTCTATAACATACATGCTACAGCTTGTAAATGCTTACATATGGGTTACTTTTAGCCTACTATTAAAAATGATGCAATCTAATTCATAAATACATGTACTCCTTATCAAATTCATGATGATCTAGTTTATTCACCTCCAGCCAAACATAAAACTATCTAATCTCCTTGGACATTTTCCATATGGGGATTCGATCTCATTGGTAAATTACCTTACTCTTAAGATGGGCATGTTTTTTTAACACCGCTACCAAATATTTTTCCAAATGGGTTGAAGTCATTCCTCTTGTTAATGTCACTAGTCCTACCATTTCTAAATTTATTATTAATCAAATCATTTTCCACTTTGGTGTTCCCCATACCATCATTTATGATAGCGGAGGTAACTTCAAAAATAAACATGTTAAACAACTTTGTGTTAAATTCAAGATCAATCACATATTTTCCATGCCTTATCATCCACAATGCAATGGTTAAGCTGAGGCTACTAATAAAATTATCAAAACAATTCTCCAAAAGACATTTCATGAAACCTACATGGATTGGCATTTTCATCTTTATCTTTCTCTTTGGGCCTATTAGACTAGCATACATACTACCACTAGGGCAATGTTGTTCTTTCTAATCAATGGTTCTAAGTTAGTTCTCCCCTTAGAAGTTGAATTTCCCTCTCTACATATGTCTCTTCATGGTATCATTTCCCATGAAGAATTATGTGAAGATTACCTTCATACCCTTGATCTTCTTGATTAAAATCATCTTTTTACCTTGCAACATAATCTCCAATACAAGGTTTGTATTACCAAATAACATAACAAATGTGTCCAAGTTCGCACATTTAATGTTGGTGATCTTGTACTTAAATTAGATTGAATCCATGATAAAGAAGGTAAACATACCAAAAAATGGTGAGGTCCTTATTTAATCAAAGATATTCTTGGTTCAATCACCTATCACATTCAAACCAATGAAAGAAATGTTTTTTAAGATCCCACAAATGCATAATTCCTCAATAAGTACTTTTCTTAAACATTTCTTTCTTTTCAAGTTTCCTATCTACATCCATGTAACACTTTTTTTCAAGTCACTCGCATAGATCTCTCCCTTTGCAATAGTTATCTCTTATCAGAAACCTTTAGTCCTTCCTTTTTTGTCTTTTGGTTTCCCCTTTCTCTCATGAGTTGCATTGTAAAATAGTGGATAGGACCTGATCTTCCTCATGATGTACCATAGTCTTATTTATTTTTCATGCTCCTTTTTTTACACACTTTTTACATCTCTTCGATTTTTCTTTTGTGATTTGCATTGTAAGACCATGTATAAGACCTGGCTTTCCTCAAAAAATACCATTTTCTTATCTCATTTATTTTTTATATGTTTTATGGCACCCTCATGGATTTCTCTTTTATGATTTGTAGTGTACGACCATGGATAGGACCTTACCTTCCTCATAAAATCAACACCTTGTTATTTGTTTTTTCTAGAAAATGTTATTGATCTTTGTTCTCAATTTTAGCTTTTTCTTCTTTTGTTAGATGGAATTTGCATAATAATCTATGTTAGCATGATTTCATCCATTTCCCTTATTTTTTAATCACACCTTACTATCATTGTATCCATTTTTACCCTTCTATCACATCTTTTTTGTGATTTGAAGTAATTTAGATTGTTCCATGTGTCATTCTTCTTGATTTCCTTTTCTTTCACTACACATTAGATAAAACAAGGTCAAATTCAAGATAGAAATTTTATTTTTCCTAGATTTATAAGACTCTTAGACCCCAATCTCTTTGAAGTTATCTCTCTTAGCAACCAAGTCCCATGTTTTCAAATGAAAGTCATCTTTAACACCTATGTTTGGTTTTTCAAATTTGTATGGAAGAGGAATAGATAAAACCATAAAAAAATTAAAATAAAAATCATTTGAAATAAAAGGAAATGATATAAAAAAGGCAACATACAAATTTCAAAAGTTAAAATCACATTAAAAGACATGATTTCAAGAACATCTCCTATCTCTAATTAAAACTCAAACTCCATAGTTGACCTCACATAAAGCTATAGTCCTTTGGGGTGTGGTAGGCTAGTAGATTGGAATATGCAAATTCAACAAACTTTATGGTGCTACCTACTTTCTTATGTAAGTATCCTATCTTCACAGTAAACCAAATAATCTCTACGGGGTCCTGAGGAATGGGAAATATGTTGTGGGAAGTTAGGTCCATTTTAAATTACGTGCATATAGGCTTCATGGGATGATCTATATACTACATTTGTTGACCTAAGACTTGTGTGGCTAAGATAAGTTATTCAGAGTTCTTAAGGTCAAAAATTATCTTGTTTTGAAAAACCTAATTTGAGTTTCTTAAATTTGATAAAGATTTCATCTACCTTGGTTTTTCCTTCATTTTCCCCTCCACCCATTTCATTTCCCCCTTGATAGGAAAATTGTGATTCCAAATATGTTTTACCTTCTTCTCTATTCCCTTCTTATTCACCTCTTAAAAACATGCTAGAACTATTTCTTTTAGTATTATCTATCCTTAGATCAAAACCACATGTTTGAGTAACTATGGATTACTTTCTTTAAACCATAAAATTATATTCCTAGACTTGCATTCTTTTACCATTTGTCATTTTTTGTGATATCCTACTATTATAGACACTTGATTTCATAATTTTTTTGATTTTTGAGTGAGGTTGGCTTATTACATCTCACTTGGCAATGTTGTTTTCCCTTTTTATGCACCTTTTTCCATTGTTGAGTGAGATAAGGATTGTTACTGCTCACTCATCAATGTTGTTCTACCATTTTGTTCTAATTTTACCATTTGATATTTTGAGTACCATCCATTTTGACATGTATCATTATTTTGACTTGGTGAGTTTTCATTTCTTACTTTAGATTTACTTTTTTTAGTTTTTTGGTCTTTAATAGCCTTTGCTTTTCAGTTACACGATTTACTTTTATTTTGACTTGGTCATTTGGTCTAGCATAAAACTTGTCAACTTAGCTTGCCAAATTTCCAAGTACATCCCATCTTCATAGAAGTAGATATCTTGGCTTTCCTATGTTTATTTTTTTTCTCTTTAGTTTTGTATTCTTGGGTTTGTTGAAAGCAGTTTCTATGCCCTACATAATCAAAACTAGAAACACAATAGATAAACATTCAATGATAAAGGTAATTCAAGAAACACATCACATTTAATTTTCAATTATTTACTTTTTTATAATTTACTTTCAATTATAAAACATTTTTTTAGCATCAAAATTATGTGTTCTTATGTTATTTCTCAACACACCATCCCTTATTACACCTTTATGACACATGATGAGCTTCAAGTGCAGCATATGTATTTACATAATATTTTAAAATTTTATCAAATACTTATGATTTACATCTTGGAAGAACCTAGTATGATTTAATCTCTCTAGTTTCACACCCTAAGGGGTGCATCGAGAAAGGGGTGGGCATACCATTGGTGATTTGTAGGATGTTTTTCCTTTATTGCCACATTATTACCAATCCAACTAGATCCTAAAACCATTCCATAAGCTATTACTCTTCCTCAAACTCCAATATTTTTATTCTTTCCATCCTTATTTTCTTCACATTTGTCCCTTTTTGTTATTCAATTGTACTATGTCAATCCCGTACTATTTTAGGGAATTTTTCACATAAGAGCTAGTTGACCTTTGGCTGACCTATATCATGACCTAGTGAATTATTTTTTGAAATTTTACATGGTCGACTGGGTCAACCCTATTAGATGACATTTTTGGAAGGGTTTAGGGAAAGATCTACCTTTAAATACAAGATCATTTCATCATTATTTCAATATGAAATTAAGAGTTATTATTTGCTCATGCTTCTTTACAATCTTCTCTTCCACTATTCTACTTGAGGAGTCTTAGTTTAGGGTTTCTACTTGGATAATTTAGTCTTGTGGATAATTCTTGGATGATTTTTCCTATCTTAGTGATCTTTATAAACCATAATAATATCTTTCAAATACTTATTGGTGAAGGGAGAGATTGAGTCTCGATGGGTTCACATTCAGGCAAGTATTCTCTAGCTTTATTCCTCTCTTTAGTAGATAGAAGTAGCATAAGTTTTGGCTTTGAATAATATTAATTTTCATATTCCATATATTAGGGTTTTACTCTTACTTAACTTAATTGGTATTCTCCTATACATGTTTTGATTATTTTACTAACTCCTCATATTATGCCATAAGATTTCGTGAGCAATAGGTTAGATTTATTTTACTTGATATTAGTTTAGGTGAAATATAAAAACATAGGACCCCATTAGGATTATTACATGATTTTATTAGACTAGAGGATTTAGAACCCTCCTTAGCATGGTGTATTATGATAAATGATCCTATAATCAAGTCTAAAGGCTCCCCATATTGGTCA
Organism: Torreya grandis; assembly: GCA_037957365.1. Taxonomy (NCBI): domain Eukaryota; kingdom Viridiplantae; phylum Streptophyta; class Pinopsida; order Cupressales; family Taxaceae; genus Torreya; species Torreya grandis. The sequence continues at coordinate 1,655,824 of JARHVA010000325.1, read as the reverse complement.
TGCTCCCACTTAATAAATGCATTCCCAATCAAAAGTGTAGGTATGCTCTATCTTATTTGAGTTAAGATTGATTTATAGACATGATGCATTTTTAATTGCATAAACCTTTCTACTCAAAGCCCTATCAATGGTTATATCCCATCAAAACACTCTTATAGTTTCTTTGTAACCTCTCCCACTAGTCTAAACTAGTCCTCTTGGGTTGGGGTAGACATAACCACATGATCATCTAATATGCTAGGGTTGTATGGGTGCCAACACCCAATCTAAAATGTCATGGTGCATAGCCATAACTAGGGGCCTCCATCTGATTTCCTCTATTATAGGGTCTATAAAATAGAAACCAAATAGACATTAGATATCACACACACACATCAAATCATCTATCTACCATAATCACAAGGTAACTAGTGTCTTATATCAAAATTACAACATTTTCACTAGTGTTGTTGTCACTGATCAAAGTCTCCCCATATGCTTGCTTGCCAATAACCTCCTCTATCATCTACCTCAATATAAATAAAAACCCAAGAGTCACCAATTGACCCCATAATGATCCTCTCCTTAGGGGTGCCTCTATAGACCAACAATGGATTGGAATGAGTAATAGGTCCCCTATACAGTAACTAGCATCTATGTCTCCTCACACTGATGGTACCTTTATCTCTGATGAGGATGTAGTAGCTATTAATGCCATTATTTTGGTGCTTATTTTAACAATATAACCATATCCATTGAATATCCCCTAGTAGTTCTATTTAGGCCTATTTTCATGCTTAACTATCCCATAGTCTAGCATGCCAAGATTTGATCACTGGTATCTCCATAGATAACCCTTTGCCTCCCCTCCCTATAAGATTTATAGCATGTTATGTCCAAAAAATAAGAACTACTAGAGGGGTAATCATATGGTGGAGTCCTAATTATCCTGGTAAGCATGCCACTAGAAGCATCTCCACCTATGATGTATGGTGTCCCATGATCTGCACCCATGCCAACTCTATCAAAATGGTATACCAACTAGGCCATAGAGTATTTATATAGGTGTAGGTTTGACACGTTATCTCCCCTCGTTGATCATCTATAATGTTGGTATATGAGGCATAACATATGATACATGGTCCTATATCCATAATAAGACCTAAGGTAACATATCATTGACTACATGGGAAAACCTATCTGATTGATACATGTGAAACTTCTCATATATCCATGCACTTAATAAAATCATTGGTCCCATGGTCTTCTATATTTTGGAAAACATCCCATACATATCATGTATGATTTGGACCTAGATGATAACCCTAAAATAATACAATTCTCCCTGATCTAATATAGACTAGCACAAGGCTATTGTTTACAATGATACATTACCATCTAACTTATGACACATCACTCATGTTATCACAAGTTATATCCCTACCTTTTGAATGTTTAGAATGGACATAATATAAATTTTGAACAAGATTACCTTCAACCTAGGGTGAATCTTATCTAATCATGTATCTCATTAGGCTAATGTTCATCTATCATCCCCATCCTCTAGTGTATCAGTAATCACTGGTGTCTCACCTATCGTAAGTTCTTGTAATGCATGCACATCCTCTAGAGTGATCCCCACCTCAATGGTATCCCCATCCATATCCCATTGGAAAGTGTTGGTTAACTAATCCCATGTTCCTAAAACCATGAGAACAAGATCAACACTCAAAGGGATCCTTGTCATCTCCACGATACCACCAAACCTAAGGCTACCAATTGAGCTTTATCCACATAGGTCAAACAATCCAATATATCTGTTAGCCATGATGCATCTACTCATTGCCAATATATCTGGTGTGTTTGAAAAATATCAAACAATAATGTACATATCAGATCTCCATGTCATAAATAATTACAAAAAATTATTAAAAATTTACAAATTAATTACTTCATCAGTTGGTTTGATTTAGTTTCCTGTGTTTTCTAATTTTTCTACACAATCTACCCATTTAATACTAAATCAACCCTTTTTCTTTCTAAAAAATTATCTTATTTAATAATAAATCAAAACTTTATTAAATATAGCATACTATATTGGCCCTCTAGTACATAGTCGACCCTCTTTAATAAACTATATCATCCCCTTACTACTAACTGCATTAGCCCACTATTATGCACTACACCACCTTTAACAATATTATGTCAACCTACTGCTATGTAGTTAGAATTTTGTTTTCTACTTGCATTAAAAACTAAGTCAAATCTATTATTTCACCATGATGACTTTTTGACCATTTATCATAAATGCCTTAGGCATTTATTGGTCTGAGTTGCTCCTACCCAATACCCTATTATACCCCCAGTCTACCTAAGCATTTCTTATGATATGATGTCTTGATTTTGATTACCAATATAATTTGAATATATAGCTTAATTTAAAATTAAATTAATAAAAAAATTTGAAATTAATGTTTGCTTACCTATGTTGCATTCGCCATGGCCACCAGGCATCCTCCCCATCTCAGTTGTTATTTCCTCACCATGATTTCTCTCTAGTCTCACACTGGGTCTTTCATAGCTATATTTTCTTAGAATATTAAAATAATAAATGAATTTATTTACGCCCTATGTGTATTTACTATTCAAAATTATTAACCTATTATAAATTTACCATCAGATTCCATTTTTTTGCCATATCTTTGTTTCTACTAGCTCTTTTTACAAACTACAAGATTATCTCGAATCCTAACATCGTAGAGAATATTTTCAAATGTTACATGTATTTTTTTCAAAAAAAAAATTATTTTTCTCTTTTTTTCTAATTTATATAGGTTAGCCTAATTTTCCTTTCATTAGATACCTTCACATTTCTTCCACCTCATTTCTTATCTACAACACTAAGGTAATTAAAGGTATGTGTTTTTCAATTCTATAATTTCATTTATCTAATTTGATTCTTACTAAAATTTATTTAGCTTTAGTGTTGTGTGTTAATATGTTTTTTTCTTGAAGGAATCTCCCCTATTATACCTACATGACATGTGATGATCTTATATTGGGGAATATGTTTACACATAATATTTTCAAACATTATCAATTATTAATTCTTTCTCTCTTTCAATATCATTTTGAGTCTCAATCTCTCTATATGAATTCCTTAAAGGGTGCAATGGGGAAGGGGTGGGAAAACCATTATTATTTTGAAAGATTGTTTTCTGTTATACCACCACTTATTATCAATCCAATATTATTCTACACACTTCCCTAAGCCTTTCTTCCTCTCTTTCACACTCTTCCAAGCTTTCACTACCTTCATTATCCCATTCCTAAGCCTAAAAACCTTGTTTACAACTTTCATTACATTGTCATCCCCATCGACCCTATATTCAAATTTATAAAAGCACATATGGTTCTAGGTCAGCTCTAGATGACCTAAATCAAGACCTAAGTTATTTTTAACAAATAACAATATAGTCAATTTGGACAACCTTGTCGACTAAACTTTTGGAAAATTTTAGGGTTATATTTCACCATATATACACATCCATTTATGCCATTTAAAGAGAAGAGAAGAAGAATAATATTATATTACACATCTACTTAGCCACCATTATACTTGAGGAACATTACTTATGGTTTAAATTATCCTAGAGCTGGCATATCTTTGTTCTTATTACATACCACAAAACCTCTTGCAAAGTACCTTATCTAAGGGACAGATTGAGGCTTGGTGGTTTCATCTTTAATGGTAAGTATTCCTAATTTTTTTCCTCCTTTGTATGAGTACATATATTTGCATTTGTACTTATCTATTATGCATTAATATTTTGTATACTTTGATGTGAGTATTGATCTCCTATGCATGTTTAATTTCTATGTTTATTACCCCCATTTTGTGTTATAAGTTTTGGTGAGATCTAGGTTATATTTTAATTTACTTTTCATTTAATTAGTGAATATGAAAACATAATACCTAGCTAGGGTTATTACATGGTTTTGCTTGACTAGAGGATTTGGAACCCTCTCTAGTGATGTTATTGTGATAATATATCCCTTAGTTAGGTCTAATAGATCCATCTGGGTCATGACCCAAAATATCTAATGTATCAACAATTGAAAGTGTAAGTATGATTTATCTTCTTTGAGTTAGGATTGATTAATAGATCATTTGCATTTCCCTTTGCATACAAATCCCATATTATCATGTATTTTACACTATCAAGTGTTTAAATAGAATATTATATTCCATTTAAATTGGTCTTAAATACCATACATGTTATGAGCTCAGTCTCTAGTGGCGTGTTGAAAATTACATTCGACTTGGGACTCAATCTTGGAATCCATGTTATAGCTAGTTGTGTGTACCACATGGTGGCTTGAAATGACACCACTTGTTTTAGTTGTTAAACTTTGAAAACCATTGAATTTTAATCCTTCATTGATTGTGGGGAAGCATGAAACATTTTTTATATGGAAATTCACTTCCATAGTGTTATGAATAAAGATGATAGGGTCCCCCTCCATAAAAAAAATGACCCCACTGACATAAGGGTACCCTAAAAAACATAATGTGAGACCCACATATAATAGGCATGCTATCAAAGACTAAAACCAAACAAACAAAATCATTTATTCTCTCTCTACCATATGCCACTATGTGATTGGTCCATGTGTTAGGATGTGACTGGTTCACTTGGAGTTTTGTATAGGTTCAGTTAGCATAATGATGTCAATGCTATGTCCTATCCATATTTGTTACCTATATGGATACAACTTTAATAGGCTATAACATTTTATTATGGTGTTAGACTGACTCATTAAAATTGCATTGAAAATCTTTCAACGAGCTCATTGATGTACAAAAATTTGTGGAAAAATTTGAGACCATATAATTAGATCAGTTGTGGGTATCCTCTTGGATCACTCCTCCCCACTAAGAAGCCTTTGGACCACCAAAAGTTTTATTTTATTTAAAAAAAAAAGTGAGGGTATAACTCCTTCACTTTTTTAGTTTCCATCCATAATTATTTGCTTGGATGTATCCCTTTTAGAAACATATGATGGTACTCCACATCAACCATTTGTGAATTCATCATCCTCCTATAATGAATATCATTTTCCTACAACTTATCATGATATTTAGGAGCAAAATCATCAAAAGAAGGAACTTGAAAATTTTCACCTTGATAATGATCATAAGAGGCTCATATAGTTTCAATTTTCTCAAAATTTACTTTGGAATACATGTGAATATATGGAGGTAACTCTAACCAAAAATTCTTGTTACCAATATTTTCCAAAATATTAAATAGACAATACTTGATTGGTTTGAGTTTCTTACCATCACCTTTAAGGCATTATTTGATAATGTGTAGCCAAATTTGATCACCAAATTGGAATTGATGATCAACATGATACTTTTAAATCTGACTTATACTTGGATTATCTCTTTCTTAATTACTCTTGGACAACTTGATGAACTAATTGGATGAAACTCTTTGACTTGTATACATCTTGCCTAGCCACCAATGGTTCTTGTCAAAAATTGAACTCCAAGGGGGAATCTAGAAAATAACCAAAACAAGTCTCAAAAGGATACTTTTCTATACAAGAATGTATCGCATGATTATAAGCATGTTAGACATAATACAAGTGTTCATCCTAAATCTTGGGATGAGTAGACAATACCCTCACAGCAAATGTACCATTCTTCAGTTAACTACTTCTATTTTCCCATCAGTTCTTGGATGAAAGGAAATGATTTTATTGATTTTTGTGTCCATTTATTCCCAAAAAATAGACCAAAACATCATAATAAAATGATAATCTTGATCAGATATAATAGATGTTGGCAAACCAAAATAAACCCAAAATTGCTGAAAAATAAGTGTGCAATCTCCTCACATGTTATCTATTTTTTATAGGGTAATAATATACACATTTTGATAAATATAACCACAACCACATAAAAATAGTCATTATTCTTTCTTGACATAGGAAAGCCTCCTACAAAATCCATATAAACACTTTCCCATGGATGGGTTGGTACGAGAAGTGGGCCTTACAATCCTAACTACCTGTTACTAGGATTTCTAGTGGCACAATGAATACAAACTTTTAAATACTTATATACATTTTCATACATTTGATGCTAATAAGAATATCTTTCTTATTGTGTAATTGTTTTCCCAATGCCAAAATGATAAAAAAATAAGAGAATTATATGCTTTCTTAATTACATGAACTCTTTCATCTTATGGAATGCAAAGTTGACCAAGATGATAAAGTAATCCATCATGTAAATGGTAGTATAATTATTCCATTTGATTACCATTAGTTAAATATTTATAAATATCCTTGAAATCATCATCTTTTGCATATTATTTATAACTTCCATGCATCAAATAAATATGTTGTAAAATACTAAATGCAATAATTTGAGGTCTTGAAAGCATATCAACAACTTTATTTTGTGTACATTTTTTATACCTTATCATGAGATGGAATTGTTTCAAAACCCCCATCTAATGAAAGTGCCTTGATTTTTGTATCTTTGATTGTGATTAGAGATATTCCAAAGGATGATGATCTGTGTGGATTATTGTCTCTTTGCCCATTAAATAATGCTTCCATTTTTTCACACTTTATACTAAAGCACACAACTCTTTATCATAAGTAGGATAATTCCTTAGCACACTTATGAAGGTTTCTGAATGGTAAAAAAAAGGTTTAACTTTTGCATTAAAATGAAATCCATGGCATAATAACTTACATCAATTTCAATCTCAAATGGCTGATATAAATCTACAAATGCTAAGACTAGGGTTGTGCTTATCTTTTCTTCAACATATTAATATATCTTTAGTGTTTTTCTCCCCACTTAAATATGTATTTAATACTTATCAAATCATGCAAAGGAGATCTAATAAATTAAAATTTTTCAATGAACTTCCTTCAATATTATACTACCCTGAGGAAGCTTCTAAATTTACTAACACTATTAGGCTTATGCCATTTCATAATGGATTTAAATTTATAGGGGTCAATTTTTAGTTCACCACCTTCTACTACATATCCTAAATAAAACAAATATGTTTTACCAAATTCACTTTTAGACATCTTTAAGTATAATTTCTCCTTTTGTAATATATCTAAGACTTTCTTAATGTGTTTAACATGAACTTCTCAAATTTTACTAAGATAAAAATATCATCTAAGTATGATATAACATAATAATATATGAATGGCTTAAATTCATCCTTAAAAACCTATATTAAGGTGGTTATTTCATTACAAATCCCAAATGGCATAACAATTCATTCAAAAAGACCTTGTTTAGTTTTAAGAGTAGTTTTATAAATATGACCTTTGTTAATCATAACTTGGTGAATTAACCACTTGTTAAGTCAAAATTAATGAAATAAAAAAAATTTTAAAATTGATATAGAAAATAATCAATGCGAATAATAGGGTAGTGTGTTTTCACCACTATCTTGTTCAATGCTCGGAAATATATGCACATTCACCAAGTTCCATATTTCTTTAGCACTAAAACAATTGGTGAACCACATGGAGAAGTTCTTGGGCAATGATCGCTTTCTTGAGTAAATATTGAACATAATTATTTATTTATTCAATATCCACCATAGACAACCTATACATGCTAATGTTATGAAAAAGTGAATTCTGCTATAGTTATATCTCATGTTGTATATCTATTTTAAGAAGTAAACCTATGAACTCTAAAAAAAATAATCCTAGCTAGACAATAACTTAATTATTTCATGTTTATGTTTAGAATCAAAACCATCTATATCTTTGAATTTATCATCATCCTTGGCATTTATAATCATGACTACAAAGTTTTTTCTTGCATTGACAAGCCGTTTCATCTATCATGTAGATACAAGTGATAAATTTGCCTTTATTCAATGGGATATTACAATGCATTCAACCCCATATTTTACAAGAAAATATTTTATTATTTTCCATATATAATATTGAATTAAATCATACAAATATATACTTCCAATCACAATGCCAAAAATATCAAATGGAGCCACATCTAATTCTACCTCATCAATGAACTTAGAGGTGATTTCAAATCTAAGTTTAATTGTTTAAGTGACTTAAAAATTTTCATAATTGGATACTAAACCCAAAAGGGTATGGATTAGGATGTGGTTTTGTCTCAATTCTTAATTCATTGACAACTTATTTATAAATTAGATTAGCTTGTGGTCTAGTATCAAAAATACTATCTATTTTAGTATGTTTTTAAATCACCCTTATGTGCAAAAGCTCATTTCTTTTCTTTTCATCATGCATATATTTAGAATTAAAATAATAATTAAAAACATGATATCTAGTGATATAAGATCAATAATATGAACCTTAAAACCCCACAATAGTGACCTTGGTCTCTTCTCTTGAATTAGAACCAAGAAATTGTTGAATTGTTATTGTAGTCATCTTCTTACCTTTCTTATTTTCAAGCCTTTTTAGCCTAAGTTCCAAATGGAGATTATAATATAACATACTTATGACCTTACTTTTTTAAAGTTAAAAAAAAGGCTTCCCATTCTCTTTCTTAACTATGAATGTGTGTTTCATCTTACCATTTCTTTTACCTTTACTTTTAGGCTACTTACTTGATTTTATTGTGAAGTTTTCCTTAGTCACCTTACCCCTTGATTCAATGTGGGTAGATTAGAAAAAAAATTCATCAAGGGTAGTAGGATTAAACATAAGTATTATATGTCTCAAATAATTATGTAACCTCACAATATACTTTAAAAGAGATTCTTGATTGTAAAGAGGAATGCCCAAAATTAAATACCTTTTTCTAAACTCTTGATTGTAATCTTATACACTTTGACCCTTAGTTTTCATTACGTTTTTCCAGCCCATAGTAGCTTGTTTCATATAACCCAATGGATAAAATTTCTTTTTCAATGTCTAAACGAAATCATTCCAATAAGAAATCACTTTACCATGTTTCAAGATATATTCTTGTGTCTTACTCTCCTATTAAATGAGTGTTGTACCACCCAACCAAAAGGTAGATAATTATATTTTTGATTCCTCATCCAAAATATTCTAGACCATACATTATACTTCAATTTACTTGATCCAATGATCTGATTTCTCTACACTAATCTCTTCATTATAAATTGATGAATTAAACATAACATCAAGCTTTAAAATAGAATAAACAAACTTATAATTTTTCTTTTATTTATCATCAAAGGAATAACTAAAAGGTTTGGAAGGAGATGTATGAGATTTATGAGGTTCTTCTCATTTACCCTTACCATTGGATTCTTCCTCTTATTTACCTTCATTCATCTTCTTCTTTTGTCAATACAACTCTTCTGCTAAGCCCTTCATCTCAAGAAAATCTTGATGGAAGGCCATTTCTAAGTCTGGCTCTTCCATAAGAGGTTCCATTATTGTCAGTTTTGAACCAATTTTTGGATTATATTCATCAAGCGATCCTTTTCAATGTTTTGACATGGACCTGGATAGCATTTTTTTAAAAATTGAAAATTTCAAAATAATACAAATCAAATACTAATCAATAGATTTGATACCAAACATGATTTTAAAGTTGTTACAAGTGCAAACTCTATCTACTTTACCAATTCCAAATACTTATAACAATTTTCTCACTTTCTTGACTTTCTGTTAAAAATTGGTTTAAGTAATTAAAATCATATTTAAGACTAATATTAAATAACAAAAAAATGATAAAATAGAGAAATATGCAACTCTAAGTTGATAAAGGAGTTCACCCTTATTGAGCTACACATATAAGTCTAAAAAGCATTCCACCTAATCTATTAATGATGAAAAATACTCTTTTTGTATAATATTTAAATAAAATTATAACTTTGATCTCCAACTTATTATATGCCTCTACCTCTAGGAAGTCTTCAGTTGCCTTGGTACAAACTCCCAATAAAAATAACTCTTCCTATAATTAAAAAAGGACATATAATTTTTCTATTCTTTTCAAAAGGGCTACAAAAAGTCCCATTTAAAATATAATTTCCTTCCTTTTATAATGTTTCACAATCCTGTGGTATAACGGCTAAGGACTAATCCTTCTACCATGGAGATAGGGGTTGAAATATAGTTGCAATGCCCTTTGTTTTGGCTCATTAACTAAGTATTAAAATATAAATAAAAAATCTTTGGCTTAATTTACCAATATTAGTCATAGCTCAAGTGTAATAACCCACAATTGGGTTGTGTGGGGTGAAGGGGTTGAGCCCAACTCTCATGCTTTATCTCTTATTAAGGCTTTTGATAACCTTAACATTTATTATCTTTCACAAATTTGGGAATTGAATCCTAGATTGATGGGGATTTTACAATATCAAGTGTTCAAATAGAATATTTAATTCCCTTTGAATTGGTCTTGAAGACTATCCTTGTTATGAGCTTGGTATCTAGTTGCATGTCGACAATTATGTTGAATTTGGGACACGGTCTTGGAAGCCACGTTGCATTTGGTTGTGTTGTCACATGGTGGCTTGAAATGACACCACTTGTTTTAGGTTATAAGACTTTAAAACCATTGAATTTGAATCCCACATTGATTGTGGGAAAGCTTGAAACTTTATTTATATAAAATTTCACTTCCATAGTGTTGTGAAGAAAGGTAGAAGGGTCCCCCTTCATACAAAAAGAGAGCCCCACCAATTGAAGGGCCCCTAGCTAGCAAATAGTGTGGGCCTCATATATAGCATGTATAGTATCAAAGATTGAAACCAACCTAGTAAACCCATTTGTTCTCTCTCTTCTATGTGTATTTATGTGATTGGTCCATGTGTTAGGATGTTATTTTTTCCACTTGAAATTTTGTACATATCCAATTATGTTGGAGAATTGACCTTAATTTGGGTCCTTCCTATAGATTTCTAAGTTTATCCTAAGTCTTAGTTACATATGAATTTATTATATTTGTAAATGTATTTTATTCCTAATTTTATGAGGTATCACTCACCTCCATTACCACTTATTGGATTAAAATTTGCTTGCATGTAACTCTCTCTTTCCCACATGTCACACACTTCTATATATTCTATAAGAGAATAGGCCACAAGTGTCACATACTTAGGAGGCTTGTAAGGTCATAATGGGATTCTATATAACTTCTATTTTCCTCCTATAGATTTATAAAAGAGTCTTTCCTCTCCTCTTTTCCTCACTAGAATATCATAGATCTCTCTCTTATTATCTTGGGCTCTTGATTCAATCTTGTAATTGTGGAGATATTGGTTGCAAGTCTTCTACTAAGATCACATGGTTGTTTTTATGATACGTTCTATTTCTCACTTAAAAATATTATCTCAACATATGGTTTACACCTTGAGATGTATTACTATTTCATTTTTTTCCTAATTTTTATTTTTTCAATGTTATTTATAATTGTCCTTTGCATAATTTATTTCATGATATTAGAACTCTATGATTTTGAACATTGATTCTTAGAAATTTACAGATTTTAAAGTGGAAAAGAAGATTTTTATTCTTTTAATACTCTATTTTTTCTCACTATTTACTTATTTGTTTTATCTCTATTTTTAAATGCATTAAGAGTATACTTATTTTTCTTATAACCTTTTTCTTCATATTTCTAAAGGATTTTTTTCATGCTTATTTTGGTTTATTTTTCACTACATTTGGATTTCTAATTATGTTTTTTTAGTTTTTTGAGTATTTTTTTCTCTAAAACCCATTTGAAAAAGAAGACAAATTTTTGTTAGCAATTTTATTTGCTAATTGTTTTTGAGTTTTGTTAATTGATCATCTAAGACTATGTTGTTCCAATTTTAACAAAACCCAGTTCGTATTTTTTGATATATCATAAAAAATATACCTAAATATATTTTTTTAAATCGTGGTTTGAATTAAAAAAAATTTAGAGAATATTTAAAGAATTTTAATCTTCGTATTTTTAGTGGTTAATTTTTTTTTAATTCTCAAAAACATTTCCTTGCTAAAATCATTCCACATGGAAATTCTTATTTCTTTTGACCTTATATATATATATATATATATATATATATATATATATATATATATATATATATATATATATAAAAAGGTCAAAAGAAATAAGAATTTCCATGTGGAATGATTTTAGCAAGGAAATGTTTTTGAGAATTAAAAAAAAATTAACCACTAAAAATATATATATATACCTTTTTCAAATTCAAAAAGTTTTTTTTTTCTTTTTTAAAGTAATTAAAATATAAGGTTTACATTTAAGTTTTCATGTAGAATTCTTTTTTCTATAAGATTTTTTGATATTTTATGAAATTTGAAATCTTATTTCGAAAAAAAAAACATTTATATGTGTTCAGAATTACAAAAAAATGTTTATTAACTTCAAATCATTTTTTGGCAATTAATCAAAGAGACATTAACAAAGCACTTTGATAATTTTTGTGGATTTACACTTACGAATAGTTAATTTCTCGAATTTTTCTATTGTTAAACGAGTTTTTTTTTTTAAAAAAAAATTAATTTTTTATACCTTGATGTATAATTTCAAAATAGCTCATTTTGTTTAATTTAACCTTGTTTTAGTTTTTTGAACAAATTAATACCTTAATATTTGATGGTATTATTTGTCTCTCTAATTTTATTTAAATGGAATTTAAGTTAGTAACTTTTTAGCATTTAAACATGTTTTACATCAAATCAATTTGAAAAATGATGAGATTATTACTCTTAAGACATAAATTTCAAGTCAAAATATTACAATTCTTGCTTTGCAAAACTCCTTTAATGCTCATGTTGAGAAAATACAATCATCTATTAACACTTTTAATGCTAAATTTGTGTCTTTTATTAATGATAATATCTCTTATGATGAATCTAATTGTGCTTTTAAACAAATTAAAACTCTTGTGCACACTCTTACCAACCCTAATTTTAAAATCATGCAATCTCTAGGCTATTTGGGTGGTGTGTTTGGTAAGTGTGAAGATGGTATTATTGAACCCATTTTACATTTAAATTTCTTGGATATAATTCTTCAAATTATTATAATAAAAATTTGTAATCTTACTTTCCTTCACATCGAAGGACTTGTAATACATCTTCTTTCAATTATACTACTTCTAATGTTATTTTTTTGGTTAAAAATTACAAACTTTGTACGTATAATGAAAAATATGAACATCAAATATATAAATATGAGAAATTTCACCGATGAAAATCTTATGGTAAATCCATGCATGCCACTTTGTATTGTTGAAAAATTACTAAATATCCTACCTCTAAGAAAAAAATGTTTGGATTCTTAAGGAAAATAGATCTTCTATAAACTTTAATATGTTTTCTTGAGATAATTCTTCTATTGCTTCATGCAAAATATCTTTTGCAAGTGCCACTTATTATTTGTCTCCATTTTAATTAAAATCAATATTTTATGCATTCTTTATTTCTTATTTCAAAGGATATATGTTTTATGTAGAGCTTTTGTGAATAAATTCTTTTTGTGCATATTTCCACACTTTATGAAGGAATTTGTATTTACTTAAATTTGTATAGTTGTAAATCTACTCTTATTACATTATGTAGGTAGATCATATTTTTTAAATAATAACTATTTAAGTTGAAATCCTAGTGGTATCTTACTTATTTTATAAGTTTGTAGATCATTAATTATTTTGGTTAGTCTTTATTTTAAAATGGATTAGCCACCTTGTCTGAAGAGGATTCCTAGAGATTATTGGTGATCACACTTTCTTTCTTGTAACTTTTGAAAACATCATATTTTCTTTATTCTCTAAATTTTTGTAATTCCTCTTGAAGGAAGTTTCTATTAAATGAGAGTTTTATGTAATTTCAACTATTTTATTTCTTTTTAAAATGTTTTTTTTCATGTTTATATCCTAAAATTAACTTTAAGGAAGAGCGTTGAAGAATTAACTTTAATGTAAGTCCTTCCTCTAAGTTTATAAGTTTATTCCAAGTCTTAGTTGTGTGTATTTATTATATTTATTAATTCATTTTATTCTTACCTTTTTGAGGTGTCACTCAACTCCCTAATCCACTTGTTGGATTTATAGCTACTTGAATGTAAGTTTTTTTTCTCACATGGCACACACTTCTCCACACCTTGCAAGGGAATAGGCCATAAGTGGCACACACATAGGAAGCTTGTAAGGTCATAATGAGATTCTATGTAACTCTCATTTTTTTTTTCTCAAGCCCATAAAAGAGCCCTTCCTCTCCTCTTTTTTTCACTAGAATCTCATAGATCTCTCTTTCTTCTCTTGTTTTCTTGATTTATTCTTATAATTGTCAAAATTTTGGTAGCAAGTCTTATAATAAAATCATGTGAATTTTCATTTGATACATTTGGTTTTCCATTTCAAAAACTTGTCTCAACTTATGGTTTGCACCTTAAGAGATATTATTATTTCATACTTTTCTTAATTTTTATTTTTTTCAATGTTATTTACAATCGTTCTTAGCATAAATACTTTCAAGTTAGCATAATTACATCATCATTATACCATGTCCATGTGGTTTTACCTATTTGGATTTAATTTCAATAGGCCATAAATTTTACATATGGTGTTGGATTGATTTTATTCAAATTACATTGAAAATCTATCAATGAACTCTTTAATCTGGAGATATTTTTAAAATAATTTGAGACCATTTAATTGTATCAATTGTGAGGATCCTCCTAGATTAGTATTTTACATTTAGATTTATGATTTAATGTCATATCTTAATATCTAAATTATTCTACTAGTTTATATTCAATTAAGGTTTATAAAACTCATTAGGGTAAAACATTCATGAACTTGACATAAATTGAACATGCAACATTTTAATATATGAACCAAATTCTTAATATTTAAAACTTGTACTCTAAAATTATTTTCTATTTATGGAGGCTTATTCAAAGTAAAATTCAAGCCTAACTGATTAGATCCATTTGTGATTACAATGAAAGTGGGTACATGAGCCTATCAGTTAACTATACTAGAAGAGAAACTTTTTAGGAACCCTATGAAAATCACGTACTTGCACCAATATTACACATAATTTTAAATATATAAAAAATACTAAAAATAACAAAAAAATATAAAAATATAAAAGCATTATATATATATATATATATATATATATATATATATATATATATATATATATATATGAGCATGACATGATTAATAGAAACACTATTTACATATTTTATTTATCACATGTTTGGTATATGACATATTATTTTCATTTTCACATGCATTTCATGGTATATAAGTGTGGATGCATGACATACAAGTTACACATAGATTTGTAGATGTTGGAATTTCCTCTACACAATGACCATGCGAATAGTGGGGGTATCTTATTCCATAAGTTTTGCAATTAAAAGATATATATTTTGTATAATATCTCTATCATTTTGAGATATATAGATTAATTACACATGTCTTTCTAGTTACTCATATCTTACATAATGCTACATGGATATGCTATTATGTAATACTAAAATATATGGATGGTGTAGGTTAGTATTTACCTATTCTATGTTCCACTAATGATGATAATATCTTATATGATAGGATAGTTCATACTTATATATCGTGTGTAGCCTTTTGGCATTGATTAAGACATCTTTATGTCCCTTATTAGATGTGATATATTTTATATCCTTTATTTGTGACATATGTATGTCCCTGAGTGTGGTCTTTGTCTTGTGTGTTGAGACATATTCATATTCCTAGTCCTTATTTGTGACATGAACAATTAAGATTTTTATGATTATTTCACTTAATAAAATTGAGTGGTGTCATAATCTATGTCATCAAATTTTATAGTGTAGTATTATTCAATTATAATAATACTACATGCTTCATTAATACATCTATCTAAACATGACACTTATATGTCTTACATTACATATGGTACATATGTTCTTTGATTGACATATACACTAATATGATGACATACTTTCCACATGTTGACATGATTCTAAATGATGATATATTTATACATTATATAATACAATTAACTCTTATTTTGAGATGAGTGACTTCTATGATACATCCCTAATCTCAAAAGTGGGGCATTATAGTTGGCTTTCCTTAGAAACATAAGTCTATGTGAATAAAAAATAAGATCAAAGTATAGATTTCACATATTTAAAATAGTTTAGATATCATATAGTTTAGTTAAATGACATATATTATAACATCAATATAAATTATGGGTGCATATACTATGCATATTTAATCAATTTATAGAGACTTGAGTTTAGAATCATACACGCTTGTGATAAAATAAATAGAATGCAAATTATATATGCAATATAGATTAAATTTAGATGAATAAATGATGGAAAATAGAATACATAATTAACACAGTAAACAAAATTTAAAGTGGAAAAATCTCTAAGAGGTAAAAAAACCTATGAAGATGATATTCAATAATTGAGAAACTCTACACCTCAATACAAATCCTTTCCTTCTCACTTATTCACATAAGCCTTCATAAAACCTTCGTAAATATTTGCCACACGCAAATATTAAATTCATCGAGTGTGACTATTGTGAATAATACAATATGCGTAAGACCTTATTTGTAATAAATGTGAGGGGAAGTGACCATTGTAACCAATGGGTCTATCTTTCTCAAAAATCATTTAAATTAATTGATTAATAATAAATCATAATATTTTATTATTTATTTTCATGATATTTTTAAATTGTGTTAAATAAATAGTATGTTATTATTATTTAATAAGAAACTAAAGTATGCTAAGAGTTCAAATTATCCCACTTAGATATTTAATGTTTTAACATCCCCCTTATTGCTAAGTGAGAATAAAAGTCATAGTCACCTTAATACATGAGTTATACTATGTACATAATTAAAGGACTCAAAAACATTCATCATGTGAAACATCACCTTTTGAAACAAAAAAAATTATAATTCATAAAATACTATAAAGTAAGTCTAAGCTAGCATGATGATGAGACTATATCTCATAGTTTATCACAAATAATTGTCTAAACATATTTGGAGACTTTTATAACATAAAAACCTCCATTAAAAAGTATGCTTTTATGTATTTGGGTACACAATTAAAAACTTCCACATGAAGTTTAATTAAATTACATAACTTTCATATAAATTTTACAATGCTTTACAATGAAAAGAAGAGGAAAGAACACATGACTATTGTCATGCACCCTCCCCCTTAATGGTATCCCCAAGAGGCCCAACATTGTAAAAATTTGTTAGAACATGGTAGCACCAAGTGAGTTTGTGAATATATCTACCACTTGTTCATCTATAGAATAGAATTACAAATCAATATCACTATTGAGTACTTTCTTTAAGATAAAATACACATGAATTTTAGAGTAGATTCAAGATAATTGTGGATATAAGGCGGGGTATAAATCAACACTTTTTTTTCTAAAAATAATAATAGTTGAACTTGAAGAGAATGTTAGAGACACTTAAAAAAAATTGATAATGACATAAAAATATAAATTGTGAATTTTGAATGTAGTTTATAAATATATTATTTTTTCCAATACCCAAATGACAAGTTTGAAATAGATTAATTTATAACAATAGGTTGGTCACTTTGTGTAAAAAAATAAGGAGAGTCCATGTGTACAAACACACTTTTTTGAGTAAATAATTGAAATTTTATATGAAATTTCATATATATATATATATATATATATATATATATATATATAGGTCAAATGTCAAATATTGTTGGGAATATTTTTTATTGTAAATATAATTTTTAAATAATTTTACAATTTAAGACAACTATAAAATTGAAATTGTGAGTGTAGAAACATAACTTTTTGACCTTAACTTCATGAAAATCATTTTTTTAAAGCATAGTTGATAATGTGTATATTATTGAGATATAAGTTTATAAGCTTTCTATTAATATTCAAAAAGTTATATAGAAATTTATGATTATATGTATATACAATATAACAAGATATACTACGTAAAAATTAACTAATAATTATAAATAATATTCTAATATTAAAAAATATTATATATTTAAAAACTATGCTTTCCCCTATACAAACCCATATATATTTTTTCAAATAATAAAAGTTTTCTGATCAGACATATCAATAAAAAGGAAAAAATAATTAAATTTATTATAAATTTCTTTGGTTCATCTCGGATAGAGTTTGGCCAGGTTTAGGACCCCCCAAGCTTAAAACTGAAGCAAAATTAGAGGGAAAGTAGAAATTATTATCTAAATATGAAAACTGTGCACACCCTTTGCACAACTACTATTGAGTTATTAAATGTTTATGTCCATTTGTTTGTGGATCACAAAAGGTGTGCGTGATTTTGAAAGCATGCACAAACTTTGTGATTCATGAATTCTTTTTCCCTTTCCCATGAAAATAGGTCATTTGTTTTGTTTTTTCCAAATTAAAAACTAGTTTTTTTTATTGCAACTATGTGAATGTGGTGAATTTTTCATGTATTTTGTTTGAATCACTATGAATTCTTTAAATTTAAATCTACAATTGTATTATTTTGAATTTTTTTTGGCATGACATCAAAAAGGTATCATCTAATCTATAATATGCTGTTAAAAGAAGACAATGCTCAAAAAATCATGAGCCACATTCAATTTTTTTTTTTAAGATATGACACATATATAATTTTATAGAAGTTTAAGTTCATTTGAGTTGTTCAAGCCTTTCTATGTTAAAATAAAACAAGTATGCACCACATGTTGAATTTGATATGCATTTTGATGTTTTTCATCATATATATTATGATATACATACTGACAAGATTTTATAGGAATGTATGGTGTCTTCCCCACCTAAAACATCAAGAGAATTAATCCAATGTCTTTTCTATCAAAGGAAGGACAATTTTTTTCCAAAAAATGTTTAGATGGAACATGTAACAATTATGATGATTTATCAAATTTGACAAGTTGTTTACATGAAGATATTTCACATGAATTTAGAAATCAACTAGTTGATTATAAGAAGTATAAATATGTTAAATTATGTGTTAAAAGATGAAAAAGAGTCATCAAGATGTGAATTGGTTATGACCAAGGTTTTTATATGTGATTTAATGTTTGAATTTAAAAAGAATGTTATCTATCAACATGCAAGACACACACATAAATCAAAATGGTTAAATAATCGATTCAAAGCATGCAAGGACAACTTCCCAATTGGTACCATTATTTTAGTTATGAATTTTGCTGAGAAATACACACTAAAACCACAAAATGAGGCTCAATCCCATTATGATAATTCAATTCAAATTGAAATTTTTATTCATATTACATTCAGACATGCCCCTAATAGCACATATGATAATAGAAATATTTTAAGGGGGTACCATTTTGTATGAGTGATGATAGATCGCATTCTCCAAATTTTATCTAAGGTTATTTTTAGATATTTTATTTGAATATGAATGCAAGATAAATCATGTTTGATACACATTACATTTGGTTAGACAATTGTGCAGGATAGCTTAAGAATTTTTGAATGTTTTAATGGTTAAATAATATACATAATAATAATGGCATTAAACATTTTTGGATATTTTTAAAGGTTGGGCATAGAAAAGGGGAACATGATGGTGCTGGCACATGTGTAAAAAGAGCCTTTAAAAGAGAGAAAACAAAGCACAAAGATGGTTCTAATTTGATCGATGTTACAAGTATTGTGAATTGGTGTAATAAAACTATTTTACATGGACTAGATAAACATTCTCATGTACAAATATTCTTTTCATTAATAAAGGAACAACATAAAGAAATATATGAAGATTGTAATATAGTACATGTATTAAGTGTTTTCCACTCCATTCAAATCTTAAATTCAAGTTCATGGATTATTTATACTAGAGATATGACATGTTTTTGTTCCTCATGTATGGAATTTAATTGGAATGAATGTGAGTCAAAATAATGAGTTGATGAATAGTATTGTAGATCCATATCACCTGTAAAGAGTAGTCATTCACTCTAATAATTGACAGATCATGAAATAGAATCATTAGTTGACTTTGACCACAACTCAGATCTTGTGCAACTAGGTACAATTTATTTTTTAATTAAGAATAAAACCTTAGATATTAATTATATTTTTATTTTTAGGAGCTTTAATCTTGGAATTTTAATCTTGCATTGATTATGATGAAGCATGAAACATTGTTTATATATAAATTCACTTCCATATTGTTATGAATAAAGATGACAGGGTCCCCCTCCATAAAAAAAATAGGACCCCCTGATAGAAGGGTCCCCTAAAAAAAAATGTAGGACCCACATATAATAGGTATGATATCAAAGACTAAAACTAAATAAACAAAACCATTTTTTCTCTCTCTACCATATCTCACTATGTGATTGGTCTATGTGTTAGGATTTGATTGGTCCACTTGGAGTTTTGTATAGGTTGAATTAGCATAATGATGTCAATGCTATGTCCTATTCATATTTGTTACCTATATGGATACAAAATTAATAGGATATAACATTTTCATATGGTATTATATTGACTCATTAAAATTGCATTCAAAATCTCTCAACGAGCTCTTTGATGTAAAACAATTTGTAGAAAATTTTGAAACCATCTAATTAGATTAGTTGTGGGGATCCTTTTAGATCACTCCTCCCCAATAAGAAGCTTTTAGACCACCAAAAGTTTGATTTTATTCAAAAAAAAAGTGAGGGTATAACTCCCTCACTTTTTTAGTTTCCATCCATAATTATTTGCTTGGATGTATCCCTTTTACACACATGATGGTACTCCACATCACCCATTTGTAAATTCGTCACCCTCTTATAAATAATACTGTAACTTATCAAGATATTTAGGATCAAAATCATCAAAAGAAGGAACTTGAACATTTTCACCTTGATCATGATCATAAGAGGCTCATATAGTTTCATGTTTTTCAAAATTTACTTTGAAATACATCTGAATATATGCAGGTAACTCTAACCAAAAATTATTGTTACCAATAATTTCCAAAATATTAAATAGACAATACCTGATTGGTTTGAGTTTTTTACCATCACCTTTAAGGCATTATTTGATAATGTATAGCCAAATTTGATCACAAACTTGGAAGCGACGATCAACTTGATGCTTTTCAATCTTAGACTTATACTTGGATCATCTCTTTCCTAATTAATCTTGGACAACTTGATGAACTGATTGGATGCAACTCTTTGACTTGTACACATCTTTATATCCATCCACCAATGGTTCCTATCAAAAAGTGAATTCCAATGGGGAATTTAGAAAATAACCAAAACAAGGATCAAAAGGATACTTTTATATACAAGAATGTATGGCATGATTATAATAATGTTAAACTTAACACAAGTTTTCATCCTAAATCTTGGGATGATTACTACAATACCCTTATAGTAAATGTACCATTCTTTAGTTAATCGCTTCTATTTTTTCATCAGTTTTTGGATGAAAGGAAATGATTTTTTTGATTTTTTTGTCCATAAATTCCCAAAAAACTAACCAAAACATCATAATAAAATGATAATATTGATTAGATATAATAGATGTGGTCAAACCAAAATAAACCTTAAATTGTTGAAAAATGAGTGTACAATCTCCTCACATGTTATCTATTTTTTATATGGTACTAATATACACATTTTCATAAATCTAACCACAACCACATACAAATAGTCATGTTTTTTTCTTAACATAGGAAATCCTCCTACAAAATTCATATAAACACTTTCCCATTGATGGGTTGGTATGAGAAGTGGGCTTTACAATCCTAACTGCTTGTTACTAGGATTTCTAGTGGCACAATGAACACAAAATTTTACATGCTTATATACATTTTCATACATCTGAGGCTAATAATAATATATTTTTAATTGTGTAATTGTTTTCTCAATGCCAAAATGATCAAAAATAAGAGAATTATATGCTTTCTTAATTATGTGAACTATTTCATCTTGTGGAATGCAAAGTTGACCAAGATGATAAAGTAATCCATCATGTAAGTGGTAGTATAATTATTCCAATTGATTACCATTAGTTAAATCTTTATAAATATCCTTGAAATCATCATCTCTTGCATATTATTATTTATAACTTTCATGCATCAAATAAATATGTTGAAAAGACTAAATGCAATAATTTGAGGTCTTGAAAGCATATCAACAACCTTATTTTGTGTACATTTTTGATACCTTATCATGAGATGGAATTGTTTCAAAAACCACATCCAATGAATGTGCCTTGATTTTTGTATCTTTGACTATGATTAGAGATATTCCAAAGGATGATGATCTGTGTGGATTATTGTCTCTTTACCCATTAAATAATGCTTTCATTTTTTCACACATTATACTAAAGCACACAAATCTTTATCATAAGTAGGATAATTCCTTAGAAAACTTATGAAGGTTTCTGAATGGTAACAAATAGGTTTAACTTTTTCATTAAAATGAAATCCATGGCATAATAACTTGCATCATTTTCAATCTCAAATGGTTGATATAATTCTACAAGTGCTAAGACTAGGTTTTTGCTTATCTTTTCTTCAACATATTAAAGTCTTTTTAGTGTTTTCCTCGCCACTTAAATACATATTTAATACTTGTCAAATCATGCAAAGGAGACCCAATAAATGAAAAGTTTTCAATGAACTTCCTCCAATATTATACTACCCCTAGGAAGCTTATAAATTTAGTAACACTATTAGGCTTACGCCATTTCATAATGGACTTAAATTTATAGGGGTCAATTTTCAGTTCACCACCTTCTAATACATATTCTAAATAAAACAAATATGTTTTACCAAATTAATATTTAGACATCTTTAAGTACAATTTCTCCTTTTGTAATATATCTAAGACTTTTTAAATGTGTTTAACATGAACTTCTCAAATTTTACTAAAGATAAAAATATCATCTAAGTATGCTATAACAAAAGAATCTATGAATGTCCTAAATTCATCTTCTAAAACCTATATGAAGGTGGTTAGTGCATTACAATTCCCAAATGGCATAACAATCTATTCAAAAAGACATTGCTTAGTCTTAAGAGTAGTGTTCCAAAAATTACCTTTGTTAATCCTAACTTGGTGAATTAACCACTTATTAAGTCAAAATTAATGAAATAAAGAACATTTTAAAATTGATATAGAAAATCATCAATGCAAATAATAGGGTAGTGGATTTTTATTGTTATCTTGTTCAATGCTCAAAAATATATACACATTCACCAAGTGCCATATTTATTTAGCACTAAAACAATTGGTGAACCACATGGAGAAGTTCTTGACCGATGATCCCTTTCTTGATTAAATATTGAACATAATTTTTTATTTATTCAATATCCACCATAGACAACCTATACATGCTAATGTTATAAAAAAGTGAATTTTGATATAGTTATATCTCATGTTGTATATCTATTTTAAGAGGTAAACCTTATGGATTCTAACAAAAATCATCATAGTTAGACATTAACTTAACTATTTCATGTTTATGTTTAGAATCACAACCATATAGATCCTTGGTTTTATCATCATCCTTGTCATTTATAATCATGAGTACAAAGTTTTTTCTTGCATTGACAAGTCGTTTCATCTATCCTGTAGATACAAGTGATAAATTTGCCTTTATTCAATGATATATTACAAAGTATTCAACCCCATATTTGACAAGAAAATATTTTATTTTATTCCATATAGAATATTGATTTTAACCATACAAATATATACTTCCAATCACAATGCCAAAAATATCAAATGGAGCCACATCTAATTCTACCTCATCAATGAACTTAGAGGTGATTTCAAATCTAAGTTTACATGTTTTAGTGACTTAAAAATTTTCATAATTAGATACCAAACCCAAAAGGGTATGGATTAGGATGTGGTTTAGTCTCAATTCATAATTTATTTACAACTTTATAAATTAGATTAACTTGTGGTCCACTATCAAAAAGATAATATATTTTAGTATGTTTCAAAATCACCCTTATGTGGAAAAGCTCATTTATTTTATTTTCATCATGCATATATTTAGAATTAAAATAATAATTAAAAACATGATATTTAGTGATATAAGAATAATAATATGAACCTTAAATCCCCATAATAGTGACCTTGGTCTCAACACCTGAATTAGAACCAAGAAATTGTTGAATTGTTATTGTAGTCTTCTTATTACCTTTCTTATTTTCAAGCCTTTTTGGCATAAGTTCATGATAGACCTTATAACATAACATATTAATGACCTTAATTATTTTAATGCTAAATAAAAGGCTTCCCATCCTCTTTCTTGACTGTGAATGTGTGTTTCATCTTACCCTTTCGTTTACCTTTACTTTGACGCAATTTACTTGAATTTTTTGTGAAGTTTTCCTTAGTCACCTTGCCCCTTGATTAAATGTGTCTAGATTAAAAATAAACTTCATCAAGGTTAGTAGGATTAAACATAAGTATTATATTTCCCAAATAATTATGTAACCTCACAATATACTTTAAAAGAGATTCTTGATTGTAAAGGGGAATTCCCAAAATCAAATACCTTTTTCTAAACTCTTGATTGTAATCTTATACACTTTAACCCTTAGTTTGCCTTAAGTTTTTCTATCCCATAGTAGCATGTTGCATATAACCCAATGGATAAAATTTATTTTTTAATGTCTAAACAAAATCATTCCAATAAGAAATCACTTTACCATGTTTCAAGATATCTTTTTGTGTCTTACTCTCCTATTAAATGAGTGTTGTACTACCCAACCAAAGGGTAGATAATAATATTTTTTCTTCCTCATCCACAATATTCTAAACCATACATTATACTTCAATTTACTTGATCCAATGATCCAATTTCTCTGCACTAATCTCTTCATTATAAATTGAAGAATTAAACATAACATTAAGCTTTAAAATAGAAGAAACAAACTTATAATTTTCGTTTTATTATCATCAAAGGAAAAAATAAAAGGTTTGGAAGGAGATGGAGGAGATTTAGGAGGTTCTTCTAATTTACCTTTACCATTGGATTCCTCCTCTTATTTACCTTCATTCATCTTCTTCTTTTGTCAAAAAAACTCTTCCACCAAGCCCTTCATCTCAAGAAAATCTTGATGGAAGGCCATTTCTAAGTCTAGCTCTTCCATAAGAGGTTCCATTATTGTCTATTTTTAACCAATTTTTTGATTATATTATTCAAGTGATCCTTTTCCATGTTTTGACTTGGACCTGGTTAGCATTTTTAAAAAAATGAAAATTTCAAAAACATACAAATCAAATCCTAATCAATAGTTTTTATACCAAACTTGATTTGAAAGTGGTTATAAGTGAAAACTCTATCTACTTTACCATTCCAAGTAATTATAACAATTTTCTCAATTTCTTGACTTTATGTTAAAAATTGGCTTAAGTAATTAAAATCATATTTAAAACTGATAATAAATAACAAGCAAGTGACAAAATAGAGAAATATTCAAATCCAAGTTAATAAAGGAGTTCACCCTTATTGAGCTACACATCTAAGTCTAGAAAGCACTCCACCTAATCTATTAATGATGAAAAATACTCTTTTTGTATAATATTTACATCAAATTATAGCTTTGGTCTCTAACTAATTATATGTCTCTACCTATACGAAGTCTTTAGTTTCCTTGGTACAAACTCCCAATAATAATAACTCTTCCTATAATAAAAAAGGACATATACTTTTCAAAAAGTCCCATTTAAAATACAATTTCCTTCCTTTTATAATGTTTCACAATCATTTGGTATAACGGCTAAGGCCTAATCCTTTTACCATGGAGATAGGGGTTCAAATCTCCTTGCAATGCCCTTTGTTTTGGCTCATTGACTGAATTTTAAAATATAAATAACAAATGTTTGGCTTAATTTACCAATATTAGTCATAGCTCAAGTGGTAATAACCCACAATTGGGTTTCATGGGGTGAAGGGGTTGAGCCCAACTCTCATGCTTTGTCTCTTATTAAGGCTTTTGATAACCTTAACACTTATTTTATTTCCCAAATTTGGGGATTGAATCCTAGATTGATTGGGATTTTACACTATCAAGTGTTCAAATAGAATATTTATTCCCTTTGAATTTGTCTTGAAGACTATCCTTGTTATGAGCTCGATATCCATTTGCATGTTGACAATTATGTTGGATTTGGGACTCGGTCTTGGAAAAGACATTGCATTTGGTTGTGTTGTCACATGGTGGCTTGAAATGATACCACTTTTTTTAGGTTCTAAGACTTTAAAACCATGGAATTTGAATCCCACATTGATTGTGGGAAAGCTTGAAACATTATTTATATGAAATTTCACTTCCATAGTGTTGTGAAGAAAGGTAGAAGGGTCCCCCTCCATACAAAAAGAGATCCCCACTAGTTGAAGGGCCCCTAGCTAGCAAATAGTGTGGGCCTCATATATAGCATGTACAATATCAAATATTGAAACCAACCAAGTAAACCCATTTGTTCTCTCTCTTCTATGTGTATTTATGTGATTGATCCATGTGTTAGGATGTGATTTTTCCCCTTAAATTTTTTTATATAT
This sequence comes from Torreya grandis, assembly GCA_037957365.1. Taxonomy (NCBI): domain Eukaryota; kingdom Viridiplantae; phylum Streptophyta; class Pinopsida; order Cupressales; family Taxaceae; genus Torreya; species Torreya grandis. The sequence goes on along the minus strand of JARHVA010000325.1, from coordinate 1,629,239 downwards.
CCAATTATGATGAAGAATTAAACTTAATTTGGGTCCTTCCTATATATTTCTAAGTTTATACTAAGTCTTAGTTATATGTGAATTTATTATATTTGTAAATTCATTTATTTCTAATTTTATGACGTATCACTCACCTCCCTAATCCACTTGTTGGATTAAAATTTACTTGAATGTAACTCTCTCTTCCTCACATGGAACACACTTCTCTATACTCTATAAGAGAATAGGCCACAAGTGTCACATACTTAGGAGAATTGTAAGGTCATAATGGGATTCTATATAACTTCTATTTTCCTCCTATAGATATATAAAAGAGCCCTTCCTCTCCTCTTTTCCTCACTAGAATATCATATCTCTCTCTCTCTCTCTCTTTTATTCTCTTGGGATCTTGATCAATCTTGTAATTATGGAGATTTTGGTTGCAAGTCTTCTAATAAGATCACATGGTTTTTTCTATGATACATTCTATTTCTCACTTTAAAATCTTATCTCAACTTATGGTTTGCATCTTGAGAGGTATTATTATTTCATGTTTTTCTTAACTTTTATTTTTTCAATGTTATTTATAATCGTCCTTTGCATAAATTATTTCATGGTATTAGAGCTCTATGATTTCTAACATTGATTCTTAAGAAATTTACAGATTTTAAAGTAGAAATGAAGATTTTTATTCTTTTAATATTCTAGTTTTTCTCACTATTTACTTATTTTCTTATCTCTATTTTTTAATGCATTAAGAGTAGCATTATTTTTCTTATAACATCTTTTTTCAGGTTTCTAAAAGATTTTTTTCATTCTTATTTTGGTTTATTTTTCACTAAATTTAGAATTCTAATTAGGGTTTTTGACTTTTTTAAGTATTTTTTTCTCTAAAACCCATTTAAAAAAGAAGACAAAATTTTTTATTAGCAATTTTTTTTTTTTTTTTTTGGTTGTGTTGTTGTGATCATCTAAGATTGTGCTATTCAAATTTTAACAAAACCTAGTTCGTATTTTTTGATATATCATAGAAAAATATACTTACATATTTTTTTTAAATCGTGGTTTGAATTAATTTTTTTTTAGAGAATATTTAAAGAATTTTAATCTTGGTATTTTTAATGGTTAATTTTTTGTATAAAATTCTCAAAAACATTTCCTTGCTAAAATCTTTTCATGTAGAATTCTTTCTTATATATATATATATATATATATATATATATATATATATATATATATATATATATATTCTTTTTTAATGTAATTAAAATCTAAGGTTTACATTTAAGTTTTCATGTACAATTCTTTCTTCTATAGGATTTTTTGATATTTTATGAAAAATCTAAGGTTTACATTTAAGTTTTCATGTAGAATTATTTCTTCTATAGGACTTTTTGATATTTTATGAAAATTTAATTTTATATATATATATATATATATATATATATATATATATATATATATATATATATATATACTTTTTTAATGTCATTAAAATCTAAGGTTTACATTTAAGTTTTCATGTAGAATTCTTTCTTCTATAGGATTTTTTGATATTTTATGAAAATTTAAAATATTATTTTAAAAAAAAAACATTTGTATATGTTCTAAATTACAAAAAAATGTTTATTAACTTCAAATCTTTTTTTGGCAATTAATCAAAGAGACATTAACAAAGCACTTTGATAACTTTTGTGGATTTACACTTACAAACAAGTTAATTTCTCCACTTTTTCTAATGTTAATTGAGTTAATTTTTTTTTTTTAATTTTTTATGCCTTGAGGTATAATTTCAAAATAGCTCATTTTGTTTAATTTAACCTTGTTTTAGTTTTTTGAACAAATTAATACCTTAATATTCGATCATATTATTCGTCTCTCTAATTTTATTTAAATGGAATTTAAGTTAGTAATTTTTTAGCATTTAAACATGTTTTACATCAAATCAATTTGAAAAATGATGAGATTATTACTCTTAACACATAAATTTCAAGTCAAAATATTACAATTCTTGCTTCGCAAAACTCCTTTAATGCTCATGTCGAGAAAATGCAATCATCTATTGACACTTTTAATGATAAATTTGTGTCTTTTGTTAATGATAATATCTCTCATGATGAATTTAATTGTGATTTTAAACAAATTAAAACTCTCGTTCACACTCCTACCAACCCTGATTTTAAAATCATGCAATCTCTAAGCTATTTGGGTGGTGTGTTTGGTAATTGTGAAGATGGTATTATTGAACCTATTTGACATCTAAAGTTCTTGGATATAATTCTTCAAATTCTTCTAATAAAAATTTGACATCTTATTTTCCTTCACATTAAAGGACTTATAATACATCTTCTTTCAATTATATTGCTTCTAATGTTATATTTTTAGTTAAAAATAATAAACCTTGTACGTATTATGAAAAATATGAACAACATATATATAAATATGAGAAATTTCACCCATGAAAATCTTATTTTAAATCCATGAATGACACTTTGTATTGTTGAAAAATTACTAAATATCCTACCTCTAAGGGAAAATATGTTTGGATTCTTAAGGAAAATGGATCTTCTATGAACTTTAATATGTTTTCCCGAGATAATTCTTCTACAACTTCATGTACAATATCTTTTACAAGTGACACATATTATTTGTCTCCATTTTAATTAAAATCAATATTTTATGCATCCTTTATTTCTTATTGCAAAGAATATATGTTCTATGTAGAGCTTTTCTGAATAAATTCTTTTCATGCAGATTTACACACTTTATGAAGGAATTTATATAGTTGTAAATCTACTTCTATTACATTATGTAGGTAGATCATATTTTTGGGATAATAACTATTTAAGTTAAAATATTGGTGTTAGCTTACATGTTTTTCTAGTTTGTAGATCATTACTTATTTTGGTTAGTCTTTGTTCTAAAATGGATTGACCACCTTGTTTGGAGAGGATTCTTAGAGATTATTGGTGATCACACTTTCTTCCTTATAACTTTTGAAAACATCTTCTTTTTTTTTAATCTCTAAATTTTTGTAATTCCTCTTAAAGGAAGTTTCTATTAAAGGAGAGTTTTATGTAATTTTAACTCTTTTATTTATTTTTAAAAGGTTTTTTTCATGTTTGTATCCTAAAACTAACTTTAAGGATGAGCATTGAAGAATTAACTTTAATTTAAGTCCTTCCTCTAAGTTTATAAGTTTATTCTAAGTCTTAGTTGTGTGCATTTATTATATTTATTAATGCATTTTATTCTTACCTTTTTGAGGTGTCACTCAACTCCCTAATCCACTTGTTGGATTTATAGTTACTTGCATGTAAGTCTTATTTTCTCACATGGCACACACTTCTCCACACTCTATAAGGGAATAGGCCATAAGTGGCACACACATAGGAATCTTGTAAGGTCATAATGAGATTCTATGTAAATCTCATTTTTTTCCTCGAGCCCATAAAATATCCCTTCCTCTCCTCTTTTTTTCACTAGAATCTCATAGGTCTCTCTTTTATTCTCATGTTTTCTTTATTTAATCTTGTAATTGTAAAAATTTTGGTAGCAAGTCTTATAATAAAATCACATGAATTTTTCTTTGATATGTTTGGTTTTCCATTTCAAAAACTTGTCTCAACTTATGGTTTGCAGCTTAAGAGATATATTGTTTCTTACTTTTCTTACTTTTTATTTTTTTCAATGTTATTTACATTAGTTCTTAGCATAAATACTTTCAAGTTAGTAGAATGACATCATCATTATACCATGTCCATATGGTTTTATCTATTTGGCTTTAACTTCAGTAGGCCATAAATTTTTCATACGGTGTTAGATTGACTTTATTCAAATTGCATTGGAAATCTATCAATGAGCTCTTTAATTTGGAGATATTTTTAAAATAATTTGAGACCATTTAATTATATCAATTGTGAGGATCCTCCTAGATTAGTATTTTACATTTAGATTTATGATTTAATGTCATATCTTAATATCTAAATTATTCTACTAGTTTCTATTCAATTAAGGTTTATAAGACTCATTAGGGCAAAAAAATTTTAACTTGACATAAATTGAACATGCAACTTTTTAATAAATGAACCAAATTCTTAATCTTGAAAAGTTGTACTCTATAATTATTTTCTATTTATGGAGGCTTACTCAAAGTAAAATTCAAGCCTAACTGATTGGGTCCATTTGTGATTACAAATAAAGTGGGTACATGAACCTTTCAATTAGCTATACTAGAAGAGAAACTTATGAGGAACCCTATGAAGATTATGTACTTGCACCACTAGTACACATAATTTTACATATATAAAAAATACTAAATATATCCAAAAAATATAAAAATATAAAAGCATTATATATATATATATATATATATATATATATATATATATATATATATATATATATCACATGTTTGGTATATGACATATTATTTTCATACTCACATGCATTTCATGGTATATAAGTGTGGATGCATGACATACAAGTTACACACAGATGTGTAGATGTTGGAATTTCCTCTACACAATGACTATGCCAATAGTGGGGGTATCTGATTCTATAAGTTCTAAAATTAAAAAATATATATTTTTATAATCTCTCTATCATGTTGAGATATCTAGATTAATTACACATGTCTTTCTAGTTACTCATATCTTACACAATGCTCCACTGATGATGATAATATCTTGTATGATAGGATATTTCATAATTATTTATTGTGTGTAGTATTTTGGCATTGATTAAGACATATTTATGTCCCTTATTGGATGTCACATATTTTATATCCTATATTTGTGACATATTTATGTCCCTGAGTGTGGTCTTTGTCTTGTGTGTTGAGACATATTCATATTCCTAGTCCTTCTTTATGATATGAACACATAATATTTTTATGATTATTGACCTTACTAAAATTTAGTGGTGTCATAATCCGTATCATAAAATTTTATAATGTAGTATTATTCAATATAATAATACTGCATGCTTCATTAATACATCTATCTAAACATGACACTTATATGTCTTACATTATATATGGTACATATATTCTTTGTTTTACATATACATTAATATGATGACATACTTTCCACATGTTCACAAGATTATAAATGATGATATATTTATACATGATATGACACAATTAACTCTTATTTTGAGATGACTGACTTACATGATACATCTCTAATCTCAAAAGTGGGGCATTATAGTTGGATTTCCATAGAAACATAAGTCTTTGTGAGTTAAAAATAAGATCAAAGTATAGATTTCACATATTTAAAATAGTTTAGATATCATATAGTTTAGTTAAATGACATATATTGTAACATCAGTATAAATTATGGGTTTATATACTATGCATATTTAATCAATTTCTAGAGACTTGAGTTTAGAATCATACATGCTTGTGATAAAATAAATAGAATGCAAATTATATATGCAATATAGATTGAATTTAGATGAATAAATGATGGAAAATAGAATACATAATTGACACAGTAAACAAAAATTTAAAGTGGAAAAACCTCCAAGAGGTAAAAAAACCTATGAAGATGATATTCAATAATTGAGAAACTCTACACCTGAATACAAATCCTTTCCTTCTCACTTATTCACATAAGCCTTCATAAAACCTTTGTAAATATTTGCCACGTGCAAATATTAAATTCATCTAGTGTGACCGTTTTGAATAATACAATATGCATAAGACCTTATTTGTAATAAATGTGAAGGAAAGTGACCATTGTAACCAATGGGTCCATCTTTCTCAAAAATCATTTAAATTAATTGATTAATAATAAATCATAATATTTTATTATTTATTTTCATGATATTTTTAAATTGTGTTAAATAAATAGTAAATTATTATCATTTAATAAGAAACTAAAGTATGCTAAGGGTTCAAATTATCCCACTTAGATATTTAATGTTTTAACATCCCCCTTATTGCTAAGTGGGAATAAAAGTCATAGTCACCTTAATACATGAATTATACTATGTACATAGTTAAAGGACTCAAAAACATTCATCATGGCAAACATCACCTTTTAAAACAAAAAGAATTATAATCCATAAAATACTATAAAGTAAGTCTAAACTAGCATGATGATGAGACAATATCTCATAGTTTCTCATGAATAATTGTCTAAGCATATTTTGAGACTTTTATAACATAAAAACCTCCATTAAAAAGTATTATTTTATGTATTTGTGTACAAAAGTACAAAATTTCACATGAAGTTTAATTAAATTACATAACTTTCATATAAATTTTACAATGCTTTACAATGAAAATAAGAATCAAGAAGAAAAAAGAACACATGACTATTAGAAAATGGCATTGTCATGCACACTCCCCATTAATGGTAACCCCAAGAGGCCCAACATTGTATAAAATTGATAAAACTTGGTAGCACCGAGTGATTTTGTGAATATATCTACCACTTGTTCATCTATAGAATAGAATTAAAAATCAATATCATTATTGAGGACTTTATTTTAAATAAAATGCACATGAATTTTATAGTAGATTTAAGATAATGGTGGATAAAACGAGGGGGGGGGGTGTATAAAGCAACACTTTTTTCTAAAAATAATAGTAGTTGAAATTGAAGAGAATGTTAGAGACACTTTAAAAAAAAAATGATGATGACATAAAAATATAAATTGTGAAATTTTGAATGTAGTTTATAAATATATAATTTTTTCTAATACCCAGATGATAAGTGTGAAATAGATTCATTTATAATATATGTTGGTCACTTTTTATATAAAGATAAGGAGAGTCCATGTGTACGAACACACATTTTTGAGTAAATAATTATTTTTTTATATGAAATTTCATATATAGATAGGTCAAATGTCAAAGATTGTTGAGAATATTTTTTATTATATATATAATTTTTAAATAATTTTACAAGTCAAGACAACTGGAAAATTGAAATTGTGAGTGTACAAATGTAATTTTTTGACCTTAACTTCATGAAAATCACTTTTTGAAATCATAGTTGATAATGTGTATATTATTGAGATATAAGTTTTATAAGCGTTCTATTAATATTCAAAAAGTTATACATAAATTTATGATGATATGTATATAGACTAAACAAGATATATTATGTAGAAATTAAGTAATAATTATAAATAATATTCTAACATTAAAAATATATATATATTCAAAAACTATGCCTTCCCCTATACAAACCCATATATATGTATATATTTTAATAATAAAAGTTGTCTGATCAGACATATCAATAAAAAGGAAAAAACACTTAAATTTATTATAAATTTCTTTGGTTGGTCCATGATAGAGTTTGGCTAGGTTCAGGGCCACCCAAGCGTGAAACTGAAGCAAAATTAGAGGGAAAGTAGATTTTGTTTTCTAAATATGAAAAGGGTGTACTCCCTTTGCACAACTACTATTGAGCTATTAAATGTTCATGTCCATTTGTATGTGGATCACAAAATGTGTGCATGATTTTGAAAGCATGCACACCCTTTGTGATTCATGAATTATTTTTTCCTTTCCCATGAAAATGAGTCATTTGTTTTGTTCTTTCCAAATTACAAACTAGTTTTTTTGCTGCAACTATGTGAATTTGGTGAATTGTTCATTTATTTTGTTTGAATCACTATGAATTATTTAAATTTAAATCTAAAATTGTCTTATTTTGATTTTTTTTTGGCATGACATCAAAAATGTATCATCTAATATATAATATGTTGTTAAAATAAGAAAAGGCTCAAAAAATCATAAGCCACATTCAAAACTTTTTTTAGATATGACACAAATATAATTTTATAAAAATATTATTAAAAAATTTAATGGCCAATTGATAATTAGCCAAAGGTCATTTGAGATGTTCAAGCCTTTCTATGTTAAAATAAAAAAAGTATGCACCACATGTTGTTTTAGGGTATATGTTGAATTTGCTATGCATTTTGATGTTTTTCATCATATATATAATGCTTTACATACTAACGAGATTTTATAGGAATTTATGGTGTCTTCCCCATCTAAAACATAAAGATAATTAATCCAATGTCTTTTCTATCAAAGACCTAAAGGACAATTTTTTTTCAAAAAATATTTAGATGGAACATGTAACAATTATGATGATTTTTCAAATTTGACAAGTTGTTTACATGAATATATTTCACATAAATTTGGAAATCACTAGTTGATTATAAGAAGTATAAATATGTTAAGTATGTGTTAAAAGATGAAAAAGAGTCATCAAGATGTGAATTGGTTATGACCAAAGTTTTTATATGTGATTTCATGTTTGAATTTAAAAAGAATATTATCTATCAATATACACGACACACACATAAATCAAAATGGTTAGATAATCAATTCAAAGCATGCAAAGACAACTTCCTAGTTGGTACCATTATTTCAATTATGAATTTTTCTTAGAACTACACACTACAACCACATAATGAGGTTCAATCCCATTATTATAATTCAATTCAAGTTGAAATTTTTATTCATATTACATTCAGACATGACCCTGATAGCACATATGATAATATAAATATTTTGAGGGAGTACAATTTTATATGAGTGATGATGGATTGCATTCTCCAAAGTTTATCTAAGTTTAATACTGAGATATTTTATATGAATATGAATGCAAGATAAATCATGTTTGATACACATTACATTTGGTCAAACAATTGTGCAGGATAGTTTAAGCATTCTTGAATATTTTAATGGTAAAATAGAATACATAAGAAGAATGGAATTCAAATTTTTTTGAGCTTTTTTAAGGTTGGGCATAGAAAAGGGGAACATGATGGTGCTGGCACATGTGTAAAAAGATCCTTTAAAAGAGAGAAAACAAAGAACAAAGATGGTTCTAATTTGATCAATGTTACAAGTATTGTGACTTGGTGTAATAAAAATATTTTCCATGGATCAGATAAACATTCTCATGTACAAATATTATTTTTGTTAATAAAGGAAAAACATAAGGAAATATGTGAAGATTGTAATATAGTACATATATTAAGTGTTTTCCACTCCATTCAAATCTTAAATTCATGTCCATGGATTATTTATACTAGAGATATGACATGTTTTTATTTCTCATGTATGGAATTTAATTGGAATTATTGTGAGTCAAAATAATGAGTTGATGAATAGTATTGTAGATCCATATCACCTGTAAAAAGTAGTCATTCACTCAAATAATTAATAGACCTTGAAATAGAATCATTAGTTGACTTTGACCACATCTCAGATTTTGTGTAACTAGTTACAATTTATTTTTTAATTAAAAATAGAACCTTATATATTAATGATATTTTTATTTTTTCCTAAATGTGCTTATAATTTGATTATACTTTAAATGCATGACATGCTTTTATAGTCACTGCACCTAAGAACAATGATGAGGGAACAAACTACTACTTGTGTCGTTGTGCAGAGGTGAATTTTTTTCACCATAATTGATATGGATGAAGAAGAGCTAATTTATCCCACTTGATCTGTAGTGGTTATTGGAACCTAGCTTCAAATGTACTATCATAAAAAAAAAAATTGTTATTTGAGGACCTTGGAACACATAGGATGGTCTTTCAGTATTGAAACTTTATTATTTATACAAATATTTAATTGATAAAATATCATGAAAAATTTCATAATATAACTTTGTGAAAAGTATGTGAATCTAACCATGAAATGATTTTTGAAACACTTGCAAATAGAGCTGATCCTGAAGGTACATTAGATTGAATTAGTAAGTTTATCTAGTGTTTCAAATTAATTTAGTAAATTTATTTGATTTAATGTATTTTAATTTCAAACTTATTTATGATTATGTTTTTATTTATGTTTAAAGTTTTAAATAACAATTTAAATGTATATTAGTGGCACCAGATGAGTTTCCACCATCACATGGTTGGTATTGTGAGTAGAGAAGATTATCTTCTTGAAACGAAGAGAAGCCAAAATAATTTATATTAATTTAATCTAGATTTAAAAATTATTTTTTCACCTTCTCTCTATTTATAATTTTAATAAATCATGAAAATAATCTTATCTATGTTCTCTTAGAGGAGTCATCCTTACACATATAGGAGTTGACAGTTCATCTCTAACCCTCACAATTTTCCTGCAATGCATGATGGAAGTTCACTCTTTTTTACACATTCAAGGATGAGTGGATTATCTTAATGGATGCCTCTTATCAACTAAAAATCTCACTCATAGGGGCCAACTAAGATTGAACATGTATGTGTATATGGTTAGCTGATTTGGTTGATGAGTTAAATATACGACCCTTGGTGACCAATGTTTAACTATTCTAAGAGATTTAGCTATGAGAGAAACCTCGTTATCTCATCTTATACATCATGAGTTATATAAAATCATATCAATATTTATTATAGGAATCATCCTTACACATGTAATATATGATGGTTCATCCCTAGCCCTTATGCTTCTTGTGTAATGTGCGATCGAAGTTGCCTCATTTTGCACACTTAAGGATGAGTGAATTCTCTTAAGGAATGCCTCCAATAAACTAAAAAAAATTATCTTAGGGCCTGAACAAGACCATAAAAAGTTCATTATAACCTAAAAAATCCCATCTAGATGTGTTTGCGTAGATGGTTTGTCGATTAGGCTCCTCTAGCCAATTGCATATGTGTAAGAGATACCCTATTTTTTGTGTTTCTTTGATAGCGAGGAGAGAGATTGGTTTATAAACATAAAAATTGAATATATAAAATCAAAATGAATTCTAAAAACACCTTTAATGCATTTGTACATACCTCATAAAAAGATAATTTATTCTAAGAAAACTATATCTTGAGTTTTGACCTACTAGAGGGTAATTAGGCCTAATAGACAAAACAAGATTTTATGAATTTTTTGGTTAAATATTACAATTGTAAAGCCAAACCTTTTATCTAAGTATTTATAATTCTTTGAAAAACCTAAATACATATGTCTAAGGTGTCTTGAAGTGCTATTTCAAGATAGAATGGGTTTTGTCATGTTAGAGCAACATTAGGATTTTGTCATGTTAGAGCAACATTAGGACTAGTAAGTCTATGAGAGGTTTTTGATAAAATTCGAGTCACCTAAAAAAGATTGTGATAAATTATTTTAGATTCATCTATACCCCTATTTTAAAATATTTCCTTATTTGATCCTTTTACCACATTTAGGCTTAATTATCTTGTAGAGAGCTTTAAGTCTTTTGAGTTCAAATAGACAAAACCAATAGATGGATTAGTTTTCCATATTGAAATAAAGATTGAATATTTATTTAATTAACATAATAATATATCCTCATGTTTTACATAATATTCAAGGAATACTGAAGTTGCTTAAGTCTCTTCATTTGTGTCTATATTCTTGTCTTACCAAGATTGTAATTTTATAATTAGTCTAGAGAGGGATATCAATGTCAATATTAACCCATGTATAAGTAAGCCATAGTTATTATGTGTACACATATAATTGTCTTTGTTTTTTGTATGGATAAGTAGAAGCTAAAGACATACACAAGTGCATCACTAGACCTCCTAACATTTATGATCAAGTACAATTTATAATATTTACATGTCCATGAAATTGATCTCGAGTCACTTAAACATCAAAATAAAAAAATGATATGTAATTAAATGTAAATGAAACAAATAAATATAAAATATCATATGTAAATATAAAATATATATAATGATTCAAATCACTTAGCTTAGAGGATAATGTAATTTTTTAAAACCCCATATGTAGTAATAATTCAATCATTCACCAATAATGTGTAAACATTAAATGATAAAAATAGAAAATACACATAGGTAAAGGAATCATATTGTCAAATAGTATATATGTGATAGATCCAAAGTTCTATGTCATAATTTAACATATGTCAAGAAAAAAATGTAGACCATAACATGTACATAGATAAAATACTGACATTATATCTAATAATGGAGGATCATTCAAGAACAAGGATGTAGAACAACCATGTACTGAATATAACATCACACAACATTTTTCTATAACATATTACCCTTAAGGTAATGACCAAGCTGATGCATTCAACAAAACTATTATCAACATTCTCAAGAAGATTATCAATGATGTTGGTCATGATTGGCACTTAGAGATATTCCATACCCTTTAGGCATATCATACCAATTATCCCACCCCCACATGAGCCACTCCATACTCACTTGTGTATGGTACTAAAGCCATCCTTCCCATTGAGGTTGAATTACCTTCACTATGCATCTCTTTCAAACATGTCCTAGATGATCATGACTCTCGAGTAGCTTGCCTACAAGAGCTAGACCTACTTGATGAGAAATGCATGACTACACTCAACAATCTTCAAGAATATCATAACTGACTCAAAGGCCACTATAATCAGCATGTTAAGTATAGAACATTTGAATTTGGTGACCTTGTTCTTAAAAAAAACCAAAAAATACCATGATTGAGAAAAATCACAAAGGGAAATTCAAACCAAATTGGATAGGGCCTTTCACTATCACTGAAGATTATGGATATGGAGTATACAAGCTCACCACACTAGATGGAGAGGAGCTCCTGAGCCAATGAATATTATTCATCTCAAGTGGTATTATGCTTGATCTCTAAGGTGTATTGTCTATAAGGACCATTTTAGTTATTCCATTTTGAGAGTACTCTTCTTTATGAAAATACAATCCTTATCCATCCTCTTCACCATATCCACTTTCTACTTCCATTCTATCGACCTAGTGTGTTCTAAGGCCAAACCCATTTGACCTTGGTTTTTGCCATTCATTATGCATTTTCAGCATCAAGGTATCTAATCAATTTCATTAGTTGGTTAAGGTACTTCAGATAGAGATCATATTTTGGGATAGTGTGAAAAAAAATTTAGCAGTTGCATAATTCATTTGTTATGTCTTTCTTACAACCAATCTTAATACTAATTATAACTACCTTTAGGAAAATTAATATCATTAATCTATGTCATTATGTCCTGGTTATAACTGTCTATGGGTAAACTAGGGGCAACACTAAGCCTTAACATACCAACTTGCCACTTTCTATGCCATGTTGTGCCTTTTAACTTACTATGTTTGTTTGTTTGAATTGACTACTACACTAGTTGATTTCCTCCACTATAAGGGTAGAGCTATAGTGACTTGAGATCCTACTCTGGGACTATGTAGGCAGTGTTCAATACTTATTGAGGTTATCTCAATCACCCTTCTCCACCATGTTATCATCATTTTGTGAGAAACCTTAGCCATACTCTCACCATTTTTAAAGTAACCTAAACCACGCTCTCGCCATTTTACAAGCAACCTAATCCATGCTCTCACCAATTTGTGAGCAACTTAAGCCATAATCTCACTATTTTGCAAAATTGAACCATTTAGTGTCTCATCATTCTTAATTGAGTTGAGATACCCCAAAATAATTCCAAAAACATTCCAAAAAATCATTAAAAAAGAACAAAAAAATGACCACTTCTTTTCCTTAAGGATTCTGGGAACCCTTACTAAGTTTTAAACAAATCACTTATCACTTAGTTTCCCCATCCTTGGATTTTTTCTCTCATGAAATTTCCATTTTACAAGACCATTCCTCTTCTTCTATCATATCAATTATATTTGTTTTCCTCAATTATCACATTCTTCCCATCCCTTGGGAGAACTAGATTTGGCCTAAAGTTTTTTTATTGGATATTACATCCATAGAACTATGTAGGTAGCGTTCACTTGCCTAGTGCATATAGAGATATCTTGACCACCCCCTTCTTTCTATTCCCCCATTTTTTTTGTTTGTTAAGTTATCACCTATTTTCTAGGAGCAATGTTCATAGGTTTTTTTTGAGTGTTTATTTGTTTACTTCTTTGTTGTTTTATTTGTGCATGCTTGTTTGTTTGTTTCCAACACTATTGCCTTGATTTAATTTATGTGTTGTCATCGGGTGATTTCTTTCCCACACTTACATTTGAATTAATCTATATTCATATATTTACATTTTCATCATGGTTTTTATCATTAGTGCATTGATTTCTATTGAGTATTAGATTATAAGAGTCAGTCCTCATGCATATTTTATCCAATTCCTCATGATGTTATACCATGATTCCTATCGGCACATGATACAACAAACCTTATCTTAAAGAATTATATTTAGTAATGGTGGCATCTTTTTAGCACTGACATCTTGATTTCTTCCCAATCATATCCTAAATAGAGTAATTATAAATGAAATAATTTCAACCTTTATTAGTTTAAATGAGCATCTTCCTACTAGTAGGTTGTTATAATTGATCATTACCCTTTGTCTTAAGTTATCATCATCCTCAATAAATTTTATCATGTTTTCCATAATTGGGATCTAATGATTATAACCACCTATGGGAAAATCATTGTAAACCATCCCATCTACATTTCTCAATGATTATAACTACCTTTGGAAAAATCATTATGTTATCATACCATGTTGCCACTATTAGGATACAATGTTTATAACCACCTTTGGTAAAACCATTGTGCACCATCCCACATGCATTCTTAATGATTTTACTACATTTTCAATATCATTATGTTTTCAACCCATCATCTTTCCTTTCTTTGGTCCCATAATTTTTCTTGTTTCTTTTTGAGGGACCATTTGTCGACCTGCTTGTGTCAACCATTCCCTCGAGGGGGCATCATATAGTTATTTTATCATCATTGAAATTATAGGCATACATGACCTTTTCATTCTTTGAGAATATGTTATGATGATTATATCTTACAATGCCTTCCCAAACAAGGGCAAACTATAGACACCTAAATCTAGCCATCGATAACCTCTAATCAGGATTTCGGCCAATTTACACCCAAAATGCACAATTTGGCCTAAAACACTAAAATAAATTAAATGATATGAAACTAACATATTATATTTTTGATTTTGGCTAGGGTGTCCCTAAATGGAGCAATGCAATTTATGGGCTAGTTAACTTTGACTAGATCATTTTGAGTCAAAATGCCAAATTTGTACCTATGTGCTCTAGATTGCTCTTCCCTATCAAATATTTTGCATATGACTTGTGCCTTTGTTATTTTTTGTTGCCAAAATCCTAAATGGGAGTACACATCCATTTGATAGTGACTTCTAATTCTAATCCAATCAAAATTTGGACTAATAACAAGGTATTCTGATCAATTTGAGTAATTTGTATAAAAAGTGCTTAATCATGCTTAAGAGATAATTAACCCAAATCAAGGACTAATAAAAAATTCCATGAAAACTTGTTGAATACTTATTTTTGGAAATGAATATATAATACCCACATAATCAAGTGACCTTATTTCTTAGGAAGACATCTCGAGGCCATAAATGGAACAAATATTAGGATTCATGCCTTGCATGTCTCATCAATGTCTTCCATGATGCCCTCCATGCCTCTTAATTACCCCTTATTTCAATGTTATGATGAGGATAATTACAAGTTTAATTCCAAAAATTGAATTAATCCTCAACCACACATCTCAATCTTGAGATGGAAGGTTGAGGTTGATTATAATTAAATCGAAAAATCTCTAAATAGGAGGCCTCACAACATCATTTTTAAACTTAATTTGTTAAAATTTATAATGTAGGATTGGCTCCAAAATATTCAATAAATTAGTGTTACCATTTGAAATTGATTCCAAGCCAATCCAAGTCACAAGACAAAGGTGCCAAGGTGATATGGAGGTAGCCAACATTCCATTGCCAAGGACTTCATGAGCACAAGCTGAGTCACCACTACAAAGGCATTTGGAGCATTCAAGTAAGGTAAAGGAATTATTGTGTTTTCATTCCTTTATTTGTATTTGTGTTTGTCATTTGATTTTGTTAACTAAGCTCATCCTAGTGTCTAGGCCTAGAGATGTTATGTTATTAGTGTGTTATTTCATTTTGTTTTCGTTTTGAAACTAACACCATACTAACCATTCTCTCTTGAGTCAAATTCTTAGATCACACTAGAAACCTATGAGTCACCATCCAAGGCTCTATACCTTCATCTTCTAATTATAATGGCTCCTTACCACTTCTGAATTACAGAATCACAACTAGATTCTCATGAGTCACCCTCCAAGGCCCTTTGCCCTCTTACAGTACTAGACCTAACATGAACATTGTGCCTTCAAATCCAAAGTTGAATATTGTACTAGCCAAGGCTAAGCCATATCATTTTATTATTGAAAATACATATAGTATCTTGGACCAACTAATTAATACCCCTATGCAAATTTCTATTTAAGATCTTTTGAGTACGTCTAAATTTTATATAATATTTTGAATGATCTTCTTCAATAATCTAATATTCCCCAAGACATTAACCCTAAACAATTCCAAACATTTATAGCACATTTGTCTTCATTTTTACATGTTACATTTGATCAAAGATACATGTCCACTCTTGGTCCTAGCCATAACAACCCTTTATATATTGAGGTCATCATTGAAAACCATAAAATCAAGTGGGTTCTTGTAGACAATGGTTCAAGGCTGGACATAGTATCCCTCAAGATGGTATAAACATTGGGTTATACTACAAAATAAATTCATACATAAGCAATTAACATCAAGGTATATGACAATGTCAGAAGGGAATCTTTTGGTATTATCTATTTTCTAATTTTTTTTGGGTCTATGTGCCACCATACCTTATTACATATTATGGATATTGAGTTTCCTTATAACATAATTATTGGTTGTCTTTGGAATCATGAAGTACATGTTGTTCCTTCTAATTTACATCATTGTCTCATGTTCCCCCATTATGGGATTGAAGTCACCATTCCCATCGATCTACAACCCTACTAGTATTGCAAATGAAGCTAAATTTCATAATTATAACTATTATCCTAGTTCTAAATTCATCACCAAGAAGAACAAGGAAATAATTTTGAATCCACTAGAATATAATTATATCAACCCAAGTTACCTTTTTCCACTTTATCTAATCTATTTCTTGTAACCCTTACATAACAAGTCACTATAGAGGACGCATGTATTTCCATGTATCATCTGAAAGATGCCTTCTATATTTTTAGGTTTCCCAAGAATCCCAAATATTTTGGCAAACCCAAACCTTCTAAAATATCTTATAGACACAACATGATTTGGAAAAATAAGAAAGATACACATAAACCACTGATGGTATTCATACTAGCTACTTCACCAAATTGGGATTGAGAAGATTTCACTAAAAGAGACTGGCTATATTCTGATGGCATTGCTGATTGTTTTTAGAATCCTAAATATCCTATCCCTAAATAGATTATGGATAGTTTTTATTATATAGGAAAAGGCCATAGGCCATGAGAGTAATGAATCCTAGAACCTCTATTAGCTGGTAAACCTAACATGAATGAAGGTCTCATATTTATATGTCTAGGAGTGAACTCATGTATTTTGATAGTGATTATTTTGAATCAACTAGAAACAAGAATCTAAGTAGTGATTTAGTGTCCCAATATAGTTTTTATGATGATCTTGCTAACACAGACTTATTTGATTTAAACTCCATTATGACTACCATGTCCTATTGTTCCCTTTTCCTTTTCCATATTAAACTCTTTGATTGGGACTAAAAATTTTATGTCATACATGTTGATGAATTCCAAAATGAAGAATCCCTTATTGAGGACATGGGACTCAAAGATGGATCATCCATTGGTGATCATAATTAAGTATTTGACTTCTTTTTGGACTCTTCTACCTACTTTGGAGAGTAGTTAAACTTTTTTGGTCATGAAAAAGATAAAACATCAATATCCTCAGGTGAAAACCTCTTTAAGGTGCTCATTGATCATGGAAATAGCAATGAAAAAGATAAGAACTTGAGTGAAAACTTGTTTTAGGTGATCTTGGATGGGAAAGTTTTCTCCTCTCTAAAATATTTAGAGTCCATCAAGTCCTAGCTCCACATCTAATACCAACATCACATCATAACAACATTTTTTTTAGTGGCTTGCTCTTGACTTTCTATAAATATTTTCTAGTTAGCCATTACTTGAACTAATGGACTTAGATTCATCTCATTATCTAGAACCTTGGGATGAATAACTAAAGGCTAAAGTAGAAGAGGAATATTAGGATCAAATGCTACCTAATATTCTAGAATATGGTTCTACACTCCTTGTATAAAACACTACTAAAGTGACCTTGTGAACATATGATGATCTAAAAATTGTTTATCTTGGAGCTTCCCTCACTGATGAAGAGCATGATCACATTTTCAGCATTCTGAGAGATTTAATTAACATCTTTGCATGGGATTACTCTAACATCCCAAGCTTAGATCTTGAATTGGTTGTGCATCAACTTGTTGTCCATCTAGATGCCAAGAAATTAAAAAATAATTGAGGAAGATGCATCCATGCATCACTCTTTTGGTAAAATTAGAACTGGATAAATTATTAGGAGTAGGATTCATCAGACCATTGTACTATTTTGAATGGATATCGAATATAGTCCCAACAAGAAAAAAAACCATAAGCTATACATCTTTTTACTAATTTTAGAGATATCAATAAATCATGCCCTAAAGATGATTTTCCTCTACCCATATTTGATGTGATTATCATTTATAATTTTGGGTATGAGATTATTTCCCTCATGGATGGATTTTATGGATACAGTTCGTTTAAGATAACTTAAGAAGACCAACACAAAATTGTGTTCACCACACCATGGGGAAAATTCTATTATAAAGTCATGCCATTTGGCTTGAATAACACTAGAGATACTTATCAACATGCTATGAATTTCATCTTTCATGACATGATGAATGATATTATTGAAGACTATGTTGATGACAGACTAGCCAAATCAAGAGTATTTTTTAGACAACATTCTATAGAGAATATTCAAGAGACTTTGTGAGTAGGTCTATCTAAATCATAAGAAGTGTGTCTTTTATGTCACTTCAAAAACATTTATAGGGTTTATTGTGTAACAAAGAGAGTTTTAAGTGGATCTAGCTACGATCAAGGCCATTACTAAAATGCCTCTACCTTCAAATCTCAAACAACTCTACAACTTGTAAGGAAAGATCTAATCTATTTACAGGTTTATTTCACAATTGATAGATAAGCTACACAAATTTACACATCTTTTTAAGAAAGGGGTCATGTTTAAATGGATTAAGAAGTGTCAATTATAATTTGTGAATCTCATAACATACTTGGAAAACTCACTAGTTTTGAGACCACCAACACCTAGACAACCATTAATTATTTATATTTTATTTATTAAACATACATTGGGGGCACTCTTGGATCAACATGATGATCAGGGAAAATAACATGTAGTTTATTATTTAAAACACACACTAATGGCTTATGATCATAGCTAGATCCACTTAAAACTCTCTTTGTTGTAGGTCACATGGTCTATATTAAAGCTAAGACACTATATGGAGAATATCAAAAATATTGTCATTGCCAAAGTGTACCCCCTCAAATATTTAGTATCCAAAGAAGCTCTCATAGGTCACATGGCCAAAGGGGTCATGCTCTTAAGTGAATTTGATGTTAAGTACCATAACCAAAAAGCTATCAAGGGGTGGGTTATTGTATATCAACTTACAAAATCCCCTATAATCAACATGTAACCACTTCCATTTAACTCTCTAGATGATTTTGTTATAATAATAGAATAATTTTTACATGAACTTAAGTAAAGGAATATATTATTTGATGGTTCCTTCACTTCTCATGGATCTAAAGCAAGAATTTTATTGATTACACACAAGGGGATCTGATTCCCAAGGTATCTCATATCAATTTTTAGTGTACCAATAATATGGACAAGTAAAAAGCAGTTATTATAGGACTTCATGTTATAGTATAGTGGGATATCTAGCACTTAATGGCCTATGAGGATTCCCAATTGATTATTAATCAAACTATATACCATCAATTTGACTAGAGATGATAAACTTGTATCCTACAAGCATATTATGGATAATCTCAATCATCATTTCAAATCCTTACAATTTGAACAAGTACCATGGACCAATAACATATCTGCCAAAATAATGGAAACACTTGGGTCCATGATGCAAATTTATAGAAGTGATAAAATACATTACTTTCTCATTGAAAATATTATATATCCTACTCATGTCTTGCTAGACTCAAAAAGGGTATGTACCATTAGAAGTCCCAATCCCCCACCTGAACTGCCTTGGTTTCAAGACATTTATAATTATTTTCATAACCAAATATTTATGCTAACCTTTCCAATAATCATCAAAAACTTTTCTTTCATTACATAGCCCATTATACCCTCCTTGGAAACATGCTTTACCATAAAGGTTATGATGAAATACTACTTCATTATTTATCTTTGAGATAATCCAAGTTAGTTCTTAGGTAGGTTCATTAAAGAATGTGTGGGGTCCACACCAATAATGTAGTCTTAGCCAAAACACTCCTCAAAATAGGTTATTATTGGCTCAAGATGGAAACATGTGCTTTTAATTATGCTAGGAAGTGTGTTTCTTTCCAAGAACATGGTAATTTGATACATGCACCTTCCTTACCACTATAGCCAATTACTAAACCATGGCCATTTTCTACACGAGGCCTTAATCTTATTGGGAAAATAAACCCAACATATTTTGATGGCCATAAACATATTCTCACTATCACTAATTATTTTACTAAGTGGATCGAGGCCATTCCTTTCACTTACATCACTAGAAACTATATTTCCAAGTTTATACATTACCATATCATCTATTGATATGGTATCCTAGCCCATATTATATCTGATAATGGTGGATCATTTGTGAACAAAGAGGTTAAATCTCTTTGTGAAAAATTCTAAATCAAGCACAAGGAATCCACACCATATAACTTGGAAGGCAATGTTCAAGTCAAGGCATCAAACAAAACCATTTTTGTAATACTAAAGTAGATTTTCAATGATGTTGGGCATGACTGGCACTTACAAATTTTTTTTGCCCTTTAGTCTTATCACACTAGTCATCAAACCCACATAGGAGCCACTCCATACTCCCTTGTTTATGGCACAAAAGTTATTATCCTGATTGAGACAAGATGCCTTCATTACAAGTATCTTTAAATAATATTGAAGATGATGAATATTATAGATTCTCCATATTACAAGAGCCAAAATTTTTAGATGGCAAGCATTTGGATGCCCTAGACAACCTATAACACTATTAGAACAAATTGTGTAGAAGCTATAACAAGTGAATTCTCCCTCGAGAGTTTGAAATTAGTGATTTGGTCTTAAAATAGAATCAAAAGAACACTAATGTTGAATTTAAGAAGTGTATGTTCCAACCCACTTGGTTGGGCCCATATTTCATCATAGAAAATTATGTATTAAGGGCATATTGGTTGTCTACTTTAGGAGGCAAATAAATATCAGAGCCCATGAACATTATACATCTCAAGTGGTTATATGCTTGATAGATTTTGAACCATTTTCTACAGGATCCCTTACTTGGGAGAAACTTGTGTTGAAGTCATTTTATCCTACTATTATATCTTGGACCATATTCATTTTATCTTGACCTAATTTGGATTGTTCTCATAAGAACCATAGTCTTTTATGAATTTAGACCATTGGCAGTTTGTATCGTTTATATTCTAACTAGACTATTTTTATCCCACCATGGACCATCCTCTTATGGAACATATTCATTTTGTCTCATCTTATCTTAGAATGTTATACTAGGAACCACATTATTTTCATACCCTAGACCTTTGTAACCTAGACATTTCTCTACCTTGACCAATTATGATCTTAATTATGACTTATAGGCATTTTAGACACACTTAGTACTAGTTATTCAAAGCAGTTCATCCTGAATAGTATTGTACAACATCCTCTTACATATAATTGAATATGGATACATTAGCATATGGATTTTGCTTTATGAATGGTTCTTTAGATTTATCTAGAACTACATACTATTTTTTTATCATTTGGTTGTTGTTTGGTGGGCATTTTTACCTTAGTAGGATCATGCTCTCACCAACTTGAGAGATTGGGCAATCGTGGCTAGCTTTAGTTATTATTGGAACTTCTATTCTTGGGCATATCTCCTTGATTAGTTGGTTCCCTATGCCATTGTTTATATTCACGATCCCCGTTGCATCCAGTTTGGCTTTTGTTTGAATTCTTACCTATACACATGCATCTATTTAGTTAGGTAGTTCCTTGGGCCTTTTATTATTATTTCATTTACGTTAATTATCCAAAAAACACAAAAAAATTACAAATCGATTATATATATATATATATATATATAGTCCTTCACTTTCATTTATTCTAATCACATGCTCTTGCCATTTTACAAGAAATCATTTGAGTGCTCTCACTATTTTTTGATAAATTTCCAAGTTTGAAGCTCTCACCATCTTTTGATCCCATTTCTATATTTCTTCAAAAACAACAATCATGTTTTATTATCATCACTTTTTTTCTATCCCATTTCCTAAGAGAACTACATTTGGCTTAAATTTCATGTTCGATCTCACATCCATAGAACTATGTAGGCAACATCCACTTGTCTCATACATCTAGAGTCAGCTCGTCCACCCTTCCTTCTCTTATTTTTTCTCCTTTTTTTGTTATATGTTGTTTCCATATCACTTAGGGGAAACTTTTTCTCTTTTCTCTTTATTTTTTGGTGCCCATATCCTTATTTCTTAGATTAGGGGTCACCCTGTTTTAGACAATAATGCCTCTATTACACTTACATGAACCATTCACCTTTATCTTTGTTTGTAATAACATTGTGACTAACTCTTGTTTAAGTGTACTTATTTGATTTTTATCAATTTTTTATTGTGTTTTCTTGTCTCTCCATTTATCTTGTTAACATTTTTTTCATTTTTATTCCTTTGTCTTTTATTCTTGGTGTTTTATTATTTTGTGTTACTATTTTGTCTTGTTTTGCTCTTTTGACTTCCAATACATTCTATAACCACTTTTAGTCTAGTTTTCAATTGCATCTGATTTGTTTAGATTTATCTTTAACTTATTCTTTTGTTTATTTTTCCAAGTACATCTTGTTTATACACATGGATCTTGATTATTCTTATCTTGCTTTCATGTTGTTTAATAAGTTGTTCTTGCTTTGCTTTTGTATATTCTTGTTCCTAATTAAATCCTAATTATTCATATCTTAATTTTAAGTTAGGTTAATTTTTTTTCTTGTTATTTTTGTTTAAATCTAAATATTTTTAACTCTAGTGTTGGGATTTTTTATCATTATCCTTAGTAAAAATATATTCATATTTGAACCAACTAATCATAATTGAAATACAATGTTATTATAAGTTACTCATACTTATGATGCATAATTTCATTTTCCTAAAGTAAGCACCAAGTTCTTTAGATTCTAAGTCAAAAACTATATGAAAATAATAAAATAATTTCTCAATGCAACATACTTACCATAAGAATCTAAGCAATATGTGCATCTCTTAGCATACACTATGAGTCTAATTAAACATTCGTCTATATTTTTTCTTTCTTCTATTTTTCTTTCCTCATTACATTTTTTCCCACTTCTAGATTAACTACATTGGTTTGAGGTCCATCTAGACTGTGTAGGAAGTGCTTGTATACATGATGTATCTTGGGAAACTTGGCCACTCTTATTCTTCCTTTCATCTCTTTCATCACTTTGTGCCTCCTTGTATGCTTGGTTTTTAATGGTTGTTTCAATCTTTAGATCCTCACATCTATGTTTGTGTTTGCTCATATTTAATCTATGCATTAGGTTATATCCTTGTGATATGCTTGGCAATTATCCATATGGGGGCATAATATTTATACCAATCAATGATCCAATCTGCCCTACTGAGGAAAAATTAATTATCAGTGATAAAAAATCAGCCCTATTAGGGAAAAATCAATTCATCAACTGATCAAATTCTCTCTAATGGGGCACATTATTATTTTCTTTCTATGGAGTAATATTTTCATATATATTATAATTCAAATATCTATATCTTTTTCCCTCATTTTGGAAGTTCCAAAGTGTCAAACTTGTCTCAAGATCAATCATTTCATAAGCTTGTAGTTTTCACCCTCTTTTGGGTGTGTCAAAGTGTGTCATTTATATTTTGGGTTTGTATTCTTCTCACTTCCCCCTGCCTTGGGACCCATTATATTATATTATATTCTTTATCATTGAGAATAAACACATGTAAGCATTATCTCATATGGATATAATCTCATATATGGGTTAATTTCACTCTTGCTCTCCTTTCAATAGTCCATCCCTCTCTTTCATCCTCACATACCCTCTTCGAGGGGCATCATGGATCATTACCTTCTAATTTATTCTTGAAAAATCTTTGATTTTTTGAAAATGTGTTTCTTTGATTGAATGTCTCACCATGCCTTATCAAATAGGGGAAAAATGTAGACATCCAATTCCTATCACTATTGTGTTAAAATTTTCAATCAAAGTAACCTAATGTGACAATGCACAATATGAGCTAAAATCACTAAACTTTGTTAAATTATTTGAGCTTGTAATACACAATTTTTGATTTAGATTAATGTATCCCTAAATGGGGAAATGCATATTTTGTGATTTTTATCTTTTCTCAAATCATTTTGAGTCAAATTATGACCACACAATATGAAGCTCTAGACCACTGATTTCTTCTAATTCAGAAGCACACATTATGTACATGTGTCATTTCATGCCCACAATTCCCTAATTTGATTATTGATTTGTAGGTAACTAACACATTTTTCTAATTATACTCCATTCAAGTTATGACTTAGTAAATTGACATTTTGACTAGTTTGATTAATTGAGCAACTAATTTCTAAAAAAATGTAGAAAATTAATTAAACCCACTTAATAAAATTAAAAAAAATTAAGAGCTAAGTGTAAATATCATAGAAGTTATTGAAAATATTTTAACTAGAAATTCATTTCTAATATCTGAATCATCTAATGACATCATCAATGGGGTGGCACCCATAAGCCATAAATAGAATAATTATCTAGTTTAAGCCCTTTCATGCTTCATTAATGCCCATTATTCAAAATATTAATGAGGATAGTTATGGATTGAGCCTCTAAAATTGAATTGATCCATGGCCACACATCTTGATCTCAAGATGGATGATCATGGTTGATTTTGGTCATTTCAAAAAATATAAAAATACAAAGGTCCTCACTCTTTTCTTCAAGTTATTTTTATGTAATTTTATTATGCAAAATTTGCAATAGAATAAATTCAACTATTGGCACACATTGATCAAATTCATGAGCCTAATTCATTGGTGCATTGAGAGATGATGGAGGAGTAAGCCACTCATCATTGATAAATACTTGGATCACCAAATCAGGGTAAAATAATGTTTTTGATTTTATCTTAGAGGAGTGATGATCTTAGGAAGGTTTGATGGATGTATTCCTTATTTCAATACCTCTTAGATTTCATTTGAAAAACCCCATGAGGGATTTGGATTAGTACATTATTTTCTTTATTATTATTTTTGTGTTATTCTACTAAAAAATTAACTAAGTTTATTTGGATTCCTAATCTATAGTGGGAATTATCATCCTTGAAGATGAAGAAGAACTAGTGTTAGTTGAAGCACTAGTTGGGAACAAAAGAGCTTGGTGAATGAGAATAGTATGCCTTTCTTTTGGTAACTGGGGACTTGGATTAGGCACAGGCATAGGAAAAATTAGACGTTATTAGCCATCACATAATATTTCAAAGTGGATGTCACCATAAAAGCAATTACAATGGGTAGGGGCACAACCAAGGGCTTAATTATAGGTCTAATAAGGGGCCTATAGGGTAAGAGGTTCATATGCTATGATGTTTGGGGTTAATATAATATATAAAAGGGATATTTATATAAAAATTATGGAGGAAAATAGAGACACTATTGGATAGAATTACTTCATTCCTCCTCGATAGGAAGAAAGGGAGGAAATACTAGTGTCAAAATTGTTGGTGTTGTAGTAGGAGGTGATACTACCTCGATTGAAGATGAATGGGGTACTATAGAAGTTATTACCTTTAATGATGTAATATTTTGTTCCTAGGAGGGGTTACTAGATGTTTCTCTTGAAATATAAGTTTTCCAAATATCTCTATCAGTCTTAGCTCCTCCCTTCTCCAAAGTAGGAGACAATGCTTGTATAATCCTTTGACTAATTTGAGGATCAATTGGTATTTCCTCATCAACACCATTAATATGAATTGTAGATGTACATGTTATTTCCTAATCATATTCAAGTTCAAAAAATTCATATGAACTTACATCTTTCAACCTCTTCTTGGCCTTTGGGATATTGGCTACCTTCAGCCTCTACTTCACCTCTGTGTCATTGGTTGCATTGATGTAGAACCTATCCTCATCATCTAGTTCATGATGGTATGTGATGGTTAGGTATTCCTTATGCTTGATTCAATGTTTGAATGTTATATTATCTAAGTACCATTCCATATTATTATCCCTTTCCAAGTCAAAGGTGGACCTTTGCTTGGTGATAATGATAACTAAGTTACAGTTTTCAATTTTGAATCAACCAATGTTGGATAACTATGGATGAACCCATTCTCTCTTATTTTTATTACATAGTCCATCCACCCCTATGAGTAATTGAAATGTAATATCTTATTTAACTATCTTGTCTATCATTATGGTGGGTAACCTAAGGTAGGTTGTCTTAATTCCAACTACCTTTATCACTATGGAGTTTAGGTAATACCAGTAGGCTCCCAGGGTGATTAATGTTGCTCTAATTTCATTTGATAGTTTATGCATAGGCCTCTCATGGATGGACCTATATCCCATTGGATATATGTTCAAAACAATTTCCCTCATCTTCTACTTGTATTTTTACACTCTTACCTTTGAGAAGGTATGAGGTATCAACCACTTTATTTTGGGATCCCAATTGATAAACCAAGGGAAATTATGGGTGGCATAGATAAAATCCAATAGGTAGGACATCATATAAAAAATATCCCCTTGGTTAGCCATGACCTTATTAATATATACTACCAATTTGAAGGATATGATTTCTCCCAAAAGGAGAGTTTTTGCATCATCTATTATCATCGATAGAAGTGAAACCCACTTCTCATTTGCATGGCCTATTTCTTTGACCCAATGTAACTAGTTCATCATAGCCATACCCATTCTTATCCATTTACTAAATTGGGTAATGGAAATATGGTTGATTTTGGTTTTTCATATAAAATTTCCCTTATTTTTAGCCTAGTCTCTCAAAAAAATTCTAATGTCATGGGTTCAAAGCCATTGGGTCACACTCTCCTTACTGTAAAAAATCTCTAGTTTGGGTAGATCATAATAATCTGAAAAATGCTATCCTAGATATGAAAGCAATGTCTTCACCCAAATTAAAATACTTTATCATATTTTTAACACATCTAGATTGAAGAAACATTTGGTAGACTAAGTCTATGTAGGGGAGTACCTTTAGGTTAGATTCAACCTTGTGTAACCCTAAAGATTTGAGTGTTAGAATGTCCAACCTATCTTATAAATAATTAGAGCCTTCTTCATCATCATTAACTCCATATACATTCCTTCCTACATGGTAGAATAAGTCATTATAACACTTATCTTTAGTGTCCAATGTAATTGAGTTGAAATTGGTTTCATGAAAGATGATTTCCGTTCCATAGGAGTAGAGGAATGAAACTTGTTCCTAATTACTGGCTCTAGATGTTCCAACTTTGACCATGGTTTTAATTCCTTGGTTGACGAGATTGTGGATTGATTTAATCTCAAAATGATGCATATAATTCCTTAGAAAACTTTGTATAATGTTTTAGAATTATTTAGTAGATAAAATTTAATGAACCTATTACTTTGATGGAGAAGGAACGCATAGATGGTAAGATTTAAACTTCAAATTTAGAAATTTAATTTACTGATGTGATTCATAAATGGCAAGTACCACTAACCTGATTTTATTTAAATCTTGGTTGGCTTTTCAATTTTATTCTAACAGCTTCAAAATTCAATTTTGAGAAGTAATCCAATCATTGTCCTTACTTTATCCACATGGCCTTTCATCATAGGCTTGACCTTTTTAGTGAAGTGGCTCAGCTTTATAACCAATGAAATAAGCCCAATAAACATTTAATTCACACCTATAATTGGTGCTTTATGAACAAATATGTGCCACTCGGGTTCTGTACTTGAAACATTCTCAATACTTGCTACCTTTTACTGCACTTCAATCTTCTATTTTGAATATTGGACTATCTGATTAGATTGCACGATATTCTACCAAGTGTCATATTTTGATTGTATCACTCTTTTCTAACTCATATGTGGATTGACTTCTTTCATATTTGGGTTAACATAGCCTTGGGACCTCTACTAGTTTTTCAAGTGGTAATGTCTCATTGGCTCACATTATTATACAACTTTGTTATATGAAACTTTAAATGGACCCAAACACTATGACACTTTACCATGTGTCATTTTTTATTGGATCACTCTTTGCTAGGTTTTGCTATTTCCTTTTATTTTATTATTACCATGAGATATAGGTCTATGTGTCTTCATCCCATAACTCCCAACTATCAAATGGATTACACATCATATCTTGCTATTCTAGATTTAATGACTAAATTCTAAGTGTCATCTTATCTTGAAATCATATTATTGTTGAGATTAAACATTGTATCTTAAATATGAGGGTGGAAAGGGTATGACCAAGTACCAAGTGGATTGATGTAATTAGATCACTTTATTATGGGGATTTAGACAATAATTGAGGTCTTAGGAGGCTATGACTCAACACCATGTGGTGTGTCTTGATTGGGTTGTGACACCTCTTTGAACTTGAAATGACATAAATGAGTACCATTTGGTAGACTCCCATTAGATCATGAGGTCACAAGTCTTATAGAAAATAATAGGATCCTTAGAGGGCTATGAATAGCTTCTATGTGACATATTTTGATTGATTTTTAACTTATTATGAAATGGAATGTCATGATTGAGTGGAAATTAGTTGACTCCCATTGGATCACTTAGTAAAAATGATTTTTAACTTTTTCCTTAAACTAAAAATGTCATAACTAAGTACCAAGTGGCACACTATGATTGGGTTGTTGGGTCATGAGACATTTCAAAATGTAAAAGATGCATGAGATAGCTCATAAATTTATATGGTTGAGTGATCAGTGCATGAAAAATTACCACATGTCAATTGATGTTGAGTTTTCATCGAGTTTTTATATAAAGGAAAAAATTCAAATGCTAGCAAACCATGAGTTGAAAGAGAAGGGACAAGTTTGAATTTATAAAATTTGAGTATGGAATCTGACTTGGACCCTAGTCTAAAACTTAAAATTCAGGTACATCATAGTATCAAATATGAATTTTGACATATCTAAAGTAATATTATGACTCAAAAACCTAAATTAAACTACTTTGATTGGGTTCTAAGGATCATACCTTGGTATTTGAACATAATCCCATGTGAGAGTAGTTTTAAATAATTCATATCATTAGAAAAATCAATGAATTAAACATTAATGAAACATTTTTAAAAACACCTCATTAATGTTTATCATTGGATAACATAAATCTTAAAAAATTTAAGTCAAACAAATGGGGCTTTAATCATTTAGATCTGATGGTAGGGTATTTCTTTGGGTGAGTGACCTAAATTTTTCATACCGTTCCCATTTTTATGGAAAGGGGGTGTGTTGATCTTAATAGTAGTCATTTAAAAAATAACCAATCCATGTTTTTGGATAGCTTGGTAATATTTTTCCACAATAACATATTTATTCAAACTAGCATTTGATGATCGAGTTTAGCTTACATATATTATTGATCATATTTTTGCATTATTTTTGGCTTTTTAAAAAAAACTTGGTTACAACATAGTCTTCCAATAATTTTTATTTAATTATCAAAATTTTAATTATATGGATTGGATAAGATTCTGATTTATTAACAATACCAATCAGATACATGTAAATAATGTTTATGAATATGTTGTTGAATATATTATTGAGATCCATCATAGGTATACAAGCAAGGAAATATAACTTAATCATCTTAGTGGTCCTGGAGTTTATCAAAAATATTTACAGTATTCATGTGATAACTAAGAAGCTTTAATATCACTTGAATATGAAAATTTTGGAGAATAATAATAGACTTGTATTCATAATTTTACACATAGGGCGATTTTGCTATAGTTGGCTCATGAAAGAAGAAATGTATGAGTACGATCAACTTTCTAGTTGATTTGTGTGTTGTGTGGAGGAACTATAATATCCACTTCCTAATTTATCATCATATTATAATTTGTTTAAATTTAAAAAAAAACAAAAACAAAATAAAAAAATAAAAAAATAAAAACTCTCAGACATTGTTGACAGTTATGGTTAGAAAATGAGCTTGTTGGTTGGCCATGCACTAATAAAAAAGACTTGATTATAAAATGAACAAATGAATGATCAAGGAAAAAAAATTCAAACCCAATAAATAATGGTTTCTCCCATAGTAATAAATTTTCACATGATCAACCTTGATTTCCTTATCTCTTTCAACATAAATTAACTTCGAATACGTCAATATGAAATAAGCAAAAGACAATTGGGATTATCACTAAGGTGTTTATTTTATTATTTTATTTCTAAATATGGTTCTATTTTTTTAATTTACAAATAGGTATAGTTGATGAAATTTTTGAGATGAAAATTTATTAAAAAATGTAAAAATAAAACCATCTCCCCATGTATGAGGACATGCATAAATCTAAGTGTTGGAGAGAAGAGAATAAAAGAGTCGAAAATAGTGAATGGTAGATCTTTTAAAAACATAATAAATACATTGATAATTTTAAAATAATGTTCATTGTAACATTTCAATTCATCTTATATGGTTTAAAACAAGAGTAGGGATTAATTAGTTAACTTGTTCAAGAAAGGGAACCAATCTCCCTAGATAATAACATATTTCAATAGAGCAAAATATCATTGTTAAAATTATCACATAAGGAGTCGACCAAAAGAAGGTGAAAATATCCACTACTTCCCTGTTATAAGCTAACACACTAGAACAAGCCTATGAATATTTTTATAGTAAAATTAGATGTGAATGATATATATATATATATATATATATATATATATATATATATATATATATATATATAATTCTTTAGGAGTTATTTTAGTCTACATTTTTGTTATTTCCTAAAAATTTCTTAGAAAATAGATGAAAAATGTTTTTATATGCAAGCTCAAATGAGTAATAAATACAAATAAAAGAAAATTAAGTGGTAAAATACCAAATCAGGAACAACCTTGAAGCATCTCTAGATATTGTCAATAGCTCATGATTTTTATTTAAAATAGCTCTAGAGATCATACAAAGATTTGAAGTCTCATATAAATCATATCCAGGTTTATTCATTTTTTTGGGATAGATGAACTATTAATGCAATATCATATAAGGCATACAAACAACATTTTATCAACCAAAAATAGGTCTTGTATTTTTGTGTTTGTTTGTTATTTTGGCATGTGAAGGTGTAAGGACATAATGGATAGAATGTAGAAAAATGGTAATCATGAATATATTTTTTTCCTCAAATTTATTGCATATTTAGATTTCTATTAAAAAATTAGATAATTCAAAAAAAAATTCATCTTGATCTAAGTCCAGACATAAATATTATACTCATTTGAAGTTGGTTCCAAAGATCTTCATATTAAATCTGAAGATCTCCATCCTATCTCCAAATATCACCAGTCATTGCTCCAGAGATGCATAGTATGGATCTAGAGATGCACAAAAGTGTCTATGAAGATATCTAAACTTGATTTTGGGGTATATTAGACTAAATAAGGAATGAGATAATGTTTTGGGATAATTTTTATAATCTTTTTATGTATATAATTTCTATAAATAGAAACTTCCAAAAATTAGACATTAGAAAAACTCAACTATAGAGGTCTACATATATGGAAACATCAAAGGAAAGAGTTCTAGAGATGATTGATACCTATTTATAGAAAATATTTCAATGAAATATATCTATATTAATTATAAAAATATGTATTTTTAGAGGACATATATTTATAGTATTTCAACTAATATAAATATCTCAAACATCATGTTGTTGAAAGAACCCAATTTTTTTATATTGTTATATTGGAATAAAAGTCAATTTCAGATTGATTTTTTAGGTCTTTAAGATTATGAAACCAATTCTAAAACTGATTTTTTAAGTTTTTATTATCAAAGAATAATTTTTTGAAAAAATTGTATTATATAAACAACTTTCTCATTCATAGTTTTTATTAGTAGTATAGAGTAGATAGAGGATAATAGTTAATTATAAGCATATGAGATTTTCATTTTTAATATTGTAAGCACTTTCATAAGTAACAATAAATTCATTTCATGAAGTTTCTATGAGTATAATAGTATCTCAATCTTTTTTTGAGGGAGAACAAGAGCACACTCAACTAGAGAAGCAGGATCTATTATGGTATCTACTGGGTGAATATTTTGTTACTAATAGAAAGGTATAAAAATAGTTATTTTAGCCATAGTGTGATGAGATAGAGTCACTCCTCAAGTAAGGGGAGGTTCCCTTCTTATTGTTAACTAACACAACAAGTACTTATTTACACTATTCTTACCATCGTGGGTGTTACCATATCATCTAATTCTCTTTTTTCAGAATTGAAGTACATTTGCAATCTAATGCTTAAGAAGACTTTTGTTTCTTACAACGTAGTATGGAAATATGGAAATACTTTTTGGAGCAATAATAACTGATATTCAAATTAGTTCGCTGAAAGAGAAATTAGAAAATAAACAATGAATGTATCATAAAAAATGGAAAAAAGTGTAGCCCAAAGTCTCCACCTTGTTTCCCAATAATGAATGTAAACCCTGTAATGAAATTGCAACTCAAAGACTTCAAAATCAGCTTCTTGGTGACTTTCAATCTATATAAATTCACATCGAAATTCAATCTATTATAGAAGAAAATGTAATGGAAAAGACATAATAAAATCTCCAATACACCATAAATTTATTTCAACTCAAAGGTTGAAATGTCACTTGCTTTCTAATATATTTATTGATAAAATATTTATAATTTGAATTCAAAGTTTCAATATTGCTTCTCAATTTTGGCAGCACTTCCCTTCTATAACAATTGGTGATCCCTTTTACAAAAAGCATCCTATAATTTATAGAGAGGAACTTTGAAAAAAAATAGGAAATACATTAACTTATTGACAGAGTCCAATTTGACTTAGGATTGTGTACTTTTCCTATGTGCAAATTGCACCCAAAAAAATTACATATGAAAATTTACGAAAATAAACTAAGTATCCTTAGACACAGGAATTTTTTCATTCTTGTTCTTCTTCAGATATGATTCATATCTCTTCAGGGTGGCCTATAACTCAATGTTATCTGGCCTTAATGTACTTTTGGAGATGGCAAGGACCCTTGCGATGGAGTGTACTAAATTAGCTAACATGTCTTTGCTTTTATCAAAGATTATTTGCAATTTATCCATTATGACTTGGAACTCAACTAGTTCATCAATAGAGTCCAGTGTGAATACACCTATCTCAATCTCTGTTTGAATTAAGGATGTGAACTCTTGAACTACTATTTATACAAGAAGAATTTTTTAAGAGTTATCTTTAACTTGGCAAAGAAATTCTCCAATCTTATCTGTAAGATCTAATCCCTTATCAGAGCACATATCTTCTATTTCATCAAAATACTTAATAAAATTATTAAGAACTTCCTTTCTATTCTTCATTTCTTCTTTGTATTCTATGAACACTTTCCTTCTTAGAATGACCTTTTTTTCAAACAAGATTTTTAGCTTGAATTGGCACAACTCAGTCTATATATGAATATCATTATTTGTTAACGTTTGTAAGAATTTGGTCATGTTCACATGACCATTTTTTATATCTTTGATATGATCAACATTAGATTTAACTATGGACATTGGGACTACTCATTGTAATTTGTATTTCATATCTCTCTTATCAATAGAAACCTTTGTCATTAGTTGAGAAACTATGAAAGAGTGTTCGCATATGTTTCTTTCAGTAGGAAACATGTAGAAGTAGAGAAAAACTATGCCTATGCACAAGGTAGTAAATCAATTCATGTAGTTCATATTATTTTCTCCAACCTACATGGGTATGAAAGTTTTGGGTGTAGTTTAGATAAAATGCTCTAACTAAACAAGTCTAAAATTTTGGGTGTAGTTCAAAGAAAATTCTCTAAGCTACACCAAAATTGGGTAAATTTGAGATTGTGTAGGTCAAATAATTATTTTTGACCTACACCATATTTGGGTATGTTTCGGTATAGGTCAGAGAATTTTCTCCAATCTACACCATAATTGAGTATTGGGTAAGACATAGTGCACTTTAAAAAACAATTCTCTAAAGTGCATTGACAAGATGGGGTCTAGTCCAGAGAAAATTCTTCAGCTTGAATGTGTAGTGGCAAAGAAATTATCCACCCTTGCACTCAATGCTGCATTCCAAATAAAATTATCTAACTTGCACCAAAATGAACTTGGTGTAGTCCATAGAAAATTCTCTAACTTGCACCAAAATTAACTTGGTGTAGTCTGGAGAAAATTCTCCAACTTGTACCAAAAACAACTTGGTGTAGTCTAGAGAAAATTATCTAACTTAAACTAGAAATAACTTGGTGTAGTCTAGAGAAAATTATTCGACTTGCACCAAAAATAACTTTGTTTAGTCTAGAGAAAAATCTCTGACTTGCACCAAAAATAACTTGGTGTGGTCTGGAGAAAATTCTCTGACTTACACCAAAATAAACTTGGTGTAGTTTGAAGAAAATTATTTGACTTGCACCAAAATGAACTTGGTGTAGTCCAGAGAAAATTCTTTGACTTGCATGAAAATGAACTTGGTGTAGTCTGGAGAAATTTTTTTGACTTGCACCAAAATAAATTGGTGTAGTTTGTAGAAAATTCTTTGACTTGCACCAAAAAAAAATTCCTCAAAAGACTAACTTTATTGGGAGAAAATGAATACAAAGATGTAATATTTGGTCTCATTTTGCATGCTTACAGATCATGGGATATGAAATGGATAAGTTTCATAAGGGTTATACCATGAATTGATCCTGCTAATTTTAGGGATAACAACTAACTCTAATTGGGGAATTTCCTTTAGGCATTCTTTCAAATGATTGAAAGAAAGAGAATCCTAGAAATTTAAGTGCCTTTATCCATTGGTCCATAGAGTCAGGAGATTAACCAAACCAAAATAAATAAATTAAAATAATATATAGATATCTATAAAATGTAAAACCTTATTTGAAACCTCACTGAGTGAAAACCTTTAGATGTTACCCACTATAGGGTAGGGGTAATGGTGTTCCATCTAGGTATGCCAAGAGAAACCTATGTTCTCCATTGGATTAATGAATGAGAAGAGGACCCCTCCATAAAGAGTCAAATTTTACATGCATTCCTTTTGGTTCTCTTCTCTTGTCCCACAAAAGAACTAGATCTCCAACTCAAAAATCTCATGACTTGGCTTTTTTGACAAAAATTTCCTTGACATGACTTTGATGTTTGGCAATATAGTCCACTACCTTTATACATCACTCCTCTATCTTGGTAAGATAAATAATACACTTGTCTAGAGAGCTTTCAAATGTTTCATCTTCAATTGCCTTAGCTAATCTAAGAGAAAGCAACTTTAACATAATGGGTATTTTTACATTCAATCCATACAAAATTTGGAAAGGAGACATACTAGTTACTCACTTAAGAGTGATATGATTAGCCCACAATGCATCATACAATTCCTTATGCCAACTTTTTTGGTTGTCCTCTATTAACTTTCTAATGATAAAAACCAAACTCTTGTTACTTGACTCAACTTGACCATTTCCTTGAGGGAAGTAGTATGAGTTGTGAGACAAAATTATTCCATATTCAAAATAGAACGGATTCATCTCCTAGGATGTGAAATAGGTAGCATTATCAGTTATAATTTTGTTTGGCACACCAAATCTTATGATGATATTTTCTTTGAGGAAGTTGCAAACAACCTCTAAAGTGGAATGTTTGGTCAGAATTGCCTCCACCCACTTGGTGAAGTAATTTATAGCTTTAAGAACATAATTATGACCTGCACTTGAAAATGGATTCACCATACCAATGAAATCAATACCCCATTGCTGAAAAGGTTCTTCAATGACTATGAGCTTGAGAGGTAAGGATGCTAACTTAGGTTTCCCCACAAATTGCTAACACTACTTAAATTTATGCACCTAAGCATATGAATCCTAAAAAAGTATTGCCCAGTAATATCTTGCTTAAAAAATCTTGTGAGTTGTGATCAGAGATGAAAAATTTCCTCCACAAGCTAAATCATGAAAGATTCCAACAACTTGCTTTGATGTCCTTTATCTATGCATCGTAGAAAAATTCCATCAATGTTTCACTTATACAAACCATTGTCCTAAAGGATGAAGTTTTTAGCCTTGAGCTTTGATTGTCATCTTCTCTTTACAAGACAAATTTTCTAGACACTCTCCATATGTGAGGAAAAAATCAATGTCAGAATGTCATTCATTCATTGTGCTCATAATCAAGACTATGGGAAGTTCTTTTGTATTTCCCTCATTGTTGGGTATCTCTCGTGGTTTGATTTTTTCCATGAGTTGACATGAAATTTTTTTTATGATTGATATCCATATCATACTATTAGATTTTATCAATCCAATTTCCTCTTTTACTTCCAAATTCTTGTTGGGTCAAAATGGACTTAACTAAAGAATCTCGTACTAGCATAATGGTGTGAGAGTTGAGCATGTAGTACCTAAAATGTTTAACTACTTTCACAATAGCATAAACATATTTTTTCATGGATGAATGCTTAAGTTAATGAGCCTTTAGAGGGCAGTTCATGAAAGTTATGGGAGATTCAATTCCCTCTTCATTTGGTTGTACCAAGATTACAGACAAGGTATGCTCTGAAGCATAACTTTACATGATAAAATTCTTGGTATAATTAGGGCAAACTAGTATAGAAGCAAGTGCAATTACTTCCTTGATCTCATGAAAAGTATATCTTCCTTCCATGTTCTAATGGAATATTGATTTCCCTTTCATCATAACAATGATATGATGCGTCTTTTCAGCAAAATATGGAACAAATATTTGCAAGAAATTAACTTTCCCAAAGAAGGAATGGACTCCTTTCTTGCTTGATGTTAGTGTAAGATTTTGAGTTGACTTGACCTATTCAAGATCAATCTTAATTCCTTCCTTAGACATAATGTGTTCAAGGAGCTTACCTTCAATAACCACAAAAATGGATTTCTTGAGGTTAAGAGATATCCCATATTCATGACATCTTTGAAGCACTTTTTGCAAATGGTCACAAAGATCTTATCATTTTTGTGATAAAATGGTTAGATCATGTAGATATAATACAATAAAATTAATGATTATATCTTAAAAATACAAATCCATATCCATTTGAAAATTAGCAATAGAATTGATCAATCCAAAAAGCATCTTATGATAGGCAAAAGTGACCCATGGAGTAGTAAAAGTTGTCTTATGTTGATCTTGATCACAAACCTTCACTTGATTGTATCATGAGAAATCATCTAGCATGGATAAAAGTTTTGAACCTGTCACCATTTGTAGTACTTGATACATTAATGGTAATGGGTAAGTATCCTTAAGTGATAGTTGGTTCAAATTACAAAAATCAATGCAGATGTAAATTTCTCCATTCTTTTTCCTCATAGGAAAAATATTGGCTATCCATGTGGAATGATGTATAGGAAAAATAATCTGAGCATTCAACATCTTTTGAATTTTAGAGAGGATAATACTTAAGATTTTGGGATTATATTGTCATTATTTTTGCTTATGAGGCTGAGACCCTCGCTTGAGAGGAATATCATGTTGTACTTCCTTTAGTCATAAAGATTTTATATCAGCATATGAATATGTTAATACATCAATGTATTGGCATAGGAGTCTCACCAACTTCTTCCTTTCTCATAATGAACAACATTTCCCAATATTTATCATCTTGGGATGATCTTCTATCCATATATTGATTTGCATAATTTTTGTAGATGAATCTAATTTTAATTGTTGATGTTTAATGAATTGATCATGCTTATCAAAAAGTATCTCCAAAGATACCAACCCTTTGGGAATTCTATTCCCTTTTAGCTGCAAGATTTTTTCATCAGTTTCTTCATTAAATTCAAAAATTAATTCTTGAGGGGTGGAATTACTTCCTTCAAAATATAGCTCACTAAAATTTTTCACCCTCTTTAAGAATGAGATAACTTGCTCATCATTATTGAAAACCTACCAATGATTGACTTTGTCAGGAACACTAGGCCAAAAAACCAACTCAATGATATACTTGTTTTCTTGTAAATATTTGTGAAGAATTAGGAGAGTGGCTAAAACAACCAATGAATCAGCTCTATCATTATATTTGTTGATGGTGTAAAATTGTGCTAGATCTTAACCAATCAACAATGGGAAGTTTCAAGCTGTGGGACAATGTGGCTTGAAACAGCCTCCAAATTTTAGAGAAGCTGGTATCTTCTATTGGTATTGGGTGTTGGGAAAAGGGATAGGAGACTAAACAAAAATTCAAAATGTAGGAATTAAGACCTAACTATGGTGATGCACCTAAGTGTAATCTTAATCCTAACCTGAGCACAGTGAGACTATTATATGATTCAATTACATTTAAGAGCAGACAAGTGCATGATCAATGTAAAATATTGGAATAACAGAAGCAGAGGCTCAAAACATGGGAGTCTTTTGCTGAGATTCAGGAATTGTCAACAAAGGCATAGTGTTCAATCTTCTTAATAGAATCCTTCACTCACATAAGAGGCACAAAAGTCATGCACAACTATGTAGAACTTTAGACTCCAAAAAATGAGACAAAAGCAAATAACATTTCCAATCACAACACTAGAAAATCTACAACATAGACTACTTTGCAAAATGACACAAATAACATCAACAAGGGCATAGTGTTCCATCTTCTTATTGAATCTTCCAGTCATACAAAAGATGTAGAAACACACACAGTCATATAAACCTTTCAACTCAAGAGAATGAAACAAAATCAAATCATATTATTGGTCAAAACTTTAAAAGTCTAAAACTATGGAAAATCCCCCCTTTCTTCTATTTTACAAATCTTCTTGTATAGCTTCAGGTGTCTCCTTGCATTGCTTTCTTTCCCATGCCATTCCACTCTATCCTTCACTCATAAGGGACAAATTAGATGATGCATTCAATGCCTTAGATGCATCCTAGTATTTATCAAGGACTACCCTGACTGCGGCATGGTGATCCATGTCTAGTACCTCTCTTTGCGCTTGAAATTCTTTGTTCCATCCCTGTTTGGCTGCTCAATTGTCTACTCTACCTCTACCATTAGGGGATAAATAAATGGCATCTTTAATACTTTTAAGCCCCAAAAATCTACTTGGTGCACTGTTCTATCTACCAAAAATAACTTCCACCTATTTTCCCTCCATCTTTGTTGTAGCAGATAGATGGACACGAGGACACTTAGTCAATTTATGAAATTTCTCTCCTTTTGATATAGAAGGCACTAGAGGATGACACTTGGATGCTTCTAATTTCTTTATATTTTGTTGAGTAACACTTCACTTTCACCACCTATCATAGCCCGCTTCCTCGATACTTTACAGCTTTATTGAAACAAAACTCAGTGTGTTCTTTGCCTTGGCAACCCTTAAGAAAGGATGGATGCACGTGGCAGTCTTCACTTGTCGACACTCAACACTTCCTCTATCCTTTGAAATGTCATCCGAGACCCACCATGATATTTA
This sequence comes from Torreya grandis, assembly GCA_037957365.1. Classification (NCBI taxonomy): domain Eukaryota; kingdom Viridiplantae; phylum Streptophyta; class Pinopsida; order Cupressales; family Taxaceae; genus Torreya; species Torreya grandis. Next base: position 1,589,319 of record JARHVA010000325.1, on the reverse strand, counting down.
TTTGGTAATTAGGCTCAAAGGTGGTCTCTCAGAGGTTGACACGTGGTGACCTCCGCTGCTCCTAGGAAGATATGTGGCATCTTTTGCTTCTCCTTTTGGGGGTATGTGGTGTCTTTCACTTTCTTTGGGGATGGAGTAGAGAAGGACCCAAAGAGTGACACTTGGTAACCTCCATTACACTTTAGTACTTAAGCAAAAATGAAAAGATGCCTTTATGCACTTTGAACAAAAGCATTGGACCAAAGTCTCCCAGATGACAACACGTGGTGGCTTCTGCTACTTCATCAAAAGGTAGTTTAGGGCCTCCGCAACTATTGTCTTGCACTTTCTGCTCTCTATGCTACTTGGTTCAATGGTCCTTGTCAAAGGACACATGGGTGCCTCTATGAGATGTGGATGTTGGCACGTGGTGCATTTCGCTTAGCCATTATTAGGTATGTGGCACATTCCACGGCCTTCCCAAAACTTACAAAAGGGTGTTCAAAGGATGCCATCTATCCATCTTTGTCTCTCAAAAATTGACACATGGTGACTTTCACTTGTATTTGATACTTGGGAAAAAGAGAGGAAGGAAACAAAAAGGGGAAAAAGGGGATCTACCATCAGAGGGTGACACTTGGCAGCTTCCACTGCACTTGGACACTTAGTCAAAATGAACTGGTCCTCTGCTTCAAAATTTTGCTATGATGTCCAAAGTGCGCAAGAACCAAAATTATAGTGCTTAAATCAAAAATAAATTAAATATGATGTAGAGTAAAAAATTACTCTATAATTATTGGTGACCACTAGGACTTTTGAGCCTACTCAAAAAGAACCTGACTCTCGCTCGATCAAACTTTGAAAATTTACAGCTTCAAGAGAGCTATCTGGAAGATAGACCACTCATGATCGGATAATCCTTGCTCTACAATTCATCAAGGGCCAGATCCAAACTAATGAGGTCCTTGTACAAAAAGGTTTGCAGGACATGGGCAGTGGCTTTTAGCTTGGATTCTAGTTGAAAAATAGGAATCAAAAATGTTTTGACCTCTAGGGCTGAGGAATAATCTCACAAGATTTGGAAAACTATTTGATCCCTTTATTTAGCTAGCAGTAATGGTTGAAGTTGATCAGCCATCAGGACCATCTTTACATCTAGAAATGGGGAAGGCAGGCCTAGTTACACCAAATCTTCAATGTGGTGTCTCATATCATTGGTGCCTTCTTTCACGACATCGAAACAGCTTCTACAACTATTGGCCATGGCATTATGACTAAGCTCCTTGTTGACCCATTTTGTGGTGGCCATTCTGTCCAGGATTCTTGCAACTACCAACATCACATCCCTTGAGCTGTAGAGCTTCTCCAGTAATGAATGAGAGTCTATGACTCTCTTGGAGATTATGGCCAAAGTGTTCTATATTAGATTCTCTACCCTTTCACATAGCTATTGTGCATTGTGTAGGAAGGTGAAAAGTGGCCTGAGCTAGATAATCTCAGAAGAGATTCTCACCCATGCTGACTCATAGAGCTCCTTCACCAACTATGTGACTTAGACACTTATTGGCCTATTAGCTAGCTCAATTGCTAATTGTGCGATCCTCTATTACTTAGCTTAGAGCTAGGCTTGAAAAGCCATAGCTTAATTTTATTCTTCTAGCAGCCCTTGCTGTGATTAGGTAACCTGCAGTTGGAGTCCTTCGACTCTTCCCTACAATGTTGCATTTTCCCATCTCAAAGTTGTTTCTGCATCCCTCACAAGTGCAAGCTCCATCTTCAATGAATCATTTTGGGCCTGAATTGCCCATTGAGTCTGGAGGAAAACAATATCTTGCAACTATTTCTACAAACTAGTTATTTCATTATCCTTCCTATTTATTTTTTTAGCCAAACTATTATAATTTGCCTTCTCCTAGGCCAAATCAGCCTCCATCTTCTACAGTCTCCTTGATTTCTTCAAATAGTCTTATGTGACCACAAAAGTGGATTCAGTCAGCAACTCAACTCTGTCTTAAGGCTTGAATAGGGACATGTCAATGGCCACTGCGTTCATGGTGTAGTCTTCCAACTGCATTTGTTCGGCCGGCCTGGCAACGTTGGGCAACAAATGGGTCACCATCAATTGTTATTGGATGGGGTCAAATTGTGACCTCAAATGTGAAATAGCTAGAGACTTATTCTCTTTAATCCTCTTCTTCTCCAATCGAGCTTCTCTTGCCTTCCTAGAGGTGTTAGCCTGCATCTAGAAGGTGGAAGGGGATGCAATATGTCCCCCTGCAAAAGGAAATCCTTGTGGTAGGCCGTATTGGAGAGCCAATGGCTGGGTAGGGGTGAGTTGTAAGGGCATATTTATAGGAATGGAGGGGGGAAATGGGGTAATGTGAGGGCCTAAGGCATTGATGATGGGGTTTATGAGATGTGAATGGCAACAATGGCAAGGGGTGTCACTTGACTGGGTGGAGGTGTTATGCCAGCAGGGTGAGGGATAGATTGAGAGGGCAGAGGAGGAGAAATAATTACCGGAGGAGAAGTTGTAGTTCCCTATAATGGGCACTGTGAAGGCTCCTCTTCCTCATTTGGGTCCAATTAGAACTGCACCCTCCTCTTTTTTTTGGGTGTCTTCACCTCTAGCTATGTTTGTCTCCCTTCTGCCTCTATGGTTGTTAGTGGTACATGTGGGGAACTGGAGACTTCAATTACTCCCACCTGAAGGGTGATCCTTGGTGGTGATGATAGCACACCTCTTTGTTATTATGTGGTAGTTATAGCTTGCTCTGAAGTCTAGGGTTATTGGCTAGGCCTTGCTTCAGCTGCTTGCTCCACCCCAAGTGCCAGTGTTTGGCTTTTTTCTAGGCTAGAAACAGGGGATGGATGCCATTCATCCCAAAGTTCTTCCCACCTTTCATCTGAGTCTAGGCCTCTAAAGGCGTGGGTGGTCTGGGAGATTTCTTGCCTATATTTCCAATAGGCTTTAATTTTCTCTGTGTCCTAACCTTTGTTTCTTAGCATCCTTCTCAAACTAGAGGTCATCTTAACCTTAGGATCGTAATCCCTCTATTTGTCATAGAAGGTCTCCCATGGGCTGTTCGATGGGAGGGGTAGGTCTGTGAGCTCAACATAGAGACCGGGGGTGTCTTCTACAAGATTTGTCCTAGTTTCCCAGTAGGGGCAGCTTTCATGCACAATCTTGGTTCCAATTCTATTTGTACTCACTACAGAGGCTATGTAATCTGCTGGGTCATAAACCCACTTATCCTCGACCAATAGGAACCCCAGGGAGGTCAGCTTCCTTAGCAACATGGTCTCAGCTTCTTTGGCTTCCAAGCTTATGTTACCTACCATCAAGGGGAGATTGTACATCCTCCTTTTCTTCTTCCTAGAGCCATATTCATTATCAACCATTGACGCCTACCTGGTGATTTCTAGGAATGATAACCGAAGAGTTAAAACCTTTGGTAGAAACACTAGTTCCCCATAGAATCCATGGACCCTTACGGTCGTGTGGTGGGCCCCAAAATAGAAATCACATGGAATTAGGCAACTGACTAAGAGGTTTGTAACACTTGGGAATAGCCTGTTTATAATAGTCTCAAGGCTAAGGCAATGAAGAATAGGGGTGATGAATAGTTCCTAAAAATCATATGTGTCACTAGTTTTTGATAAAACATGTGTCCATGCAGACATAGGTATAGTTCTTTGGGGATCAAAGGCTAGGTCATATAGGTTGAGGTTCATAAATTGGGAGAAGAGGTTAGGGTTCTAGTGCAAAATAAGATGGAACAAAAAGGAGGAATACCTGAATATCCCTTTTGACCTAAATTAGGTCAGCTACTCAACCATCTAGAAGGTGATGTGCTCAAAGAAATCAAGACGGTACTCTTGCATCTTAAAAATTATTTTTAACTTGAAGAGGATGGCCATTTGCTCTGCATATACAGCTATGTCATCCTTCATGAAGAAGATGAGAGCCATCATCAACAGTGCGTCTTGGCTAGCAGGTGTGAACTGAGTTCTTGAAGTGGGGAGCATGGGTACCATTGTGTCACCATCAGTCATTTGTAACTCAGACCTCACAAACTTGGTATGAGTGTTGATGTTTGGCCATGTCCTCTACATCTTATCATTAGTAGGGAAGGTGGCACTATCATCATATCATAGAGCAAGCATGTCCCTTATAGCTTATGGGGTAACTAGTAGCATGAATGGGCCTTGATAAATGGTGTGAGATTGTGGATAGAGAAAGTTTGCACACAATTCAATTATATTTAGGCATGGGTGCACAGTTGGGATGACGAACTGAGCTAGTTGTGAGGTCCAGATCCTCATCTCAAATGTTTCATATTGCCTTGCCTTGGCTCTTTGTAGGCACCTTTGGTGTACCCCTTCTCAGAGGTTTTTGCCACTGGCTCTTTGTATAATTAGGTCCATGATTCTATCTGCATAGTCCCTTACTTTTGATTGGTCACTAGTTTGGCTGACTCCCAGGGCTTTTGTTCTTGGGTAGCTCTTTGGTGGCTATGCAAGAGCTGCAGCGTATGATTTACTTGCCAACAATCTATCAAGATACCCAGGTGCCCCCATTCCTTGCTATGGAGATGATGTTCTTGCCATCTTTATATCTCTTGTATGATACCTAGTATATGAGTCTTGTACAGGATAACAAATACGCTTGCTGAGACAAATTTCACTAGGCATTAACAATCACAATGAGGAAGATATTTTCACAGGAATGCTTGAGAGTTGTAATCTTTAAAATTTTCTAAGGGGGTATTTATGGGCCTATCAAGTCCTAAATAGAATTAATTTTAGGTGATTGTTAGCAAATCATACCCAATATTTAGGAGACAGTGAGGCAGACACATTATGTGGTGTGAGGTACCTTAGAGATCTCGAAGATTTGGGGAAGCATTTATTGAGACAAGATTTAAAGAATTAAAGCTTCTAAGACACCGACTCTACATTTAAAATGCTTATTTTTTAAAATAAAAGTGGGAAAGCAAAAAACAAAACAAAGTAATGCAAGAATAGGAAACTACCTAACTACATTAATTACAAATCCTTATTTTCCTCTGGGATCAAAAACGAACTTTCCAACGTCTTCTTTATGACAAGCCAACCTGTGTTGCCATACCAATGATTGTAATGGTTATACCTTTGATGGGATATCCTCTGTGCTGGTCACACAAATTTGCCTACACTCGAATGAGTCTAAGCAAAACATGTATTCAACACCTATGAACTCTTCTTGTCCTTAAAGGCCCATCGAATACTGGTTTTTCATGTTATTGAGTGTCATAAAGAAATCATTGGCCATTGGTTCTTTACTCTGTGCATTTTGATACCCATTCTCTTTTGGCTTTTTTCATTCAAGTTCCAGCTTTATTTCATCATCATGCTCCTTGATGATTTTATCCTCTTGAAAGGATAAATTTGAAAACTGGCATTCCTTCAGCATACTCAGCTGAGTCTCGATGTTGTCTTCTCCACATTGGGTCAATTCATAGTCTTCTTATAGGATAGTGTCATCTGCCTCAATGACTTGGTCAAGGGAGTATCCATGTTCCTCCATATCTTCTTGTAAAGTGAAGAAAAAGTTAGAAATGATCTCTTCCTCATCTGAAGTTAAGGAAAAAGCTTGCGGCTTATCCTCTTGCTCATCAAAGGGGGAATCTATGGTGATTTCCTCCTCATCTATTCTTATGGAATCTTCTTGACTCATCATGAATTAAGTGTACTCTTCTACATACTCAATTGCTTCTTTTAAAATAAATTCTTCTTCAAAAGGGGATGAAGAAGAAGGATGTGATAAAAAACAAGAAGCTTCTTGAGAAAGAGCGGAAGGGACTTGAGGGGAAAGTGAGTGATTGAGGTTTTCTTCCCTTGCAACTATCATAGGCTTTGCATTATTGGGGAAGTGTCCTTGATTGATTTGACCTTACTTATGAACAGGGATGGCGTATGTCTGATCTAGAATTTGTGGTGGTGGATATGAAGTTTGGTAGACTTGGTAAGGCTGGTTCTCATGAACACCTAGCCTCTCTTCTAAAAATGTAATCAATCCACACACATCCAACATCTCATATGTGAGCTCTTGCCAATTTTATCTTTTAATGGGATCCCACTCACTTTTGATCAGGTCTATTGCTTCCCTCACTTGATGGATGATATGACAAGGAATCTCTTGGCCACATCCCCTTCTGTTGTCAAGCTCTAACACATATTTTTTAAATCCCAGCAATGCTTTTTTGAAGGTGAAAATAAGGTCAAGTTAAGCATGATATGTGGCATATTGGGGAGACTGGTCATAAGATTGGTGTAGCTCATAACCATCTGCATCCTTGTTACTTGACACGATTCCAAGAGAAGCTTGTTCTTGATTAAATATATAAGGAGAATAAGACTCATAGCTATGAGTTACAGAGTTATACATACCAAAAGGGATTTTCTGATGATACTGCTTAATCAGCTGATGAATCAGAGTCATTGTTGGTGTTGATGAAAACCTCCAAAGGCTAATTGGCTAAAGAATACACCAAAATTTCTTCAACTCCTTGAAAGATGGGTCCCACTAGGCGTGCCAGAAACTGTTGATGGCATAAATTGTGCTATATCTTAACCAATCAACAATGGGAAGTTTCAAGCTATGGGAAAATGTAGCTTGAAACAACCTCCAAATTTTAGAGAAGCTGGTCTCTTCTGTTCGTATTAGGTGTTGGGAAAAGGGATAGGAGACTAAATAGAAATGCAAAATGTAGGAATTAAAACCTAACTATGGTGATGTGCCTATGTGTAATCTTAATCCTAACCTGAGCACAGTGAGACTATTATATGATTCAATTACATTTAAGATTAGATAAGTGCATGATCAATGTAAAAGATTTGAATAACAGAAGCAGAGGCTCAAAATAATGGAGTCATTTGCTGAGATACAAGAATTGTCAACAAAGGCATAATGTTCAATATTCTTAATAAAATCCTTCACTCACATAAGAGGCACAAAATTCATGCACATTTATGTAGAACTTTAGACTCCAAAAAATGAGACAAAAGCAAATAACATTTCCAATCACAACACTAGAAAATCTACAGCATAGACTACTTTGTAAATGACATAGACAACATCAACAAGGGCATAGTGTTCCATCTTCTTATTGAATCTTCCATTCATAAAAAAGATGCAAAAACACACATAGTCATATAAACCTTTCAGCTTAGGAGAATGAAACAAAAGTAAATGACATTATTGGTCAAAACTCTGAAAGTCTAAAAATATGGAAATTTCCCCCTTCCTTCTATTTAACAAATCCTCTTATATAGCTTTGGGTGTCTCCTTGCATCACTTTCTTTCTCACACCATTCCACTCCATCCTTCACTCAAAAGGGAAAAATTAGATGGTGCATTCAGTGCCTTGGATGCATCTTGGTATTTATCAAGGACTACCTTGACTGTGGCATGGTGATCCCTATCTAGTGCCTCTCTTTACACCTAAAATTCTTTGTTCCATCCTTATATGGCCGCTCAACTGTCTACTTTGCCTCTACCATTAGGGGACATACATATGGCATCGTTAATAGTTCTAAGCCCCAAAAATCTACTCGATGCACTGTTCTATCTACCAGAAATAACTTCCACCTATTTTCCCTCCATCTCTATTGTAGCAGATAGATAGACATGAGGACACTTAGTCAATTTATGAAATTTCTCTCCTTTTGATATAGAAGGCACTGGAGGATGACACTTGGCCACTTCTGCTTTATTTATATTCCATTAAGGAATTCTCTACTTTTGACACCTATCACAGCCTACTTCCTTGATACTTTGTAGCTTTTTTGAAATAAAACTCAGTACGTTCTTTGCCTTGGCAACCCTTAAGAAAGGATGGATGCACGTGGCAGTCTTCACTTGTTGACACTCGGTGCTTCCTTGGTCCTTCAAAATGTCATTCAAAACCCACCATGATCTTTATTTGGAAATTAGGCTCAAAGGTGGTCTCTCAGAGGTTGACACGTGGTGACCTTCACTACTCTTGGGAAGATACATGGCATCTTCTGCTTCACTTTTTAGGGGTATGTGGTGCCTTCTACTTTCTTTGGGGATGGAGTAGAGAGGGACTTAGAGAGTGACACTTGGCAACCTCCGCTGCACTTTAGTACTTAAGCAAAAATGAAAAGATGCCTTTATAAACTTTGAATGAAATCACTGGACCAAAGTATCCTAGATGATGACACGTGGTGGCTTCCGCTGCTTCATCAAAAGGTAGTTTAGGGCCTCTGCAACTACCATTTGGCACTTTTCACTCTCTATGCTACTTGGTTTAAATGTCCTTATCAAATGACACATGGGTGCCTCTATGAAATGTGGATGCTGGCACATGGTGCATTTCATTTAGCTGTTATTAGGTATGTGGCACATTCTGTGGCCTTCCCAAAAATTACAAAAGGGTGTTCAGAGGATGCTAGCTATCCATCTTTGTCTCCCAAAAATTGACACATGGTGACTTCCACTTGAATTTGATACTTGGGAAAAAGAGATGAAAGAAACAAAAAGGGGAAAAAGGGGATCTGCCATCTAAGGGAAACACTTGGTAGCTTCCACTACACTTTGACACTTAGTCAAAACGAACCGGTCCTCTGCTTCAAAATTCTACCATGACATCTAAGGTGTGTAGGAACCAAAATTGCAGTGCTCGAATAAAAAATAAATAAAATATAATGTAGATTAAGAAATTACTCTACAATATTCTCTTAGAAATATCAATATATTGAATGCATCAAAAATTTCCATGTAATTCCAAACTCAATTATGGTAATTCCTTAGTCTTTCATTCTTTGTTTGATATAAATTCTTGACTTGAAAAATGACTAGCTCGACATCACCCTAAGAATGAAGGTTTCTAATTCCTTTATTTTGTGCAACCTCCATTCCTAACAACAAGGCTTCATATTCATCAATATTTTTAGTGTTATCAAACTGTAACATGAAAGAGAAAGGGAATATTTTTCCTTTCGAGGATATGAGAACTATCCTAGCTCTAAAACCAGTTAAAGAATAATGACCATCAAATTCAAAATTCCAAACATCATTTGAACATTCAATCTTGATAGTTTTAAAAGCTATAACTTCTTCATCTAAAGTGGATGGTTCACCTATTTCCTAATCCTTTTCTAAAATATCATTTGTAGATATTGGATCTTCATTTGTGGTTAAGAAATATTTACCCATTCCAAAAGTTTCAAAAAGAATCTGGGCTTTTGGGTCCTCAATCTTTTTCATAGTATATTTTTCTTATTTTTTTAGATGAAGCTTCCACATCATGCCTTTGATGGGTATTCTATCCTCAGACCAATCCATGTTAACTTCTCCACCAACATCTTTACAAAGGTTGCATCCCAATAGAAATCTATATGAGGCTAGAACATCAACCACTAGAACCATGATCTTTATCTTTTTCTTTAGAAAAGTAGTGAATGCAAATTGTGCATCTTTGATTTGGCCTATGAGAGGTACTTGTTTAGTTTACATTGAAAATAAATGACCAAAATTCTTTGTCAAGGTCAATCCTAAGGTAGTAGCTACCATTGCTAGCATCACATTTTCAGAGACACCTAAATCAATGATGTAATGATTGAGCTTGTAACTATTGATAAATAGGGAAATATAGAAAGGTTATATTTTTATAGAGTTAGATATAGGGCCAATCGGTACACTTTTAGGTGGGGTCTAATTAGAATTACTCCCTTTGATTTTTACAAAATTTTCCAATCTTTCATATTGGTTGGGATTATATTGGAGGTACTCTACCTATAACATTTGTATTTTTATCTTCTTTTCATGGTCTATGATATCAAAAGATAGATATAGGATAGCCAAGGAAGATAAAGTATTTTCATTTTCAAGTCTCAAATTTTTGGAACTAGGTCTAGACATAGAAGGAGAAGAAGTAGAATGAGGAGTAGTACTTACTTGTTTATCCATCACTACGTCCTTTGGTTGAACTATAAAAGGAGTTCCTCTTTTAGTAATAGTATCTTTTTTACATGGTTCATCCTTGGTTTTAGCTTTATCAACCTTCTATTATTGATTTATTTAACTTTACGAATGGGTAAAGATGACATAAGATTCACCTTATATGCCTTCTTCTTATTCAACATCTTCTTCAAAGTTTAGAAACATGATATCAGAGTCACTAGATTCTCCTTCTTCATCTCCTATGAAAGGAGTTGCATCTTCTTCTAGAATATATTCCAATTTTGTAATATCATCAATTTTTGGTTCCAATTATTTGACTGTTGCATTATCTAAGAGTGCTTCCAATGTAAGCCTTGATTGTCATGGAGGAAGCTTATTCTAATTTTTATTTCTTGAAACATTGTTGGAATAATTATAAGTTTTTGGATATTCCCTTCTTGGAGCATCCTTTTATGGAAAAAATGACATACCTTGAGACATTTTATTCTTAAGTGCTAACAATTCATTTGCTAGATTTTGAACCATGGGATCTGTGGTGCTAGTAGAAGGTGAAATTGTAGAGGGCTGCCCTCTAGGATTGATAGAATTATTTCTTACCTTCCCTGATAGGATTAAATCATTTTCTATTTCAATGGCCAAACTTTGAGTAGCATCGAGATCAATTGGGGATAATCTTCACAAAATAAAACCTACTTCTGGTAGTTGAGAATTGATGAAGAAGCACTTCAAGTTCTTAGGTGTAGGTTGAGATCCTATTAATATCCTATTCCTCAACTTGTTAAACTTTTATATTAATTCATGTATGGGTTCATGTGTTTCTTTCTTCATTTGCATAAGTTGATCCAATAAGACATGCACATCTTCAATAGGCTTGAACCTTACCTCAAACTTGGCCTTAAGTGTTTCCAACTGGTGATGGTTCTAGTTGCAAGATGATAAAAGCAATCAATATTAACACCTTGGAGTGTTTCTATGAATAAGCTTATATAAACATCCTCATGCTCCACTCCAAGAACTCTACTTGCAATGTAGAATATAGTAATACATTTGTCTTGATGTTATTTTCCATCACCATAGAACTTTGGGAAAAAATTTTGTGAACCATGAGTAAGTTCATGAGATGGAGGAGTCAAGTTAAATGAACCAAAACCATTCTCCCATGGACCTTGAGCAACCATTCTATGTGGATTGAAGGGAGGAATAACAAGCCTTTGGAAAGGCAAAATAGGCAAGACCTTACATATGTTAGAAGCTTCCTTGGGTATAGGAGATCTTGTATTGGTAGGTGGAAAACTCCTTTTCCATTAAAAAGGTGACCTTGAATGCACCAGCAAAAGATCAAATTTATGCTCTTGTAACAACTCAAAAGTAGGATTAATATGTCCTGCTGCCCTTCTACCACGAGTGTAGCTTTGTTCCACTAGATCATGAAAGTATCCAAAAAGAAAATAAATTAACTATAGAAAAATAATAGTAAACAATAAAGTGATGTATTATTTCAAATGAAAGAGTGTATATCTTGTTTTATTGTTCATTCCTTAGTGGAGTTTCCAAAAATTGTAGGGTGAAAATTTTGTTACCAATACAAAGGTAGAAAAGTGGTTATTTCAGCCACAGTGTGATGAGATAGAATCTCTCCTCAAGTAAGGTGAGGGTCCCTTCTTAGTTATAACTAACACAAAAAATAATTATTTACACTATTCTTATCAAAGTGGGTGTTACCATATCATCTAATTCTCTAATTTCAAAATTGATGTACACTTACAATCTAATGCTTAATAAGACTTTTGTTTCTTACAACATAGTATGGAAATATGGAATTACTTGTTGGAGAAATAATAACCAATATTCAAATTAGTTATCCAAAAGAATAAATATAAAAATACTAGTGAATATATTATAAAACAATGGAAAAAAATGTATCCCAAAGTCTCCACCTTGTTTCCCAATAACGAATGTAAACCCAATAAAAATATTGCAACTCAAAGACTTCAAAATTAGCTTCCTGACACCTTTTAATTTATAGAAATTCACACCACAATTTAGTTAATTACATAATAAAATGTAATGGAAAAGACATAAGAACATCTTCAATACATCAAAAATTTATTTCAACTCAAATATTGAAAGGTCACTTGCTTTCTAATATATTGATTGATAAAATATTTATAATTTGAATTCAAAGTTTCAATATTGCTTTTCAATTTTGGCAGCACTTTCCTTCTATATTAATTGGTGATGCCTTTTACAAAGAGAATCCTATTGTTTATAGATAGGAGTTATAAACAAAAATAGTAAATACATAAATAAATTGAAATATTCATTGACAGAGTCCAATTTAAGTTAGGACTGTGTACATTTCCTACATGCAAATTACACCCAAAACAATTACATATGAAAAGTCACAAAAATAAACCAAGTGTCCTTAGACACAAGAATTTTTTAATTCTTGTTCTCTAGATATGCTTCATATATTTTTAGGGTGGCCTGGAAATCATTGTTATTTGGCCCCAATATACTTTTAGAGATGGAAAGGACCCTTGTGATGGAACCTGCTAGATTAGTTAGAACATATTTACTTTTATCCAATATTCTTTGAAGTTTATCCATTATGACTTGGAACTCAACTAGTTCATCAATGGAGTCTAGCAAGAATTTTCCTATCTCAATCTCTATTTGAATCAAAGATGTGAACTCTTGAACTACTATTTTAGTAGGAAGAATTTTTTGAGAGTTATCTTTAACTTGGCAAATAAATTCTCCAATATTATCTTTAAGATCTAACCCCTTATCAAAGCACACATATTTTGATTATTCAAGATCATTAATTAAATTATTGAGAACTTCCTTCTTATTCTTCATTGCCTTTCTATATTTTATGAAAACCTTTCTTCTTGGAATGGCCTTATGTTTAACTAAGAGTTCCACCTTGAATTGGTGTAACTGAGTCCATGTATGAATATCATTATCTGTTAACCTTTTAATAATTATGTCACATTTACATGACCAATTTTTGTATCTTTAATATGGTTAACATTGGATTTAACTATGAACATTGGGACTACTCCTTGGATTTTTTATTTAATGACTCTCTTAACAAGAGAAACCTCTGTCATTGGTCGAGAAACTATAAGAGAGTGTTCACATCCTTTAGAGTTAGCATCTTTTTATTTCAATAGGAAGCATGTAGAAGTGGAGAAAAATGACACCTGTGGATGAGATAGTAAATCACTTCATGTAGTTTAGAGAATTTTATCTAAACTAAATGGGTCTGAAAGTTTTGGGTGTAGTTTAGAGAAAATTCTCCAAACTACATGGGTCTAAAAGTTTTGGGTGTAGCTCAGAGAAAATTATCTAAACTACACCAAAATTAGGTATAACTGAGATTTTGTAGGTCGGATAAAATTCTATCACCTATACCATATTTAGGTAATTATGGGTGTAGGTAAGATAATTTTATCCAACCTGCACCATACTTGAGTATTGGGTAAGACATAGTGCACTTCAGAAGAAAATTATTTGAAGTGCACTAACAAGATGGAGTGCAGTCCAGAGAAAATTCTTTAGCATGCTTGTGCAGTGGTAGAGAAATTGTCTACCCTTGCACACAATAGTACAGTTTGAAGAAAATTCTTTGAATTTCACCAAAATGAACTTGGTGTAGTTCAAAGAAAATTATATGACTTGCACCAAAATGAACTTGGTGTAGTCTAGATAAAATTATCTAAATTTCACCAAAAAGAACTTGGTTTATTCTATATAAAATTCTCTAAATTACACCAAAAATAAATTGGTGTAGTCCAGAGAAATTTCTCCAACTTACACAAAAATTAAATTGGTGTAGTTTGAAGAAAATTCTCTAACTTGTACCAAAATGAAGTAGGTGTAGTCTATAGAAAATTATCTAACTTGTACCAAAATGAACTTGGTGTAGTTTGGATAAAATTATTTGACTTGCACGAAAATGAACTTGGTGTAGTCTAGAGAAAATTCTCTGACTTACACCAAAAATAACTTGGTGCAGCCTAGAGAATTGTTTTTTGACATACACCAAAAATAAAAATTCCCTCAAAGGACTAAATTTTTTGAGAGAGAAAAAACACAAATAAGTAATAATTGGTCTCATTTTACATGCTTAGATCTCATGGGCTATGAAATGGACAATTTTTGTAAGGGTTATTTCATGAATTGAGCCTGATAATTTCAGGGATAACAATATTTACATATTTTTTTCATACAATTGTGTGTTTTAAAGTTTTCATCCATTCTTTTATGTAAAATTTTATGTTGTATCTCACTTGTAGTACTATATATTGATGTGTGTGTTTTAAAAAATCTTATTTCAAAGTCACCTCATTTCCAAAGCATTTATGTTTCAAAGTGTGTAGATTAGGTCAGTGTTTATTTTCATGAAATTTACATTTCTACAACTAGACTAAAGGTGTGTTTCCATACTTTAAATTTAATAAATGTGTTTAATTTAGAAAGTAATAAATTATATTTCAATTCATTAAAATGGGTTATAAACTTAAGAGTAAATAATCCACAACTCCACCCAAACAGATAATTTTTAGTCACTATTTTACATACCTTAGTTTTGATTGTCATTAGTCACTTCCCACATTAACATGAAATATTCATATAAATGAAGATGGAAAAATGAAACTCACCATAAAATGATCTAAAGAGTGAATTCAAACCTCACATAGTTGTTCCCATGAATGTGAATGTGAAATTTATATTTTCTATATGAATGTGAAATTTTAATTTTCTAAATGAATGTCCATAGAATATAGATTTTGATACTTAAAAATATTCACTCTGGACATGGCTTGGTGGGTTTAAAACTTGGTTTTTGACTAATCCTAGTGATGAATTTATAATTTGGAAATAATGGGGTAGATTTATGTATATATGATTTATAGACAACTTCAAAGTGAATACTAATTATGTTTTTAATTATATTTATATGAATTGATTTGGTTAGTTTATCATGCCACTAACACACTAGGAAAAATGGCCAATCCATAGGAATTATTTAATTTTTAAAAGTATTCAGTATTGTGTAAGGCTCACTAAAATGACCCTAAGGTTAATTTCATTAATTAAGTTGTCCAAGATTTATGTTAGTGTCCATGAGATATGAATTTGGATCTAGTCATTTGTAGATGTTTTAGAATTATATTTAGCTAGATTTTTATATACTAAGGTGTTCTTTTAGGTGATTAAAAATAAAATGGGAGGGTTAGACTCATGGAAATAATATGCATGTGATATAATGGTGAATAAGATGAATATATTCACACACAAGTTGCCTATGGTGAAGATAGATATATAAGATGACATTGTTGAAAGTGCCTAATATTGTGATGATGGGTAACATAGTAATATATCATCGTGAAATCAAGTATGTCATTAATGAGTTATTCCATACATGCTTGTAATGTAGTATATATAATCATAAGGACAATATTCCCTAGGTAAAATATATGTGATCAATGAGGCAAAAAGATAGCATACCTCAAGTGATAGATATGTAAAAATAAAAATAATAGAATTTATATTACCATCATGGGAAAAATGTAAGCTATGTAATTATAGGAGATAAATTACCATCATGATAAATATTTAATTATAAATAGGTAAAGTGTTTTACATGAAAAATACATTAAAAGGAATAATAATAGATAGATTCATTTCAGATTGGAATAATTTTTGGCCAAATGAATAGTATAAAAACACAAAAAATATTTTAAATGACTACAATTTAAAAAGAGAGGTTTATGATAAGGATGAAAAATTATAAAATATATAGTTTTTTTAATGGCAAAATCATGTGAAAAATAGGCCCAAGAACCAATGCTAACATAATCCAAAAAAAATGAAAAAAAATGATAACTTAGAAAATTTGACCAAGATCAAAGTGTACAATCCTCGCATGATGAAGATTGGAGTGTAAGATACTATAACTATGTCATTTTTAAACTAAAATTTACAATTGTTTCCTTTATTCTTAAGTTCCAAAAAAATGATTGCATTTTAAAAATTTATTTTGGATCACCCATAAATATTTATCTTTTATTGAAACATTGTTCTTAGGAATGTTTTGGACCAACACTCAATTCAGTTCAATATAAATTTTGATGATGTAAGCTTTGCTACTTATATGAATTTTCACTATATGAGTAAATATAATGATGCAATAATAAAAATTTGAATATAAATATAAGATAATACTTCAATTTTTTTTTCCTTGTCACTCTACAATTTTTTTTCAAACTCTTATCATGTTTTTTTTCTTTAATTCTTTTATAATCCTTATCTTATATATGCTAATACATTTTTGTACATATAAAATTCTTAAATTCATATCAAATACTTATTGGAAAAAATTATAAATGGAGTGAAATGTGATAAAATTAGACAAAAAATACTAAATAAATAGATTAAAATTCCACATGATCCATATAAATAATGGTTTAATAATATATTGTATTCTCTTATAAAAATTTTAGGAAGACACATAAACAATTTTTTTGACATCCCTGAACCATCATAAATTTTACTAGGGAAATAAAATATCCATTTCATAGGGTTTAATATGTTTTGAGTTAGTATTTGTAATTACCAAGGTTTTGGGATAAACATAAAGTAAGTTTTGATATAAAATAAGAAGTAAGGGAGGAAAATGTGGTTTATAACACAAATAAAAGGCATCAATAAAAGTGTGATATGAACTAAAAATAAATGGACATGTGTAACGATAAAAATGAATTAT
This sequence comes from Torreya grandis, assembly GCA_037957365.1. Classification (NCBI taxonomy): domain Eukaryota; kingdom Viridiplantae; phylum Streptophyta; class Pinopsida; order Cupressales; family Taxaceae; genus Torreya; species Torreya grandis. The sequence continues at coordinate 1,572,592 of JARHVA010000325.1, read as the reverse complement.
ATAACCAAAATCTCACAAAAACAAAAAAATAGTTTTATACTTAATACCCCACTTTTATGTGAGTACATGCATGACTATCAAAGTAAAACAAACAATTGTACTTGAGAGGGATCAAAGAAGATGTTGCAGTTGAAATATATAAGATTATATATATATATATATATATATATATATATATATATATATATATATATATATATATATATATATATATATATATATATATATACATATATATATATATGAAATGAAGATCATATGGAATTAAAAATAAGTATAGTGATTACCTTATCTTATGATCTAGCTCTTGTACAACAATTTTGACTTCCTATATGAAAATCCATGAATATCCTAGAAAAAACATCCATGGTTTTATATATGGAATATGAAACCTAGGTATATATAAAAATAAAAGAATCATGTGAAAATTAATCAATAGTTATTACATAAATTATTAAGGATCTACTGAGATCGAATAAGATAAAATAAAAATAAAAAATTGTAGCAACTACACGTAGTGATGTAAAATTATTTTAATTTTATATACGATGGCCATATATTTAAATCTATATTATATATAAGTATGAATCTTGTTAAATAAACCAAGTTAAGTGTTTCATATTATTTTTGAGGACCACTTCCAAAGGTGGTAAAAAGAATAAGTGATTTTTATAACCCTTTAGGATCACTGCTAAATGTCTAAGTAAGAAGTATTTATTATAACTCTCTAGGACCACTTCCAAATATGTGAAAAAAATGTGTATGCCTTTAAATTTAGGGGACATTTATGTATCATCTTGTAATTTAATTTTATAATAATAAGATCATATATCCCTATTTTGAGGTTTGGGATGAACTTGTAAATCATGTAACTTAAAAGAAAGGGATTATGCATACCATGTGTAAAATAAGAGCAATTAAAGATCTGATGTATAATCATAATAATATATCATCATTATATCATATATGTATAAAATATATTTATATAATTATATAAATAGATCATGATGATAGAAAATATATGAAATAAAAGACTTTTTCATAAGTGTGTTTAAGTATAAATCATTTATGAGATATATTTTTGGATCACCAAGCCCTTATCATTTGCAGATAAGTTTTAGATTTGCTCCAAGGTGATGGATGCTATGACATGTTTACTAATTTCATGTTTCAATCCCATAAATACTACTTATTCCAAGTTGAGAAAATACTAAGAGGTTTTCTATGGGCCAATTTTGAAGGCCATAAGGTCTTTCATAGAGTATTATGGGATATATGTTTTTGGCCTAAAGAGGTCGGTGGCCTCGGCCTCATTGACATTAATATTTAAGGGACTTATATATCATTAATTAAATAATTATATGGTTATAAGGTGATGAATCCTATAATATATTTGTAGTAATTTTTATTTATGAGGGACACCCTTATGGTAGAAAGGCTTGACAAGGCCTTGGTTTGCATAGTCTTCTTATAACACTTGTTCCTATTAAGATCAATTACAAATTTTTTTTATTTAGAGTATTTTTAATGCTTGGGAATGATTCAAAACTCATCTCATTTGGGTGGGATAAGGATTTAATAATGACCTATATCTTAGTTATCACTCCCGCTATTGTCCTCAATGTTAAATTTTCATAATGTTTCTTTTTCCCTAGTCCCATGGATCAAGAGTTTGAGGTTGTTCAAAAATTTTATTAAAACTATTGGGTATTATTCAAAAAAAATCTCACTTGGCTTCCTTGGAATTAGGTTCATAACAAATTTAACCTTAACAAGGGAGATGTTGAGTCAATTGTATTAATTTAGAGTTCCATAAATAAAGGGTAACTTCATAAGATTGGACTTACTTCTATGACTCCCTAGTGAAAATATTTGAATTGGCCTACTTCCATTCCCTTTTATAATTATACTCTTTATTTTGGGTATAATATTTTGGTTCCTCAACACATTCAATATGGCATTCTTAATCACTGATGGAATCTTTATTCCAACCAAGTAGTCTAGTTTAGAATATTTTCCACAATATTGGATGTCCTTATTGAACCAAAAAAAGAAAACTTATTTTATTGTTTTTTTTTCTAGGTTTTACTAGTGGATAACCATCTCAAGCACATGGGGGTTTCAAATCCATTTTTCAAGCTTCTCACTAGGCAAAAACAATCAATCATCTCTTTATTATTTGTGTTCATGCCCAATCATCTTGGATTTGTATTCACACTATTTTAAAACCTTTTAAACTAGAATGTTTTACATAAAAATGGATACAATATGTGAATATACATTATTACCTATAATATATAATATATTTTGGCATATTTTCCATTCTAATATTCTTTTTCAAATTTGGATGGCTAAAAACTATGTTGTCATTAATCATGAAGATATGGAAAGATTTTTTTGTAACTAAATTGTTTTTGTTTTCACTAATTTCATCCTATATATTGAGATCAAAATGTAAGAAATTATTCTATAGATTTATCATCTCCATATTCTATTATATCATTGGGGAAATTTCCCTTGCAGAGTCAATTGCAAGCCTCTAAATCATCCATGTTTCCATTTTCCTCCTCATAGGTGAGGACACGATTTACATAACTAACATTCTTAAAACCATCATAGGATCCCCTCCTCCTTGTTATCACCAATAATCTCCTTGTAATCATAGGTTTTATGGTTCTAACAATGGATGTGGTGGAGTAGGGTCAAGGCCCTTCTCCATATGACAAGTCTTTATGATTGGCCCTTACTATTTTACCATCCCAACAAGTTGATTAAAATGAAAAAAATAGAAAAAATAATGGGTGTGATCCCTTAATTATGGATGATGACTTCCCTATTCAAGGGGGTTGGTGAGGAAATCTGCATGATCCTCCTTCTTTGCCACCCCCTTTGACCAATATATTTTTTGATGTTGCCTAATGAATTTCTTATTACATTTTTTTTTTAATTTGCTCATTTTTTGGTTTATATGCACTTATGTAAATATGAATTGATCTGATATTATTTTATTTGTTCATTATTGACCATTTATTGGACTATTTTGTCTCCTAAGGATTTTTCTATCTTGATGTGATTTTTTTTATGGGGTGTGACTGTTTCCTCCTAGATTTTGTCAAAGTAGGCCACAATAGAGGATCAAATGGATAGGGTTGAATGTACAAGGTTGAATCTATATGGAGTATTGAAATTGAAATAATAACTAACAAGAGTAATAATCATATCTTCATAAAAAAAATCGTTACCGTTCATTATCCAAAATGTACAAAGGAAGGTACATTATATAGTGAGGATTTAAGTCACCCAAAAAGGTAATTAACTCAACTCACAATTAAAAAATGAATTAAATTATATTTCCTTAATGACATATTATTAAAATAAACAAGATAATTAGACCATGTAGATAAAACCACATTGTAGAAAAAAAAAGCTACACTAACACCCCCTTAAGTGTTGCTTAGGTAGATAGAAGAATTGGGTCTCATCATAGAAACTTGATGAGCTACCCAAATACATAAAGATGATTGAACCCCAATAAGATCCTAGAAATGAAGATACTTACTCTTAGTGAAGGGTTTAGTGCATATATCATCAATTTTCTCCATTGTCTAGATGTATCATAGATCAATGACTTGTTCATGAATGAGCTCTTGAATGAAATGCATGTGAATATTGATATGCTATTTTCATTTATGGATAACCAAATTCTTATATATCTATATTATGATTTGGTTGTCATAGAATATGACTATTGGTCATCTAATCTAGATACCAAACTCACTAAGAATCCCTTGAATCTAAATAGCCTTAGTGGTAGAAATAATAGGTCATATGTATTCTTCCTTAGTAAAATATAAAATAATAATATTATATGTTTATCTTGATCAACTAATCAGACCTAAACCAAGGGGGAAACTATAGCCTAAATTAAACTTATGATTATGAATATCATTAACCCAATCTGAATTTATATAAATAATCAAGTTGATAGCAATGCATATTCTATAATTAATATCAAAACTGTGAGTACCCCAAATGTAGTGGAGAATATGCTTAGATAATTTCTAATTCAACTCTTGTGCTTATTTTATAAATATGGAGACTATGCCCATAACATATGAAATGTTAGGTCTAGTGTGCATAAGGTAGATGAGACTACCAATAAGTTGTCACTATGAAGCAGTATCAACCAAATGAGATGGAAAATTAGCCTCAAGTTTCAAACCAAATAGAAAAGGATTCAGAGTTGGCTTATAGTTAGCCATGTTAAATCGTGCAAGTAAATCAAAAGCATACTTGGATTATTAAATAGTGATCCTAGAGTCAAACTAAGAGATTTCAATCCCAAGGAAGTAGTTCAACAAGCCCAAGTTAGTCATTGAGAACCTATTAGACAAATAAATATTCACTATTATGATGGTGGATGAATAACTCCATGTGATCGATAGGTCATCCACATAGATAAATAGAATGAAAAGTGAATCATTATGATATAAAATGTAGACATTAGGATTACAATGGTATCTAGTGGACTCGATCAAAAGAAGAAAGGAGTCCATGTTGGCATACCAAACTTGAGGAGCTTGCTTGACATCATAGATAGATTTATAAAAAAAAAATTAAACTAAGGATCCTCCACAAATAATTTTGGTTTCTCCTTTTATATTTACAATTTGAGGTCACCATGACTAAAATCACTTTTCACATCCATCTGATAAAAATCCTAGTGATGTGTTACGATAATGGTGAGAGTGAGTCAGATTGAGTTCATTTTGGAAATTAGGGAGAAAATATGACTATATTCAGTTCCAGGTATCGGAGAAAAATAATTTAATACAAACTATGATTTAAACTTGTATACAAACCTATATTTTAAAAATTTGTTTGGTAGATCCACCTACATTGAACAAGTTTTCTTCCCTTAGAAGGGGGACTAAATCCCAAGCTTTGTTCCTCAAAAATGAACCATATTCCTTTTCCTTATCAATAAACTCATTAGGAGTGTGTAATGCCTCATGAAATGACTATAGATTAGAAGTAGATTCAATGAAAGCATGTGGGAAATTATGTAATAGTGAATAGGTTCACTTAGTGCTTAATATATCACCAACCCATTGGCTAGCACTTTGTAGTGTCTATCTAGCCCAGAGAGTACAAGTGATTAGAGAGTCAATAGGAGATTATTCATCCTTTAAAAATATTTTTAGATAAGGATGTGAATCCTCATCACTAATCTTATCATCAAAACTAGGAGAATAATCTTGATCATTAAGAAGTTGTGAAGCTGGATCTAAATCATCAAAATTGTCATCAAATCCTAGTGCATCTAAGGAAGAGTGAGGAGTGTCATGTGTGGATTATTGAGGACCCTCTTGAAATTTCACACTCATCTCAATGAATAACTCATTAATATTTGGATGGAGATTATTTTATCTTTTAATACATGCAAGATATCTAAATAATGTGTAAGGTTGACTTTAAGGTTTCATTACTTTACATTTATTTTTTAAAATTCACACCATAGAAGGAGATATAAACACTTGGAAGTGATTCATTGTGTGTTTCTAACCACTCCAATATTAAAAATGAGTGACTCCCTTAAATTTTTTATTAAGAACATAATTATAGATATAACATGCACATTTTATGGCCTCATCTCAATACTGAGGTACAAGAGACTTGGAGTGTAGAATATAATTGGAAATTTCCTTCAATGACCTATTATTTCACTCTAAAATACCATTATGATAATTAATGTATGTAAATGTATATTGTAGTTCAATCCCATATACTATAAAAAAGGGTCAAAATGGTTACTGACATACCACCATTGTCAGTGTGTAAAATCATGATGGATTTACCTAACTATTTCTATACAAGCACCTTGAAGTCCTAAAAATAATAAAACACATATAATTTAAAATTAATAAAATACACCCAAGTATGCCTCAAAAAATTCATTGATGAAGTAAGCATATATTTGGTCCTATTAAATGAAGATTTTGGAAATGGGCCAATAATGTCACTATAAAAAATATCCAATATTTGTTTAGCTCTCTATGGTTTTTCCTTGTCGTAATTATTCTCAAGATGCTTACCAAGTATAAAACCTTAGAAAACTTTGTTAGAAAAACTAACTCATGAAAACCCTAAAACCATGTCTTGAGGATTGAGTTGCTCTAGGTAGTAATAGTTGGGATGATTGAATCACTCATGTAATAATTTAGTCACCCAATTGAATGAGTTATTAGTGCAGTAGAGGGTTGATCAAGATTCAAATATGATAAAGTAAACAATCATGAATAATGATCTAGTTTCCTGAATGTAATAATGGAGTCACTATTTACTCCCCTAGTAACCACAAAACTAGGTGTGAGCTCAATTTTATTGCTTAAATTGATGTGAGTGATATGATAAACAAATATGAGATTTGTGGATAAAGTGGTAAAACATAAAACATCATGAAATGTCTCATAATCACTTCAACATATCCACTCCCACTATGGTTTTTGAAAGTATCATCACCCAATAAGATGATAGGCATAAGACAAGGTTCCATGGATGAGAACATGTCTTGTGATGAATCAATGTGGTGAAATTCAACAGAATAAATAACCCATGTGTAAGGTTAGGATATAACTATAACAAGTGTTTTTACATTATCCTTTCCCTTATTAACAAAATTAATAACCAATATACTCAAGTGCTTTGTTTATGAACTTTGATACCATAAGATCCCTTCTTACAATATCAAAATTACCTGGGTTCAAACTAATGAGATCTTTATATAACGCATGACCTATCATTATGTATTGTTTCCCAAAGAGTTTTTATAATATGGTCTATAATTCATTGGGATTAGTGGTATATTCGATATGGAAGAATAGGTTGGGAGACATAAATAGTCAAAAAATATCACAGGCTTCATCACTTTTATTCTACCACTTCAACTTATTTGACTCAAGTGTCAAGTTTTTTTTACCTATCATGATTTGATGTAAGCATTTACTACTTAATAAGACTTAAAATTTAACTTTCCACTCCTAATAATTTAATGGTGTGAGATTCAAAATATAACTCAGATCCATGGTATAGAAAGGAAGTATGTGTTAAACTGCATATGCTAAAATATTAGGAATATGTAATCCCTTGAATCTAGAAACATTAAAATTTACAAGGCACAAGAATATTACCAATGTGGAGAGATACTAAATATCACACTTTGAAAAATACAACACCTAAAAAGGAAAAATAGATTGAAAATTATGTGTGTTTGAAGTTCTAGATGGCAAGGGCATATCCACTTTGCAAAATTTTAAATTTTTTGGTTACATAAAAGATATTTTAAAAAAATTGAAATCAAATTAAACAATTTTTTAATGTAAGTGACTTGGGATTAACTCCCATATGACCAAGGAATAAGAATTATTTTTAATGCTCCCACCTCTCACTTTATTTGATGTGATTGATGTAGGAATTACATCATCCACACAATGCCTATCATTTGTAAGTGAGTAGTGTCACTTTTCACTATCTTAAATTTGACAATCTCTAAAAAATCAAAGGAGGACATTGCATAACAAATGGAGAAGGTGGGTAGAACTAGAGGTATACTCACACAAGTTATAGAATATGAAGAGTCCTTGAGTAGTCATCATAACTTAGAGCATGTTTTAGTAGGTATAGGAACCCGATAGGTGTTTCAATAGGCGTTAAAATTAATAGGTATTTGGGTTGGTGTTAAAACCTAATAGCTACTTGTGCAGGGGTTGGAATCCAATAAGTGATTCTATAAGAATAGGAAGTTGATATGTGCTCATGTGGGGTCTAAAATCAATAAGTGTAAATGCAAGGGGAATAATCCAATTGGTAAAAATTCAAGGGGTAAAAGCTGACATGTGAAAATGTAGGGGTGAAATCTAATAGGTGAAAATATAGGGGTAAATGTTTACTAAGGTGAAAAATTCCACTAAGAGTTATTTTCTACCATGAAATGTCTGTCAAGGGATATCTTCTACTATAGAAAGTATGCCAACTATCAAAGTTGCTTATGAGGAGTGGAAATCTCATTGAATCAACAAACTTCTAAAAAAGTGGATTATGTAAGGCTTATTCAAAATTTGATAGTGACCCAATTGGTTTCTTGAAAAAATATTAAAATCAAAAATATTTTTTCCTCCAAGTCACTAAAAAGATTAGAATTTTGAAATTTTCAAAAAATAGTCTTAAAATTCTCCAATAATGGTTAAAAATGGATAGTCGCAAAATTGACCATTTTTATAGTCATTTCTAAATCCAATAATGCTATCATTTTTTGTGTAGATACTCTAGGTATGTATATTTGCATGTATTTTTAAGAAACCCCACCAAACCTTAGAAAATCAAAAGCAATGAAAAACTAGAACAAGCAAGAATGAAATATCTCACAATAGAATTAATGTATTCATCTTCCAATGTAGTTCTGATACCATGGAATTATCGGTCACAATCAAGGTTCAACCAGATATGATTTGTAGACACCTAAAAGTGGCCAAAAAAACCTTCGACTAGGGTTTTGACCAATTTCTATCAAAATACACAATTTAGCCTAAAAAACTAAAATTTAAAAGATTAAAAATATCATATTCAAGTGTTGATTTGTTCTAGAGTATCACTAAATGGGGCAATGTAATTTATGAGATAGCTAAATTTGATTAGATTATTTCAAGTTAAAATGGCATTTTCACACTTGGGTGCTCTAAATTTCTCTTCTCTATCAAATTTCTTGTAAAAGGAATGCACCCTTGTTATTTTGTGTTGGAAACATCCTAGATTAGATAACGGATCCAATGCATCTAAATTTGCATCCTAACTCCAATCCAAACAAATTTTGAGCTAATAATATGACATTTTAACCAATCTAATTAATTTGTGCACTAATTACCAATATTTACACCAAAATTGATAAATATGCTTAAATCTAATTAGTTCAAATCATGAGCCTAATTAATAATTATATATAACTTGTTGAATATTTCTTTTTAAAAAATTGATATTGAATAAATGCATCATCAAGTGACATCATTTCTTAGAAAGACATCCGTAGGCCATAAATGGATAAAATATCATGATTAATCCCTCCTATGCCTCTCTAATGCCTCTCTATCCCAAATATTTATAAGGGCATTTATTGAATTTGGCCTCAAAATATGAATGGATCCTTAGCCACACATATTCATCTTGAGATATATAATTTAGGTTTATTCTAATCAATTTGAAAAATTTATAAATAGGAGGCCTTGCCTAGTGAATTATAAACTCTTTTTGTGTAAAGTTATAATGCTAAAAAGATCCATCAAGCCATTTCAATTTAGATTTATAATGAAAAATTATTGAGCCAATCCAACCAAAGAACTCTATCACCGCCTTTGTTGGGAATTATGGAAGCACACAATTGATTACCAAATACAAGCAACTTAATATGCAAAAATTAAACCAAAATCACAAGTAACTAGAATTCGGAAATAACACAGAATATGAGGGACAATACACAACTTGTATTAAAACTCTTTCAAAAGGAAATACAAAAAAGAAGATTGCCACAGTTCTTCTTCCTTACACACCTCTAGGGCTCCCACACCTCTAGGGCATAAACAGTAAATCTTCCCTCAAAGCTCTATCTTCTACGGTCCCAACGCACAACTCAAACATAGAGTTGGTGTTCACCTCCAACCAATCAGTATTCACTACTGACAGTACTCATGTGCTCCATGCACAGCACAAGTGCTCCACACACTCCACAAGTACACAATAGTACTTCAAGTAGATCTCCTTTGAACTGCAACAACCTACAACCCAATCTGATCTTACTTATGGAAGGAACTACCTTGCCTTCCTCTTTGTTCTCCAATTGAGTACACACTATACTCCAAGTAAATCCTACCTGATTCTGCTCCCTATTGTGTTGTTGTCCACCCTAATCTTGCACACCTACAAATCAATCTGATTCTACACACCTGAAAACTTGGATCATGCACACACATACACCTGCAGATCAATGATCTTACTTACCATGTAGATCTCCAAAAGTAGCCATGTACACCTACTGACCAAGATCCTACACCCCTAAAGAATCCTATTGATTCTCCAAAACTATCACCCATCTTGGCATTGCTGTGGAACTAGGAGGAACATCCTTGCTCACCTCACACACAGAAAGAGCTAACTTTGCTTAACTCAAACTAGAACACTTTACAATATAGCCTATGAGTCTATTAAATTGATCTCATTTGAACAATAATTAGACATCTAATTACAATAATTAGATCCACAACTTCTAGTCTAAATTTGGCTCTTGACATGCAAACACTTGGTTCGTTAACTAACTACCCATAACACTCGTAGTTTGAACTACACAGGTGACCGACGTCAGTCCCTATCTACCTAAAGGTGACCGACGCCAGTTGATCTCTGACCGACATCAGTTGTTATCACTATCTAATCTTGTCAACGTTGGTTGGCCTAACTAACGTCAGTGTCTGTGACACTCAGCAAACTCTCTACAACCTCCTCCTCTGTTTGCATCAGTGAAGCTTTTAGATCCACAACCTAATAATCTCCCACTTGGAGATAAATAGCTACACTGTACGTGTACCTATACCCTATCTAATCTATTTTTTGGCTTGTATCCCTCTTCAAGATCAACCTTGAAGACCAACCACCACACAACCTGTGGTGCACCTCCTGTCATCCAAGTACGCTACCACATCTGAACTTACAAACCCATGTAGTGAACTCCTGACCCTGCATAACATGAATCCCTACTGCTGGTCCCTCTCAAATACCTGAGAACCCACTTCCCCAAATTGGCTCCTAACTTTCTGACAGCACCCACTGCTTGGGCAAACTCAAGTCTATACCAGACCTCATGTGATTTCAGACACTAAACTATCTATCCCTTAGTGTGCTTCGGTTCTACATCCTGAACCTCACCAACACTTGATTCACATCAGCTCCCACTAGAGACAAAATCAACCTATGATCTCCATGTCTCTCATGCCAAAGAATTTTGCTGCTCCAAATTCCTCATGACATACCACTAAACTAACCTTACCCTTAGCTCAACAAAACCCTATATGTACAAACCTGATAGCCAGCATACCATCCACATACAATAATAGAATGATGTCGTGACTCATCATCCACCTGGTAAGACAAACCACAGTAGTTACCCTGACATTGACTAAAGCCCTGCTTTGTCATCCACCTGTCAAACCATGTACCACTATCCTGGAGCTTCCACAAGACCATATGACCTGGCCTTCCATCTCACATGTCTATTCTCTCTATTATTTAACTAAGGAATCCATTCATCTCTATGCTTTTTATATCCACTGGCAACCCTACCAAATCTCCCATTTGGTTCTGCATCATATTCCTGCCAAGCTCCCACTGTTTCTTGGATCCTTCCTACTTTGCAGTCAGCAACTAGTATAAAGAAGAGGAACAATGAATTTGAGGCTTACTTACCACTTTAGTCCTCCATATGGGCATTTAAGACTCTTTGATAGCTTGTTATCCACACAAAATCCATTACAGTGATCGACCTCAGTCACCACACAATTTGCATCCGATCGACATCGATTTCCATGCGCCTGTCCTGACTACCAACTCTATCGATGTCAATGTCCCTATTGCTGATGTTGGTCCTCATGACCAACATCAGTCTTACCTATTGCTGATGTCAGTCCTCCTAAATGACATCGGTCTTACCCTACCTGACATCACTGGCTTTGGTCTACACATGACCGACATCGGCACCTATTTGTTCGATGCCAGTTCCCCTTGACTGATGTCGGTACCTGTGTTCACCTGTGAGTGATGAATTTTTACTCGCAAGCTCCTTTGAATCAATCCCATGTCCAAACTGCCCTGCTCAGAAGTATCCAGCCCCATCCACTGGTCTCTATCTGTCATCTCCTCCAAGAACACCAAGGCTTTCCAGTTCTTAAGCCTGTCAAACACATCTGACTTCCTCTTAAGAACATGCATCTCCTTCTTGCTCATGTGGCCAAGCCTACAAAGCCATGTCTCTGCAATAGAAGAAGAATCAGTAATATAAGCAAGTAGATAAAGAGTACCTGCTTTCTTACTATCAGCTAATTCAAGTGTATCTGCTGTGAGAGTTCTTGTGCATCTCTCATCACCCAACTTCCCTAAAAAAATTAGCCACATCTCCAAGCCTGGGACCTGCATGACCTCCTTCAACACCCATGTGTTAGCTGCCTACACTTTTATCTTCACTTTCCCTTTACCAATTCTTTGGTAAGGCTCACCAACTCCTCTACCTGGGGTTGCATGGAAAGAGGCAACAAAATCTATTATCCAAGATTCAACTTTATCCAAAGCATCCTGTTCAACAACACCTGCAACATCTACTTCTTCATGCTGATATGCTACCAACCAACAATCTCTTTTTACCTGCTCTTTCTTTCCATAGGATCGTAAGTGATCATCTATGCTTTTCAACTCCTCCATTCTTAGCTTACTTTCGTTTGCCATTGCTCTATTCCCACTCAATCAAAAACCCCTGAGAGTGACCTATAACCAAACACAAAACTGCTCCCTGCAACCTTAGCTCTGATACCACTTTGTTGGATACCCAACAAAAGAACTCTATCACCACCTTTGTTGGGAATTATGGAAGCACATAATTGATTACCAAATACAAGAAACTTAATATGCAAAAATTAAACCAGAATCACAAGTAACTAGAATTCAGAAATAACACAGAATATGAGAGATAATACACAACTTGTATTAAAACTCTTTCAGAAGGAAATACAACAAAGAAGATTGCCACAGTTCTTCTTCCTTACACACCTCTAGGGCTCCGACACCTCTAGGGCATAAACAATAAATCTTCCCTCAAAGCTCTCTTTCCTACGGTCCCAATTCACAACTCAAACACAAAGTTGATGTTCACCTCCAACCAGTCAGTATCCACTACTGCCAGTACTCTTGTGCTCCATGCACACCGCAAGTACTCCATGCACTCCACAAGTATACAATAGTACTTCAAGTAGATCTCCTTTAAACTGCAACAACTTGCAACCCAATCTGATCTTACTTATGGAAGGAACTGCCTTGCCTTCCTCTTTGTTATCCAACTGAGTACACACTGTACTCTAAGTAGATCTTGCCTAATTTTGCTCCCTATTGTGTTGCTATCCTCCCTAATCTTGCACACCTACAAATCAATCTGGTTCTGCACACCTACAAACCTAGATCATGCACACACATACACCTGTATATCAATGATCTTACTTACCATGTAGATCTCCAAAAGTAGCCATGCACACCTATTGACCAACATCCTACACCCTTGAAGAATCTTGTTGATTCTTCAAAACCAGCACCCACCTTGGCACTGTTGTGGAACTAGGAGGAACACCCTTGATCACCTCACACATAGAAAGAGCTAACTTTGCTCAACTCAAACTAGAACACTTTACAATATAGCCTATGAGTCTCTTAAATAGATCTCATTCAAACAATAATTAGACATATAATTACAATAATTAGATCCACAGCTTCTAGTCTAAATTTGGCTCTTGACATGGAAACACTTGGTTCGTTAACTAACTGCCTGTAACACTCGCAGTTTAAACCGGACAGGTGACCGACGTCGGCCCCTATCTGCCTGGAGGTGACCGACACCAGCCGATCTCTGACTGACGTCGGTTGCTATCCCTATCTAATCATGTCGATGTTGGTTGGCCTGACCAATGCTGGTGTCTGTGACACTCAGCAAACTCTCTGCAACCTCCTCCTCTATTTGCATCAGTGAAGCTTTTAGCTCCACAATCTAACACTATGCCTCTTTAATGCCTCTCTATCCCAAATATTTATAAGGGCATTTATTGAATTTGGCCTCAAAATATGAATGGATCCTTAGCCACACATATTCATCTTGAGATATATGGTTTAGGTTTATTCTAATCAATTTCAAAAATTTATAAATAAGAGGCCTTGCCTACTGAATTATAAGTTCTTTTTGTGTAAAGTTATAATGTAAAAAGATCCATCAAGCCATTTCAATTTAGATTTATAATGAAAAATTATTGAGCCAATCCAATCTAAAACCAAAGGTGACAAAAGGAGATGAAGGTAGTCACACTCCATTGATGAAGATATCTTGAAGCACAAGTTGAGCAAAACAACAAAGGAGCCTTTTAGAAAAATCAAGGATTTGGTAATAAGTTTATGTTTTATGTTCATATTTCTCATTTCTTCCCATTTCTAGTTATGTTTTCATATGATTTTTCTTTGCTAAGATCCCCCTAGTGACTAGGCCTAGAGATGTTATGCTAGTTAGTGTGTTTATTTCATTTCGTTTTCATTTTTGAACTAACATAATACTAACCATCCTCTCTTGAGTTAAATTCCTAGTCTACATAATGGCATGCCCAATGGAACCTAAAATCACAAATTTAGTCAAATATCACCTAAAAGAAACCTAATAACCACTTTCATGTAGGATCTTGGATTGTGGGAGTAAAGAGAGGGAAATTTTGAACAAGAATATGTTTTTCTGGAAGTCATAGTTTTGTCACTGTGGGTCACAGGTTTGTCCTTTAGACCCCAATCCCACCATTGAGATAGTTTTGTATTTGTCATTCCAAGTTTGATATTTTATTTTAACCATTTTTTGGCTTAACATTTGTCTCTATCTACAGGTCTAGTAGTGGTATTATAATCCTGCTATTCACTAATAGTGATATTACAATCTTTCTACTCGATAGAAGCAATATTGAAATCTTGTGACTTCCAAGTCATGATATTATAATACCATTATTTAATAATAGTGATATTTTTTATCCAAGTCATAATATTTTAGCTAAACCACTAGAAGTTAACCTAGACCATTAGGGTTAAGTGACAATACTGCAACTCTCTCAGTTGTGGGATTGTGGACCCAACATGAGATATTATGACCCTAAATAAAGGGATTGTAGACCCGAATTCTGATATTATGAACCCAATTAGAGGGATTGTGGACCTGACATATGATATTTTTATCCTAGATAGCAAGATTGTGAACCTAAATCATGGGATTATTAACCCGAATAGTGGGATTATTGGTCTGAGTAACAATATTGTGGATTTTTTATAAACTAACTCAAATAGAGATATTGTATATTTGAGTCACAGTTTTGAAAAGATGTGAGATTACACAGTGGAGTAATAGGATTTATTTGTGTGAAAAACCTAAGAGCTTATTTTACAAACTTATTTGTTTAATATCATAAGTGCTTCAAAGTAGGCAGTCCTAATCTTGTTTTTCCAGGTTGAAAGGCTATTTTGGAAGTTAACTTAGGTATTTTTAACTAATAATACATGTAAATTTGGGGTTTAAAAAGAACTTGATTAAAATCATTCACACTTCAAATTTGGTTCCTAAAACAAATTTATCATGCTAAATCTTGAACACTTTAAACTTTGGGCTCAAAACAAACTTAGGTGCTTATTAATTCATATAGTCTTTCTAGTGCAGTCTTTTTTATTTTTACTCTCAAGGCGAAGGGTATAGTAATGAGCCTAATCAGACACTTTATATTTAGTGAAATGAAATTATCCTCACTTTAATATTTTTTCAAACTTTTTTGTTAATTGTGTGTTTTCATGAAAAGAGATGTGTGTATATGCTCTCTCCACATCCCCTAAAGGTAACTTATGCGATCAAAAGTGCCATCTCATCACACTTTTAGCCTAGTCTAAGGAATAGAAATAACATCACTTGAATCTCTCTCCAAAAACTTGCATAGTATTGGGTTGTCTTGAGGTGACCATAAAGTCTTTCTATTTTTTTCATTTATTTCATTGCATCTTGGCTTGTAAGGGGAACTTCATTACCTTCCATGACTTCTTTAGGGAAGCTTTTACCTAGGGCTTCATTTCCTGACATCATCATTAACCCCTCTCCATAAAAGATTATATAAATTGGGATCACCCCAATGGGACTAATGGTTTTATTAGTTAAACCATCTCCTATTGTTGGGGTTAAGCCCAAGATGTATAAACACATTGGACATCACACTACACTGAGCGAGCGACAGATTTAGTGGTTATAAAAAAGAAAAGACATTTTTACAACAAGATAAGTTCCATAGACCCAATTGAAGTGTTTCTTTTCTTCTTTACTAATGTGAAAGTTAGTAGACATGGGATCTATCTAGAATGTTCAAAAAATTTCTAGTTTAGTTAGCTCCACTTTACCATACCTTGTCAGTTTAGGGCTTAAGATGATTTAATTAGTTAATTTGTCTTTATCTTAGATAACTTGATTTTTGTGTGGAATCAAAACTTATTGTTAACAAAAATGACATAACCAAACACATTGTCCCCAAGTTTCTTTGAACAAGGAAGCATTATGATGCCCAAGTAAAAAACATCTTTTTCCTTGTTCAAAATCATCATACACTTTGTGTTATATCTTCCAATTTGGCATAGTTATGCTACCCATTTTAGTCCAAACCATTTACCACATTTTGTTTAAGTCCTTCATTGGTAGTTGAAATTTAAAATTTGACTCTTCTAAGTTTTAAAGGTTGATGTGTTAAACTGGATTCGCCACTTTGCACTTGACTTGTTTTAAATTGAGTTCAAATCCCTATTTTAATTGAAGGCTATTTTTAGACTCAATGTCATTATCATCATTTGCTAGGACTCAAGTCATCTTCCATATCATTCATGTTTTGAGTCCTATGCTACATTTTATACAACCCATATTATTTCACCTTTTTTCCTAAGTTCATTTGATAACACACTTTTACCTTCAAGTTTTTTTTTTTTCAAAACTTTATGTGTGTATGCCATTTGATTTGAAGACAGTAGTGTTATTCTACTAAAATCATTTTGAAGCCATTTTTTCCTTAGAGTCTTGAAGCAAGATTTTACCACACCATTTGATCATTTTTGTGTGGTTGCAATACTAAAATTATTTTAAACTTATTTCATAGATCTATTCACATAGAGTCAATGTTTTTCCATGTTCTAACCATTTCAAGTATTATTTGAGATGCTTTATCTAGCATGATTACATTATTCACATTTATCTAGCCTATCAA
Source organism: Torreya grandis (assembly GCA_037957365.1). NCBI lineage: Eukaryota > Viridiplantae > Streptophyta > Pinopsida > Cupressales > Taxaceae > Torreya > Torreya grandis. The sequence goes on along the minus strand of JARHVA010000325.1, from coordinate 1,555,487 downwards.
TAAAAATAATTTGGTTTGTGCCAATATTTGGGAGAAAATAAACTATCCCCAAGTGCCTTTTATTTCTACCTCATACTTATTGATCAAGTTTTTATCTAAGAGTCAAATGCCTAGTTTTTGTTGTAAGTTTTTCAAAACTATTATATTAAATATATCATCTTTTAAAGCCTATATTTTGATTTAGTTTGGCCAAAACTCCTAGCACATGCTTTGTTTGAGCCTAAATTTTGATGCCACGTTTGGCTAAAAGACCTATCAACTTTTTTTTTCCTAGATTAAACTGATTTGAAACACTTTGAGCTATAATTTAGCATTTTTATTTACATACATTTTACTTGACCTTTTTTTGTGAGATGTGTAATTTTGGACACTTGATATTAGATTATTTTATTATAAGTCATTACATCAACCTTTCTTAGATATACATATCCATCCTTTTGACCAAGTTAGACCAAGTTTGAACCTCTTTTAGATATCTCATTTTCAAAGTTTATAAAACTCTATTCCCCTTTATCATGAAAAATTTACTATGTATCCTAACATGTATTCTTACACTCATAATGGCCTCATGTACAATCTAGGATTTATTAATATGGTCGAACAAGAAGAAAATTTTTAAGACCCTTATGCTGATAATGTTGCTTATGAGATGGATTATTATCCATCTTATAAAACTCAAATAGGGGCACAAAACCAAGACCCATTGGATAATTATTTGGTAAACATGACTCCTTACTTAGAGCAAGACCAAAAACAAATAAAGTAGTATTTAGCTTTCATACCTATAGTTGAGGAACTAGTTCCTCAATAACTGACTATGTTACTACACCATCAACATATGATCCTTATATATTTAAGCATCACTTGTTGGAAAACAAGGATGAAACTTTGGTTAGAGATATAGAAGTAGGGGCTATGTTTCTAGTAGACTTCCCCATGAGAACTTGTCAAGCCTAGTAAAAATGCCTCATAACATAATTTATAGTCATTAGGATTCTTCTATCAATCCTTTAGATCTATTCCAATTGACACATCAAGACCCTAATATGCGTTTCAAAATCAAGGACCTCATGGAGGATCACTTTGTACAAATGTAGACAGCATATAAAATAAAGTTGAACCTAGTGTGAAATTTTAACCAGATGAACATGTCTAATAAACCTCTCATATATTTAATTCCTTCAATATGACTGCTAATAGAATTGACTGGTTAAGACAATTAGGGTGTAGACCACTTCATGCAAAACACTTTGATTGATAACTTGTTTCATGTGCCAACCATCAAATAAGTGTCTTTACTTCTACATAGAACATTGAGCAAAACATAGTGGACAATGCATAAGCAATGTCTAATCCTAACCAAAGTGGAGTAAATACCCCAAAAAATAGTACAAAAATGAGTGTACCTTTAATTAATAGCATGATTGGTTCTTAAAATTTAGGAGTAGCAGTTTCTATGCCCCAACCTCAACCAATAACTTTTACTAATCCTCAATAAGCTAATTCTTCAAGTGCTCAAAAAATTGGATTAGCTAATCAACCAACAAACAATATCTTGCCTCCATAAAAAAATGTGATGAATATTAATCAATAGGTAATGAGTAATATTCCACAATAATAGGCATAATGTAATATACCAAAGAAATAGAGATAGAACATATTGCCACCTCAATGTGGGAAACTAATGTTCTACCTCACAAAGTAGCAACAAATATAATTATTTATTTATAGACCAATATACCAATTTAAATCCAAATGATGCCTAATAAATAGTGTACAAATATTTTGTAGTGATAAATGTTGAATCTTACACAAGCATCAACTTCCAAACAAGGATTCGTGCAACCTAGATGTTCTTATGTTCCTCAAGTACCACTCAGGTAACCTTTACCTTTTGTACATAATTTAACACTCATTAAATGACAAGGTCTTGGTTCATATGTACCACCTCAATAATAATATTTGATTACACAAAGGTACACTAGCAATCGAGACTTATCCTATCTGGCTCCTCACCATAACCATTATTTTTTAGAATTCATGGTCTTGTGTTTAAACCCAATTATGCAATCACAACTTGGAGGATGAAGATTACCATCTCATGCCCACATCCATCTATCACTTTCCCATCACCCAACTAATTGTATTGCCTTATAATAATCCATTTAATACTAACCAAGAGAAAAAAAATTGACATTGTGGAACAATTACAAAAGATGCCCACACAAATCTTTATTTTAGATTTATTACATACATCAATAGTCCAAAAGGATATTTTCAACAAGTTTCATAGCCAATCCACTATTTTTAGTAGACACTTAGCTCCCTTGACAAATTCCAATATTTGGCTAGACACTTAGCTCTAGTCCAACTTGTCACTTTTAACCAAAGTGATATGTCCTCCCTTGGCCTGCTGCATAATAATGCATTATACATTGAAGTTTATATAAAGTGGCACAAAGTAAAATGTGTCATTATAGACAATGGATATGGTTTAAACATAGTGTCTCTAAATCTCATCAAGCTTCTCAAGTACACTATGTTATATCTTTAAGCAAAGAAAATAACCATCAAAGCCTATGATAATGAAGAACAAGGATCACAAGGCACCATTTATTTTGCAATTATCCTTGGGACTTTGACCCATGATACACTTTTCCATGTGATAGATATAAATTTGTAATACAATATGATTTTGGCAAGACCTTCATTACATGAAATTTACAGCATCCCATTGATGTTACTCCAGTGTATAAAGTTTTCTCCTTCAGGGATGGAAGTTTGTATACTAGATGATTTGCATTTGTACAAGCACTGAAAATACCTAGAGGTCAAGCTCAAAAGTTATAAATATAATTTAAGCATGAATCCAATGGCCAAGTAATATAAATGAAAGGCCATACTCCTTTATTCACTAGAGGATAACTACATTGATCTTAATACCCTTGATTCCCTTTCTCACATGCCACCTCCTAAGATATCAAATAATTATACCATCTTGTCCAATGGCCTAGGAGAGTATCTAACCCATGATGCCTTTCACATTAAAAATATTACATATAACCCAAAGTCCTTTGGAAGACCTAAAGCTAAGCCACTTCATCCAGACTAGCAACAAAAGTGCAAAGGAAAGGACCCATCATGTTCATACTAGCATTTGGACTAAAATGGGACCCTCTTGAAGGAGATGAATCTTGGTTGTACAATGATAAGTAGGTTAATTATTATGAAAATGTAAAATATCCTATTCCTAATAGGATCATGAATAATTATAAATATATAGGGAAGAGGCCTCAGACCAAACCAACAAGGAGTGCTTGAGCCAATTTCCATGACCAAATACAAAGGACCCTAAGGACTTGGATTAAATTACATAGGGGTATCCCCATGTACTTTACTCATGTTCCATCTTCATTGACTAGTGATTAGGATGTTGATAGTGAATCAAAGTCCAATCATAACCTTTTTGATGACCTAATTAAGACCAATCTATTTGATACTCATTCCATTTATACCCTTAAACCAGTCATTCACCACAACCAACTGCCATTGTATTATCCCTAGTTAATAGACTGGGACCAAAAAGAGTTCAATGTGCTAATTGATGAGTTATATAACAATGAGTCTTTCTATTATTTTCTCATCTTTAGAGATAATGTTTCATTGGAGGACCATAAATCAAGTTTCTCAATCAAATTGGATCTTGAAGCCTATTTTGAAGAATAGGTGAACACCCTTAGCCAAAAGAAAATAATTAAAACATTAAGGTCCCAAAGTGAAAACCTCTTTAAGGTGATTTTTAAATAGGTAAAAAGTAAATAAAAATGCTAGTCTAGTGGTGAAAACCTGTTTTAGACACTATTAGATAGGGGGGTTCAACCTTCTTCAAACATAGCTCAGGAGACAACCAACAATAAACTTGTCTATCAGTCTAAGTTCAATTTTGAAGAACAACAAGATTTTGATTGGATCCTTTGGGGTTTTATAATAGTTTATGTTTCATGGCCAAACCTCCCATTAGGGTATTTTGATTAATCATGCCTAGGAGAACTCAAAGATCTAGTCCTAGTAGAGGACTATAATGTTTCCAATCAGTTCAAGTCTTTACCCACTATCCTTGAAGATGGTTTCACACTTCTAGTGGAAGATACAATATAGGTTAACATCAGGTCCCTAGAAGACCTAAAGTGGATCAAGTTAGTCATTTCCATTATTAATAAGGATCATAAAGTCCTTACATCCCTGTTGAGCTAATTTTTTGATATTTTTGCATGGGCATATTCTGACATGCCAGGTTTAGACCCCTCTTTGGTTCTACACCACCTTATGGTCAATCCTAATGTCAAAATAGTCAATTAAAAGATTTAAAATATGCATCCTCACATTGATGTATTAGTGAAAAAGAGTTGTAAAAAATCTTAAAAGCAAGATGTATTCATTCAATCGACTATTTAGAGTGGATCTCTAATGCTCTGTCAATTAGTAAAAAGCTAGAAGGAATAAAAATCTATACTAGTTTTTGTGATATAACAAAAATTTTCCCTAACGATGAATTTTCATAGCCAAACATTGACATGATTATAGACTCCATAATGGGTTATAAGATGCTTTCATTAATGGATGGTTTTTCATGGTGCAACTAGGTCAGGATAGTACTAAAATACCAACATAAAACAACATTCGCCACTCCATGGGGAACATTTTATTATTAGGTTATGTCATTTGGTATTAATAATTTAGGGGCCACTTATCAAAGATCCATGACTATCATATTTCATGATATGATGCATGTCATTTTTGAAGACTATGTCAACAACATTCTTGGCAAATCAAAGACTAGGACCGATCATCTAGCAATGCTACACACAATATTTGAAAGATTGTGTGAGTATAAAGTTAGAGTTAATCCTAAAAAGTGTGTCTTTGGAGTCACATCAAAAAAAAATCTTGTCTTCATTGTGTCTCATTGAGACATTGAATTCGATCCAACCAAAGTCTAAGCCATAACAAAGATGAAACCATCAATTAATTTGAAGTAGCTCTATAGTTTTTAAGGTAAGATCCGGTCCATCTGACATTTCATATCACAATTAGCTGATAAATTCCATCCTTGTATGCATATTATAAAGAAGGGAGTCATATTTCACTTGGATGATCACTGCCAAATGGTTTTTCAGTAGCTATAGGACAATCTAGCAAATCCACCTATTTTGTAACCTCTTATGCCAAGAAAGCCATTCTTATTGTATCCATAATATACTAATAATGCACTAGGGGAAATTTTGGCTTAGCAAAAATATCATGGAAATTAGTATACCACATACTATTTTATACATCGGTCATGTATGAACATAATTATATGCCCATAGAAAAAAACTATTTAGCCATGGTTTTCATAGCTCAGAATTTATGCCATTACATGTTAAACAATAAGACCATGGTTGTTTCAAAAGTAGATCCAATCAAGTGTCTACTATCTAAAACATATTTACAAGGTTGTATGGCCAAGTGGATCATGCTACTAAGTGAATTTGGCATCAAGCACATCAACCACAAATCCATTAAGGGGCAAGTTCTTATAGATTAGCTTGTTGAAGTACCCCTTGCTGATACAGAGCCATTGACATTCTAATTTCATGGTGAATTCATAATGACCATCATTGACACACCTCTTTAGGAGCATCATTGAAATATATATTTTTATGGATCATTTACTACACATGGATCGAGGGTAGGCCTTTTATTTATCACACCATATGGGGATATAATTCGTAAATCATTCAAGCTCAGCTTTCCTTATACCAACAACATGGCCAAACATGAATCACTAGATTTAGGACTTCACCAAGTGGTAAAATGACATGTATCTCATCTCAATGTTTATGTTGATTCCTTGTTAATCATCAATTAGGTTATAAACCACTTTTAGACCAAATATGACAAGATAGTTCCATATAAGGCCATGGTCGACACTCTCAAGTAATAGATTATTGACATTTAGTTTGAGCATATACCAAGGGAAAGAAATAAAAGGACAAATGCTATGACCACTATTGGATCTCTAATTTGAAAAATAAACACAACTGAAAATTATTATTTCCTTGTCAAGAATTTGTTTTCACCAACTCATGAACCTTCAACCATCATGATGATTTGTGATATTTTGGTCCTAGCTCTATCTGGTATAACCTTTGCAATTACCTCCATGACCAATTTTTACCACTTGACCTATCCTAAAAACAAACCAAATCCTTCATCCACCAAACCATTCATTATACCTTACTTAGATTAACCCTTTACCATCATAGTTTTGATGGAACTCTACCTCATTTTTAACTTCAATAGAATCTACACTAGCATTACAGGAAGTTCATGAAGGAGTATGTGGGACCCACACTAGTGGGCCAGTCCTATCCAAGAATCTCCTATTTATTGGTTATTATTTTCCCATGATGGATGTAGATGCATCTACATATGTAAAGAAGTGTGACAAGTGTCAATGACATGGCAATCTGATTCATGCCCTGACCAAAACTATGGAACCAATGTTGACACCTTGGCCATTTGCTACATGGGGCCTCAATCTTGTTAATAAGATCAATACTACTTCATCCAATTACCATAACCATATCCTTATCACAATTGAATATTTTAATAAGTGGGTTGAAGCTATACCCCTCACTTATGTGACTGGAAAGCAAATTTCCAAGTTCATTTTCAGCCATCTCAATTGCTACTATGGTATCCCTTCTGACATTATATCTGATAATAGAGGATCATTTAAGAACAAATATATTTAAAATATATGTACTTAATATAAAATCATGTAATATTTCTCCATGGCATATTACCCTAAAGGTAATGGTCAGGCTAAAGCATCAAACAAAACTATTGTCAACATTCTCAAAAATATTGTCAATGATGTTGGTCATGATTATCACCTTAATATATTCTATACTACTTGGGCATATCATACCAATCACCATACACCCAAATGAATAATTCCATATTCACTTGTGTATGTAACTAAATCCATTCTTCATGTTGAGGTCAAATTATCATCTCTCTAAATTTATTTCAAATATGTCCTAGATGATAACAACTATTGATTAGTTAACCTATAAGAATTGAAGTTAATTGATGAGAGACACATAGATGTGGTGAATAATCTAGAATCATATCATAATCAACTTTGATTCCACTGAAATCAACACGTGAAACATAGATAATTTGAACTTGGATCTTGTCCTTAAAGAGAACCAAAATAATATGATGGTTGAAAAGAAGCATAAAGGAAAGTTCAAACCCAATTGGGTTATTCTTTTTGTCATTACATAAAACTATGGAATAGGGGCATATAGGATTTCCACATTAGATAGACATGAAATTGATGAGCCAATGAACATTACTCACCTTAAGTGGTACTAGGATTGAGTGATTTGGTGTTTTGTTTATAAGGATCATTTCCAGTTATATCATGTTATTAATCTTATTTGTATTATACAATTTTATCATCCTATCATCCTAATAACCTATCACTTTTTCCTATCACATATCCATTTTACCATACCCTTCCCATCAATCAAGTTGTTTTTTCCCACCCTACCTAGCCCTATGACCTTGGTTTGGTTCCATTCATACCAGATTCACATTTAGAAAAAGGTTTCAAATTTAGTTTGAATAGTTCTTTCTAGAACTCTAGATGAGATAGTATTCTGGATTAGCAAAACAATAGTTTGGTAGTTACATCCTTCATTTCTTATTCCATTCTCTATACCAAGTGTGCCTAATTACAATTACCTATGGGTAAATCAGTGTCTCACTAGTCTTGCTACTAATTATAATCACCTATGAGTAAACTAGTATCATTGACCGATGCCATTGTATCCTAGTTATAACTTCCTATGGGAAAACTAGGTACATCACTTATTATCATGTCTTGATGTACCAACTATCCATTTCCTAAGTTGTATTATGACTTTATGCTAACTATGCCTATTTTATTTAAATTAGCTACTATAGTAGTTAGATTCATCTATTGTAAGGTGGAACTATAGTGACTTGAGGTCCTTTCTTACGATTATGTAGGTAGTTCTTGATACTTGTTGAGGTTAGTTTAGTCACACCTAAGCCACACTTTCATCATTTTGTGAGCAACCTAAGCCATGTTCTCACCATTTTGTGAGAAACCTAAGTTACACTCTTGACATTTTTTTAGCAACCTAAGCAATTATCTCATCATTTTATGAGCTTGAACCATTTATTGTCTCATCATTCTCAATTGAGTTGAGATACCTAGAAAATTCCAAAAACATTTGTAAAATCACTTAAAAAAACCAAAAACATTGACTACTTCTTTTCCTTAAGGATTCTGGGAACCCTTACTAAGTCATAAGAAAATCACTTGTTCCTTAGTTTCCCTATCCTTTTTTACCCCATTTTGTCCCACACACTTGCCATTTTCCAAGGCAATTTCTATTCTTCTATCACATCCATTATAGTTGTTTTTCATCAGTTATCATTTTCTTCCCACTTCTTGGGAGAACTACATTTCACTTGAAGTTTCTATTGACTATTACATCCATGGAATTATGTAGGTAGCATCCAATATCCTCATGCATATGGAGACAAATCAGCCACCCACTTCATTTTCTTATATTACCCTAGTCATGGTTGTTTGCTAAGTCGTTGCCTATTTTCTAGGGGCAATGTTTGTTGCATAGGTTTAAGTCATATTTTTACTAACATTAGGACTAATTTTTGTTTATTTATTTATTTATTTTATTATGTGCCTATTTATTTTATTTTAGCACTATTTCCTTGATTTAATCTATATGAATTCATTGGGTGATTCCTTGTGCATTGATACTTGAATTCATCCATATTCATATGTCTACATTATCATCATGGTATTTTATCATTGATGCATTTTTTTCCTCAAAAATTGGATTTTAGGAGTCAATCCTTATTCATATTTTATCCTATCCCTCATGGTGTTCTATCATGATGCTTACCATTAAGTGCTACAACAAAAATCAGCTTTAAGAAGTCTACTCAATGATGGTAGCATCAACATCTCCTTGGCATTGGCATCCAAATCCAATCTCATTCATATCTCAAATAAATTAATTACATAATGAAAAAATTAAACATTTATTAGTTTAGATGAGCATCTCCCTACTAGTAGGTTGTCCCAATTCATCAATATCCTCTGTATCAAGTTACCCACATCATATTTTCCACAATCAGCTAATCATTCATGTTTTCCATAATCAGGGTCTAATGATTATAACTGCCTATGGGCAAATCATTATACACCATCCTGCCTAAATTTCTTGATGATTATAACTACCTTTGGGAAAATAATTATGTTGTCACAAAATTTACTTTCTTTTTGTCCAAACAGGGCCATGTTGTTATCTTGTTTGTCTATCCTAACTGGGGAAGCTCCATCTTCTCAATGATTATAACTACCTTTGGGCAAATCATTGTGTTATCATACCATATTGCCATTATCAGAGTCAAATGCTTATAAACACATTTGAGAAAACCATTTTAAACCATCCTAATTGCATTCTTAGTGATTTTAACTACTTTTTCAAACTCATTGCGTTCTCACTCAATCATCTTCCTTTCTTTGGTCTCCTCATTTTTCTTGTTTCTCATTGAGGGATTGTTTACAGACCTACTTATGTCAACCATTCCCTTAAGGGGGCATCATAAAAATAATACATTGTCATTGAAGTTATAGGCATATAAGACCTTTTCATTATTTGAGAAGATGTTACTATGCCTATAGATTTTAATGCCTTACCAAATAGGGGAAAACTGTAGACACCTAAAAGTGGCCACTAAAAACCTTTGACCATGCTTTTGAACAATTTATATTAAAATGCACAATTTTACCTAAAACTCTAAAATTCAATTAAAAGATTTAAAATTATCATATTCGTGTGCTGATTTTGGACAAAGTATTACTAAATGGGGCAATACAATATATGAGACAACTGTTATGAACCTGTGATATCTCTTCTCTTTACTTTACTAGTTTAGTAGTTGTTATGGATGCATATGCTTTGTAAGTCTTCATGTGATCATTTTGTTTTATCCCACGTTCATGGGAAGTCATAGTTGTTTATATTATAGTCCATATATAAGTAAGTGTTGAGACCATTGAAGGCACCCATGAATAATTTGTATTGAGCTTGCTCAAAGGAGGTTTCCCCTTCGAAGTGGTCTGCGATCAATAGAATCTATTCAATGATTCTGCTTATTTTTTTATTATGTTATATCATGCACTTTTATTGATTTTTTGTAAGAGGATCATCTCATCTAGTATCAGAGTGCTTTTTAGGGCCAAATTTGTTTCCAAAAAGTCATCACTCTATTTATTTGAATAATACTTTTTTAGAAATAACTCTGTTCTACTACATAATTTATTTCAATATTTTCCTTTAACAAAATAATCTATTTTGGATCAAGGTAAAAACCTAAATGCATAACTATGGAAAGTGCTTAGGTGAAATCCTTAAAAATCATTATGAGGAGTACCATAGGAACCCCAAAGTATTTGGCCCATTAAGATGACCTGTCAGTGAAATGAGAAATTGCCCCTTTTTGATTGAGTAGTTCTCATTTGTGAGGAAAACCAAGAGCTACCGCAAAGAGATAAATATGTGGCTAATTTTTTTTTGAATATCAGTATTCGCTTAGATGACATTGGTGGTTAGAGTGAAATTTTTAGAACCCTTAGGTAGCCATTTAGACTTGGGGCCCATTTCTATCAATTTTTGAATATTTTCAGCAAACACAAAATAATCAATTAGTAGAGTATCCATAGACTATCAGAGGACTTGAAGGTAGATATTTTACAAAACCTTGATTTTGTAAACTATTTATAGAGTCTCAGTAGAGTTATAGAGGACATATCACTAGATAAAAAACCAACAAACTGGAAAAATAATATTTTTTTCTTCAATTTCTTGCAATATCTTTCCATCTATAGCCATATTTATCCTCAAAATTTATCTAGATACCTAAAATTGCATTCCATACATTTTCTTCCTTGAGATACCATATCCCAATTCTACTCCTAATTCCCACAAATTGTAATTTCCCCCTTTTTTTGGGTTTTTCCATAACTTCTATTTGTCTTTTAGCCTCAAAACATTTCCACTATGTTTATCATGTCTTTCTAATCCTTTGTCTCTCTTTGACCAATGTTCAATTTTTTTCATTTTCACTCATAAAATTTCCCTTATCTTCATCAATCATACTCCCACTACATAAAAATTATTAAAAACCCCTTTATCCCTTCTATTTTCACCCAAATTCAAAACCTTCCTTACTAAATGTGTCTTAACTCTAGTTTTGCTATCCATTTAAAAAAATATATTTTTCAAGTCATGGTCATAACCAGAACAGAATAAAAAAACATGGAGGATGAAATTGCCACCTCAAGTCCCACATCAATGATCTTGATGCAAACATTCTAGGCGTCAATCTTCAACATACCACCATGAACAACAAATGACATCCATAGTCTTCTTTAGACACTAAATTTTCTTATTCCAACAATTATCATGGGCCAAAGCTTAATTTTCCTTGATTCAATGGTACAAATTCAACTAGATGTAGCTATTAGGTAGAACAATATTTTATTTTGCATAATACTTTTGATGCCAACAAGGTTCCACTTGCATCCTTTCACTTGGAACTTGAAGCCCTTCAATGGTATTGTTGGTATACCAAGGCTCATGATGAACCCATATGGACCAATTTTTGCACTCTCATTTTACAATGGTTTGGCCCTACTTCTTTTGATGACTTCATTAGAACACTCACTAAACTTCACCAAATAGGTATAGTGAGAGACTATCAAATCAAATTGGAAAAGCTAGCCAATCACATAGAGGGACTATCTGATGAATTCTTTAGGAGTTGATTTGTTAATGGACTAAAGGATGTAATTCAATCTAAGTTTAAAATGCCTTAACCCAACACAATGATGGAAGACTTATGGTTGGCTAAGTTCGTTGAGGATAAGATCATAGATCAAAAATGATTTAAATCTAATTTTTTTCTATTAAAAATTATAGCTCCATAATGCTCTCAAACAATACCAGCCCTCAGAACCACTCCTGTCAAGCGTTTGACTGAAGCAGAGATGCAAGCCCATAAATAAAAAGTACTATGTTATAAATATGATGATAAATTCACTTAGGGACATTGATGTGTTTATCAAAATATCTACCTATTGGATGTGAACTCTCGACCTAAAGATAAAGATTAGAAAGATGTTAAGGATACAACAAATGATCTAAATGAAGCTTAGCTGATTGTGGAACCTACTTCTCAAGAAGACTAACCATATATCTCTCTCCATGCCTTAGCTAGATTTACTACCCCACAAACTATGTAGGTTAGGGGTTACTTCAAGAAGATCCCTCTCACAATAATCATTGATTCAAGTAGCACTCATAACTTTATTGACTCTCAAATTGCCAAATAGGTTGATTGTTTTATCTATCCTTACTCCAATCTTAAAGTCATTATTTCCAATGGGGGTAGATTACCTTGTAAAGGGAAGTGTCACAATGTGTGTATCTATATTGGAGATTATAACTTGCACTCCAATATGTTTTCCTTACCCTTAGGGAGATGTGATGTTGTTTTGGGAGCCTAGTGGTTATACACACTTAGACCCATCTTATGGGATTTTGCTAAACTTTGGATATAGTTTTTAGATAATGGGAAAAAACACATATTGAAAGGATTACAACCTAGATTTATCAGCATCATAAGTTCACATCATATGTAAAATATTCTTAAGAAGAATTTACACTATGTCATTACTCAGCTCCATTCCATTCAAATGCAACCATCAATAGTCTCCACTACTCCTTCTGACCTACACACCATTCTACAGTAATATTCATGTGTCTTTATCAAACTAGTGGGATTTCCACCTTCATGCCTAGAGGGCCACTATATTTATCTCCTTTTGGGAAGTGTTCCTCCCAACATAAAGCCTTATCACTACCCATTTTATTGAAATACTAATCTCAAGATGCTCATTTGAGACCTACTATAGCAAGGTATTATTCACCCTAATACCTACCCATATTCTTCCCCATTTTTCCTTGTCTAGAAAAAAGATGGGTCATAACATATTTTCATTGACTTTTGTACACTTAATCACCTTATAATCAAGGATAAGTCCTTGATCCCTATTATTTATGAGCTTCTTAATGAGTTTCATGGTGTTCATTTTTTCTCCAAATTGGATCTCCACTCTAGATATCACTAGATCTGGCTTCATGAGGATGATATCCCTAAGATAACTTTTTGCAAACATGATGGCCACTATAAGTTCTTGGTCATACCCTTTGGACTCACTAATGCTCCTTCAACATTCTAAGAATTGATGAATAAAATATGCTGGCCCTACCTATAACAATTCATTTTGGTCTTCTTTGAAGATATCTTCATCTATAGTAAAACATGGTCTAAGCATCTCTAACATCTAGAGCTCATAGTAAAACTTCTCCATAATATTTGTGCAGAATATCTTAAATGTAATTTTGGATAGGATTAATTAGAGCATCTTGGGCATATTGTTTTATCTCAAGGGGTTCAAATGGATCCTAAAAAAATAGTTGTTATGACAAATTGGTTGCATTCTCAAACACTGAAGAGTCTCTATAGTTTTTTGGGGATCACTAGATGCTATCACAAGTTTGCAAGGATTAAAAGAACATTATAGATCCATTGATAGCTATGTTGAAAAAAAATGCTTTTACTTGAACACAAGCTACTGAGTGTGCATTTGAAGCATTGAAACAAGCTATGTGTACTACACCTATTCTAGCTATGCAAATTTTTCCCAAGACATTCACTATCAAGAGTGATGCTTGTGTAAATGGAATATGTGTTTTTCTCCTCCAAGAAGGATTCCACATTGCATTCACCAGCAAATACCTTTTTGACAATAATTTAGTGCTCTCTACTTATGAGAAATAAATGATGGCCATTTTACATGCAATATAGAAGTGGAGGCCATACCTATTGGGTAATTATGTTTGCATCAAAAATAATCACCAAAATTTGAAGTATTTCTTATAAAAATAAGTCTTTACCCCCATCACAATAGAAATGGGTTAGAAAACTCATGGGTTATGGCTATGAGATAACTTACAAGAAGGGTAAAGGCAATATTGTGGTTGATGCTCTATCTTACATATTTAATGATCAAGCTTCCCTTTCAACTATTTCCATGCCTTTTACACATTGGTTAGACACTATACAACAAGGCCATGTAAATGAATACTCATTATCTCAAATCATTTAATAGTTAGCCACTAACCCCTCAGTTGTACCATATTATTCCTAAGATGGTGTTTCTCTATGATACAAGGGTTGTATGGTGCTTCCATAAAACATAGATCTACAATAGGTTGTCTTATATGAAATCCATTATTATCACTCTATAGGGCACTTAGGGTTTTTCAAAAATTATGAGCAGGTATGATGTAACTTTTTTTGAAAGGGAATGAAAAAGCAATTCAATATATGGTGGGTGAATGTGATACCTACCAACATAATAAGGGTGAAACAACACTTATCCCTGGGTTTCTCGAACCCTTGCACATCCCTACCAAGATTTGGATATATATTTCTATGTATTTCATTAAATATCTCCCTATATTTGGAGGGAAAATAGTGATCTTGGTTGTGGTTGATCACCTCTCTAAATATAATCTTTTTTGTGCCTTCAACCACCCCTATATTGCCTCCATATTTACATAGATTTTCTTAGACTAGATTTTTTTTCTTCATGGCATTCCTTCATCCATTATCTCAAATCATGATGCAACTTTCACCAACCATTTTTAAATATAACTATTTTTATGGATTGACACTCAATTGAAGATGAGTTCTGGGTATCATTCACAAATGGATGGTCAAACTAAAATTGTTAACAAATGCTTGGAAACTTTCCTCTGTCACTTCACCTTAGAATAATATCAATGGAAAAAGTAGATCCCACTCATTGAATGGTGGTATAATACCTCCTATCACACTTCAACAAAAATGACTCCATATGAAGTAGTCTATGGTCAAGCACCACTAGTGCTCCTTCCATACAAGCCCAATAGTTTATTAGTTCAAGATATCGACACAATCCTTTGAACATGGGATCAAATAATTAGTACCCTATGGGAAAATATTAATTTAGCATTAAATAAAATAAAATAACAAGAAGATTGACACCATTTTGAGTTCACTTTTCAAGTAGGTGATATGGTTTTTCTTCACCTGCAGCCTTACAAACAATCATCCCTAAAACTCAATGGGGATCATAAGTTATCACCCAAGTTATATGGTCCTTATAAGGTTATTTATAAGATTATATTTGTTTCTTATAATTTGGAGATCCCACCTTATTCTCAAATTTTCACCATATTACATATATTCTCTTATCTATAGAAACTTCTTGGCACAAACACCAGAGTGTAGATTATTTTAACCAAACTTGATAATGAAAGATCCATTCTTCTTGAGACAGAGGTAATCTTGGATAAGTGTACACACTAATTTCACTCCCATTCCATCATTGAGGTTTTAATTTAGTGGTATGAAATGCAACTAGAGGATGCAACATGGGAACCACTATTTTATATTCAACACCAATTCCCACATCTAAATCTTTGAGGACAAAGCTTTTTATAAGAAAGAGGGGATGCTATGAACCTATGATATATCTTCCCTTTAATTTTTTAGTTTATTAGTAGTTATAGATGCATATGCTTTGCAAGTCATCATTTGAGCATTCTTTTAATCCTACATTCATTGGAAGTAGTAGTTGCTTAGATAAGAATTCATATATAAGTAAGTGTTGAGGCCATTGAAGACATCCACAAATTTTTTGTATTGAGCTTAATAAAAGGAGGTTACCCCCTCGAAGTGGTCTATCATCAATATAATCTATTCAATGCTTCTGTTTATTTTCTAATTCTATTATTTTTTGTCATTTTATTGAATTATTGCATGAGAATTCTCTTATCAACTAACTTTGATCAAATCATTTCAATTCAAAATGGCATTTTTGAACCTAAATGCTTTTGATTGCTTTTTTATACCAAATTTATTACACAAGGCATGTATCATTGTTATTTTGTGTTGGTAATATCCTAAATGGGATAATGGATCCAATGCATCTAACATTTCATCCTGATTCCAATCCAATCAAATTTTGAGCCAATAATATGGCATTTTGACTAGTTTGATTAATTTGTGCATCAATTGCCAAGATTTGCACCAAAATTGATAAATCATGCCTAAAGATAATTAGTTAAAATCATGAGACTAATTAAGAATTCCATGTAAGTTGTTGAATATTTGTTTTTAAATATTGATATTTAATAACTTTATCAAGTAATATTATTTCTTGGAAAGACATCAATAGGCTATAAATGCATAAAATATCAGGATTAAGCCCTTTCATGCCTCATTAAGACCTTCCATTCCTCTTTAATTCCTCTCTATACCAAATATATATGAGGAAATTTATTTAATTTGGCCTCAAAAATTTAATGGATCCTTAGCAACACATCTTCATCTTGAGATGGATGGTTTAGGTTCATTCTAATCAATTTGCAAAGTCATAAATAAGAGGCCTTACCTAGTGAATTTTAAGCTTTTTTGTGTAAATTTATAATTTCAAAAAGCTCCCTCAAGCCATTTCAATTTAGAGTTATAATGCTAAATTATTGAGCCAATCTAAGCTAAATCCAAAGGTGTTAAGAGGAGATGAAGGTAGTCAAACTCCATTGATGAATATCTCTTGAAGCACATGCCGAGCAAGCCAATGAAGGAGAATTTTGGAGTAATCAAGGATTTGGTAAGAAATTTATGTTTTTGTTCATATTTCTCATTTATTCTAATTTATAGTTGTGTTTTCTAATCTTTTTTCCTCACTAAGCTCCTCCTAGTGACTAGGCCTAGAGATGTTATGCTAGTTAGTGTGTTTATTTTCTTTTTTTAATTTTGGAACTAACATGATATTAACCATCCTATCTTGAGTCAAATTCCTAGTCTACTAGGTTAAATGCATGAGGTTGATTCTATATAGAGTAGTGAAATATGAATAATAACTCATAAGAGGAAGAAACTTGTCTTCACAATAACAAGTTGCATTAATATTCATTAGCCAAAAAGTACTGAGGAATGTACATTATATAGTGAGGAATTAGATCATCCAAAAAAAAAAAAAAAAACTCAACTCACAATTAAATGACTTAAATTACATTTTACCTAATAACATATTATTAACCTAAGCAAGTTAATTGGACCATGTAGGTAGAACTACATAGTGGGGAGTAGCCTACACTAATAATTTTTGTATGACTAGTATTGTATAATATCATTTTTTATTAATATTAGTCCATTTTTTAATAATAATATATTCATGTCTAAAATATATCAGTAATGTAATAGGTAGTTAACTCATGTTTTCCTTAGAGGAATCAATTTATTAAAATGTGATAATGGTTTTCCATTATATAAGAATTATATTATCAATATAATAACATCTATAATAGATTATTAATGAATGGGTAGATATAAAAATTATAGATTAATAAGTGTCATGCCTCTCTATAGGCAATGTATCATGAATGAAGTGCTAGTGGAAGATATGCCACTAAATGGGTGGTATATAATTAACATAGAGGAACATACAAAGGTCATTGGCCTAAATAGATTGATGATATTGATCATAGATAAGTAGTAAATCAAATAAAACATCCACATGATATGTGTCATGGATAATTAAAAATTTTGAGTCATGTTTCCACAACAAAATAATTATGCAAAATGTGCATACAAGTAAAAATGTAGTTGATCAACAAATGAATCCTAGCTTAGAGAAGATAAATTGTACTTACACTTCTATTTGTTGGTATATTTAGAAAATCGATGTCATGACTAGGATAAAATTTATAGACCTAAACAAATGGTCCCTTACAACATTAATATCACTAGAGAGGGTTTAAAAGCCTCTAGTCAAGTAACACCATGTAATAACTCTAGATAGGTCTTATGTTTTCTTATTCACAAAGTAAATATAAAGTAAATTATAATCTAACCTAGTGCTTAAAAAATATTGTGGCACAAAATAGGAGTAATAAACATAAAATTAAGCATGCATATAAGATCTATACTTAAGCTAATGTATAGGAAACTTAATGCATGGAGAGAGAATCATATAAGCTAAAAAATGCAAATCTGCATACATTAACAAAGCAAGAACAAATTTATGAATACTTACCTTTAATGATGAACTTGTTGAGCCTCAATATCTCACTTGGCTAAGATGATTCATAAGAGGTTGTTCTGGTATGCAAGGGTAACAAGGATAAGTTAGATATAGACTACAAAACTTCTTTATGAATTCAAAAGACTTCTACACAAGACAATATTTATATCTTTAAGTGTATCATTAAAAACCCAAGTAATGTTTATAAAGTAGAATGATGGATAATCAGATGAATAATATATGAAGTTATTCTCATTAGAAATGGTAGAAATAATGTGTATATATAGATAAATCCAACCCCAAACCTTCCTAAAAGTTTAGCCAATAGTTTTGAATCAATTTAACCATGTATCATTAATTGATAAGATCAAGTTAGGTCCTAGTCTAGGTTGGATGAGGTCAACCTAGACCTATAATATGCTTATATATTTTAAGTATAGGGTCAGACTAGGCTGAAATTGTTCATTTAACTTCAAAAAGCATTTTTGGCTTAGATAGGTATTGTTTAAGGTGATGAATTGCTGGAATGAGTGTTTAAGGGAGAAGGAAAATATTAAGAAAGTATATAGGATATGTTTGTTTTGATTTCTAGTTATGGTATAGGGTACAATAATATTTTGAATCACAAATGGTTTTCCCACCTTTTTTTTAGTACACCCTTTAAGGTATGCATTTAGAGAGATTGAGACTAGATGGGTTCTTGAAAGAGTGAAATCATTAACAATTGATAAATTTTGAAAATATTATGTGTATACATTTTTTCCACTCATTTCTCATAATGTGTCATGTAGGTGCAACATGAAATGGTGCTTTGGGAAAATAACATATCAACACACAATATTGAATCTCAATAAATTGTACTAAGAAGAGGATAAGATAAATGAAAGGATAGAATTGAAAATACATACCTTTACTTAACTTAGTGTTTTAGAAGAGAAAGTAAGTGAAATAAATGTGAAGGTGTCTAATGTAGGGAACATTAGGTGAAACTATAAAATTAATTAAAAAATACATTTTTTACAAAATATATATTTAATATGTGAAAATATTCTCTATAATGTCAGGATTACAAAACATCTTGTAGTTCAAAAAAAGGGTTAGTAGAAACAAAGATATGGTAAAAAAAAAAATTAATCTAACTATAAATATTTAATAAGTAAATAATTTTGAGTATTAAATATAAATAGGGTGAAAATCAATATAATTGTTATTTTAATATTCTAAGAAAATATTGCTCTAAGAGACCCAATTTGAGATTAGAGAATGGTCATGGTAAGGAGACAACAACTACAACATGGATGACACATAGTAACCACAATGACTATAGTGCATGTAAGGGAAGCATGAATTTCAGATTTTTGAGAATTTTTAATATAAATTAAGAACAATATAGAAAATTAGACGTTAAATGAAATGTAGACACCAAACTAACCCTAGGAAATGTTTAGGTACACCAAGGGTAGAATGAGGTACCAGGTAGGAAAAGATCAGACCATAAAATACCTAAGATATCTATGGTAAGTGGTAAAAAAGTTATTATAGACTAGAACAATGTTGACCTTATTGACTCATTTTTAAAGGTGAGAGAAATATAAGAGGCCAACTATATAGATGTGGGCTGATTTAGTATTTTTAAATATGGTCGACTATGTAGTAATGGGATGATCTAGTTGGAAATAGGGAAATAACTGATATAATATCTTCTAGACAATGTAATTCATATTATATGCATAATGTAGGTTGTTGAATGAGGTTGACTATGAAACAAAAGGATTATATAGTATTGTAGAATTAGGAAAGGGGCCAATTTAGTATCAAATAGGTTGATAGCTGTTTCTATCGCTAATTCGCTTTCTACATTCAAAAGATGAATAAAGAAACTAAAGAAGTGGACAAGGCTAGAAGTACCTAAATATAGACTACGCACCGTAATCCAGACATTTGTGGGCACCCCTCTTTGGCTATGGAGGAATGACACCTGCAAAGAAGAAAACTTGGACAAAAAGGCGTTAGATGGATAGATGGTGGGTTGCCAAGCGAAAGCTTGTTCCCAGAAGTATGAGAACTTCCTTAAGGGAGGTCAACCCACTATTTTGATAAAAGATAAATGACTGATAAATGACAGAATGCTAAAATAGACTGAAATGATAGCAAACTGAAAGAGAAAAGAAAGCAAAGACTTACCTGGAAGAAGCTGTCGGCCTGGTTGCAGTCACCGGCGTCGGTGGTTCAAAGGTGCCGATGTCGGTTAGTCTACCGACGTCGGTGGAGGAAGTGACCGGCGTCGGTCGGGGCAGTGGGCTTGGACGGGATTTAGGCAGGGTCTGGTCGAGTCTGGACAGAGTCTGGTCTGGGCTTGGTTTGTGGACAGGTCTGTGGATGTACAAAATGGTCTGAGAGAGTCTGGTTTTAGTTGAAAGTCTGTGCAAAGGTCTAGAATAATGGACAAAATGTTGAAAAGGGACAGAGAGATAAAGGAGGCCAATCAAGGAGATAGGAATCTGGGTTTGCCGGGTTTGGTTAGCAGTCTGGGTTGGGGAAAAGAAGTGCTGAATCTAGTTTAAAAGCAGCTGACTAGAAAGCATAATGAAAACACAAACAGAGTACTTACTTGTGCCCTGCTAAAGAAAATGGTGTAGGTTGGTGTCCTGTTGCTGATGATGCCGGATGTGAAGACTTGTTGCTGATGGACAATACATGTGGTCCACTTGCAGAAGCTTGCTGTGTACCTGAGGGAGAGAGTCAGATTGATTGGCAGAGAGGTCAAGTGAAAGAGCGGATACAAGGGTCTGATGCAAAGATTCAAGAGTCAGGATGCCCGAGAGAGATGCAGAGAGCCAAGAGAAATCTGTTTGCGAGCTCAAGGGGCCGGGGGCTGCAATGGATGCAGAAAGGGGTCTTGAAGGCTGCCGACGCCGGTAGTTTCACTGACATCAGCCGAAGGGTCGCCGACGTCGGCAGTGGCAAAATGGGGACAGAGACTAAAAATAGCCTCTGCCCGTTCTTGCATGCCGCCGAGCGAGGGATTGTGGGAAGAACGGTCATGAGGATGCTTAAATGGGCGTGGGAGGAAGATAATGAGAAGATTTGGCATAATAAAGGCTAAGGGGAAGGTGGAGGGATTCAAGGGAGGATCCAAGGTGGCAAGGGTGAGGGGGAAAGGGGGCTACTTAATTAAAATATTTAAGTTATTCTAATCAAATGGATGGAGAGAACTAAGGCCAAGGGTTAGGATATGGGTTTGAGGTGGACAAGGGGGAGAACCAAGGTGCAGACACATTTGTGGTATCTACATTTGCCCCTTTTTGTCTTGTTGGTTGTTCTTGACGAACTGCTAGACAAAAACAGGAGTTGGTTGCCCCAGGAAAAGGATGAGGTGTTCCCCCCTCAAAGCGATAGTCGAGAGAAGGGAACCGAAGATCGAGTGTCGATTTGACAGAGAGATAGATAGAAGAGTGTGAGCGAAAACGCTGTAATAGTCGTGATTATGCGTAGTCCACTTCATGGGAGGGTCAGGTCAAATTGTCACATGTCGAGGGTCAAGGAGTGCCAAAATTGAAGTAACCGGGCCCCAGCATTTAGTCGTCTACTGATCAGGTCACTCAATCTAAGCTGAAGCTCCAAATGGTCGTCGTGTTCCAGGTATCCCAGGCTCAGGAAGTGCTCCCAGAGATACGAAAAAGCCACAAGTAGTAGGGATCAACTGGCTTGTGATCCTATACTTGCGAAGGGTCAAAAATAGTCTGTGGACAATTCTGCTAACTAGCCATGAGGTAGCATAAAGGCAAAGAACAACCAAGGCAAAATTGTCTTGGAAGTGGTCGAAGTCGAAGGAGATGGGCATGATCTCTAATGGTCATTGGTCAAGGGGATGGATGGAAGAAAGGATGTGGCCGAGCTAACCTCAGAAAACATCATGTGATCTGAGTGCTGCCTACATAGCCCTTGTGTGAAGGGCCTCAGGCCAATGTAGTTCTCCCTAAAAGGGAGGAATGGTCAAAGAGACTGATTGGTCTTGGTTAAAGGAAATGACTGGTCTTGGTCAAAGGTCACAGAAGAGAAGGTTTGTCCATCAAAGAGACGAACAAACGGGGGTGGTCGAGCTAACCTCAGAGGATGTGTTATCTGAGTGCTGCCTACATAGCCCTGGTCATAGGGCCTCAAACCAATGTAGTTCAGACAAAAGGTCTGATTGCTCAATGATTGGATGTGGTCAAGTGTCAAAATGATGAGGGTAAGATGATGCTACAGATGTCACAGTGGTCAAGAGGTTTTCATCCCTAGCAAGTTTCCATAGTCGTGATGGATGTATGCTAGAAATGAATGGAAGTCTATTTATGCTTCAGCAAGTATTGGTTTATGCTTAACATAAATTGGGTCTGGTCGGTAGTTTCCATGTGTATTGGTGTCCATAGAAACTATGTGAAATGGACTAGGATGATGTCAGCTGAAAATGATGAAAATGGCTTGGTTAAAGATGAGTCAACAATTGATGTGGTTAAATGTGACCAAAGTGTAGAGAAGAAGTGAAAGGCGAATCACTCTTTCATTGACAAGGACCAGAAAGGAAGCATAGATAGGGGTTATTAGAACCAAAGCCCCGTTCATGCATTACGTCGTTGACCAGTGTGGTGGTAGAACGGTAATCGAATCACTTCGACATTAAAGTGAGCTCGAAGTCCCCTGAGCAGGTGATAGGAGGTGGATAGGGTAACCCAGTTTAAGAGCAGGAATAACCTTGCCCCTTTTTATAGGAGACCCTGAGACAACTACAAGCCAAGTCCATGACTCATTTTTTTTTTTTTGCACAGACTGATCGATGCGGGAAGTCTACAGAGAGATGTCATTTGATTTAGTGGTCATGCTTCGAAGCTGATGAATGCAGGAAGCTTCTAAGAAAGATTGCTGTTTGTAGCAAGATTTAGTCATAGCCATCCTTCGAGGGAGTGGTCTATATTTTTGCTTTAAATGTTTGAATAGCTGTCCTTTGAGGGATCAGTCTATTAGCTACAGCAATGATAGTACAACTGTCCTTTGAGGGAGCAGTCTGTCTTTTTGATTTGATTTTGTGACCTTGGATTATGTTTTGACACCTTGATTTTATTTTTTATTTTTTTTTTGAGTCATGGACAAGACTATAGAAGTTCAAGGATGCCCTTTTATTAGGACAAAGCATCCATGCGTCATAAAAGGGTTATAGAGGACTTGTTAAAGGGGAATAGGGTTGAAAGGAATGAGGATTAAGAGGACGAGGATTGCTCAAGGGACGAGCTCAAGTTACGTGTCAAGTAGACGAGTACTCGACTAACAGAAGAATGGTCGAAGACACAAGACACAAAAAGGGGTTCAAGGTCTAATAAGTCCCTGGGCCATGCTTGTATGTTATGATAAGGTCCAAGTCAATTAGGAGCAAACTTGCCCCAATTTGCTTCTTCTGAGATTGGTCAGGTGTTGATTGATGGATGTGAAGTTGGTTGACATTGTCGTTGGTTGGTTGAAAAAGGTTGAATGTTTGGTCGAGCGGTCAGGTTGATTGATATTTGGTTGAAGTTGGGTTGAGATTAGTCGAATAATTGGTCGGGGGTTGGGTCAATGGATACTTGGTCGAGATTTAAGATTAAATGAGTGATTGATATGTGGTAGAGACTGGGTTGAACAGTTGGTCGAGGTTTGGATGAAGGATGAATTCCCCCAGCGGGTAGGGAGAATGTTTGAAAGATTGGTTAAGGTCGGTTGAGGTTTAGTGGTCAGATGGATGGTATTAATGTTGAATAAGGGGGTCAAAGGTGGCAGAGGGACCACAGTCTGGCGTGGAGATCCTGATTTAGGTGATGAGGTTGGAGAGGCATGGGTCGGGGTTGATGTTTTGTCAAAAAGGTGGTTAAGAGGGTCCTTGGTGAGAAGGGAATCCTTTTTCCGGTGTTGACGAGTGACAGCTTTGAGAGCACAATAATGCTTAGTGTCATGTCCCAGAGTGTGGTGATAGTGGTAGAATTTAGAGTTGTCGAACCAAGAGGGTCTTGATCCGAGAGTTGATGGGTGAGGTGGTGTTGAAGGTTTGTTGATAACGTAGTCGAGAAGAAGGGTGTCATTCCCCAGACATTGGTGAACGACGACCTTGAGGGCATGACAATGCTCAGTGTCGTGTCTAGGCATGTGATGATACGCACAAATGCAAGTGTCATCGAACCATGGTGGTTTTGGTCCAAGAGATTTATATTGTCTAAGAGGCGGGAGGTCGATACGAGAGGACTGCAATAATTGCCGTAAGAGCAAGGCATATGAACCTGCTAACGGGTCTGGATGTTTTATTGCAGTGAGGGTTGGTGACGTTGGTTTGGGAGGTGAAGGAGGCATAGGTCAAGGGTTTGGATGAGATGTATGTCTGACGGGATGAGGGAGTAATGAAGGCGAATTGCCTCTGTGAAGTATGGGAGTAGGAAGAACTCCTATTAAAGTGGACGGATGCGGGCCCAAGATAGAGGGCAATGATGAAGGTGGGAGATGAGTCCTCCGATGTGGTCTAGTGGTCTTCATTGGTTTGGATCGAGGGCCACCATTGTGTGAGGCGAGGTTAGATATGGGTTTGGGTTTAGATGTGGACGGAGGTGCGCGAGATATAGCAATCTCAGGCAAAGGGCAGGAGGAAACCGTGACTGGGTCTTCCTCGGTTGAAATGGGTGGAGAGACTGGTTCTTCTCTTGGTGGAGAAGAAATAAGAGAGTGTGGCTCCTCAAGTGGGCAGAGGGCATGGATGATCGTGCCTTCTAGTTGTAGTTGAGGAGTAGGCAAGGTAGGGTCTTCGGATGGAGGTGGGCTTAATGGCATTGATGTGGTCAAAGCGTCCTCCAATACAAGAGAGGTAGATGGAGGACTAGTAGGAGAAGAAGGTTCTTCATCCTTTAATGGAAGAGGTTGGTCAAGGACAAGAAGCAAGATAGTGTTAATCATGTGAATGTCATGGTCTTGAGGGTTATTGGTCGAAGTCTGGACGTTGTTTTGAGTAGGCAGATGATTTAGAAATGGTTGTTTGAAAATGTCGATATGTTGGTTAGGTGGGGCGTTCGGGTTATCTAAAATAAGGTCCCCCTTGTTGATCATGTCTTGGACGATGTTTTTAAAAGTTCGGTAGTTGTCAATGTCATGGCCTTGGACGCGATGAAAGGGACAGAAGTCGGCCTCCCTATACCATGTAGGGATGGCTTTTGAAGGGTCAAATTGAGGTGGTCGGATTGGAGGGAGATTGAGGACCCCCTGCTTGAGTAGTTTTTCCAAAACAGAAGCATATGGTTCTCCAAGTGGAGTGTAAGAACGCTGAATGTACCGTTGTTGGAATTGTTTGGTGATGCTTGAAGACGTTGAAGGTTGAGAGTAATTCATTGTTGTCAAGGATGGTGATCTAACGACCATAGTATTGGCCACTCCTTTGGACTTAGAGTTGGCAGAAGAAGAGGGTCTGGAAGAAGAATGGTCAGTAGATTTTGCGTTGGTATTACACAATTTGACCTTATCTTCTTCAAGGGCGCAGAGTTCAAGCTTTTGAGCCATGGTGAAGGCCTCGTCGAAAGTATGGAAGGTTTGAACCCGCAAGGTAGAATAGATGTGTCTAGCACATGCTCGAGAGAAGAGCTCGATGAGCTCAGGTTGAGGCAAAGAGAAGGAGAGCTGGTTGATCAGACCTCTCCAATGAGCGACAAAGTCGACTATTGATTCGTCGTCAAATTGCCTGATGGAGTAAAGGTCTGTGATTGAGACTTGTTTGGTGATGTTGATTGAGAAATGGTCAAGAAATAGTTGGGCGAGTTGAATGAATGAAAAGATAGAGTGTCTGGTAAGAGAACCATACCAGTCAAGGGCTGGGCTAGAAAGCGACATAGGGAACGTACGTAAAAGCAACGCATCATCATGGGCAATGAGGTAACAGGCATGTCTGAATGCCCGTAGATGTTGCTGTGGGTCTTCCTTACTCTGAAAGTGAGTGAATTTAGGAAGCTCCCAATGGTTAGGGTATGGTCAAATAGGGACGAAAGGATGGATGGGCTCATTGCAAATTTGCTCATATGACAAAGTATTGCTTGAACCGGAAATGGAGGCTTCGAGACTGGACATTTTATCCATCAGCATCTTAATGATGTCTGCTGACAGATTGATGGATGAAGCACCCCCTATGTTGTAAGGTGCTTGAAGGAGGCTAGAAGAGGTATGCGACGTAGTTGGTTGCGCTTGTAAGGGCGCAATGTATGGATGACTAGTCGCAGGGGCATAAGCGGAGGCTAAAGGTGGTTGCGTTATGAAGGTCGAAGGTATAAGTTGACTGGGCACCACCAAAGGTGGTTGAATGGCGGCACCGGTAGAAAGATAGGTTGGCACCCCTACATTTGTGGACGCAAGAGTATGAGGGGTCGAGACAATCAAGTTTTGATATGATGTAGAACTTGGTTGAATTGCAGGTGGTTGAGGGGGTAATGGAACCCCGATGAAGGTCGGTCTAAAAATAGGTGGGGAGGCCAAACTTTGCATATTGGCCATGGTTGGATTAATAGTTGAGGCAAAAGGCTGAGTCATAAAGGGTTGGGTGGCGAATGGTGTGGATGTCATCGCCACGTCACCCGAAAGGTCTCGCGTTGGGTTTCTCGCGAGATAGTTTTGGAGGGCTGCGGTATTGAGGTCCAAGAATCTCTCAAAATCTTGGTCCCCTTCAGGGATGATGGGAATTTGAGTCGGGGTCGGGGTCAGGGTCGGTCCTGTAGGAGTTCTTTTAGTCTCCGAGTGGAACTCCATGATAGGACTGGTTAGGGATGGGGTAGACGGACGCGACTGTTGGCTAAAGTGGTTAAGCAGAGAGTCCTGGTTCCAGAAACTGTGTTCTTGCAGTCTCAGAAAACTAGAATGTGGTCTTTGATAGAGAAGGGATAGGTTTTAGGCTGCTGGTTTTGAAAAAAAAGGACAGTGACAGAGACCGACGTCGGTTGAAAAACTGATGTCGGTAAGGAAGATAGTCGACGTCAGTCAGATAACCGATGCCGGTAAGACAGGAAAGCCGACGTCAGTGACAGAACTGATGCCGGTGACTGTGTCTTCCAGAGAACAAAATATTTTAAGATTCTTTGGAAAAACAATGAAGAAAGCGTCCTCACTCACTCAAACAAACAGATGAGAAGAGAAAAATAGAGAGAGACAGATAAGCCTAAGCGATAAATCCTAGGAATTAACCTTAGAATCTTGTGGCTTATGCCTTAGATGAATGTTTAGGGAGATTGGCTGTAAGAAAGGTCCTAGAAGAGGTAGTCTAGAGCTGGTTTCGGGTCTTGTTTTAGGTGCTCAAAAATCTGTGTTAGGTCTGGTACATGGCCTGGTGCTAAGGAGCAAGCTCCCCTCACTTCACGATTCCAGTGGTTAGCTGGTCTCACTTAGCCAAGATATACCTCGCGTAGAGTTTATCCTCCGCCAGAGAATGGAGTGGGCTTCCCCCTTGGTGATGAAATCCAAGTAGGGTCACCGGGACGGGTAAGGTATCTGCTGGGGGATGAAATCCCAGTCGGGCCTTGTCTCAAGTAAGTTTTATGTTCGTTTTAGTGCATGTGGTCAGGTAGTGTAACATCAAGTGTCTACGATTTATTCAATATGTGGATTTAAGTTACTAGATGTGGACTAATGCAAGCACAAGTAGAAATGAAAGTGCGATACGTTTTAAGCCCAAGTTGAAATGTGAGATTTGTTATGAAGACAAGTTTGAGAAAGGGTTGAGAGTATGATGTTGGACTAGTCTAGAATGTGCAAGAAAGAAAAGAAAGATTCTTTTTAAATTCCTGCTTATAGTGTCATTGAGAAGAAAAGAAGGAGGAGAAAAGGTAAGAACCTAATGCTCCTAAATGAATGAAGAAGAACAAGAACCCAGGAGGAACCTAGCGTCCCACCGGGCATGCCAGAATGTTTCTATCGCTAATTCACTTTCTACATTCAAAAGATGAATAAAGAAACTAAAGAAGTGGACAAGGCTAGAAGTACCTGGATATAGACTGCGCACCGTAATCCAGACATTTGTGGGCACCCCTCTTTGGCTGTGGAGGAATGACACCTACAAAGAAGAAAACTTGGACAAAAAGGTGTTAGATGGATAGATGGTGGGTTTCCAAGCGAAAGCTTGTTCCCAGAAGTATGAGAACTTCTTTACGGGAGGTCAACCCACTATTTTGATAAAAGATAAATGAATGATAAATGACAGAATGCTAAAATAGACTGAAATGATAGCAAACTGAAAGAGAAAAGAAAGCAAAGACTTACCTGGAAGAAGCTGTCGGCCTGGTTGCAGTCGCCGGTGTCGGTGGTTCAAAGGTGCCGATGTCGGTTAGTCTGCCGACGTCGGTGGAGGAAGTGACCGGCGTCGGTCGGGGCAGTGGGCTTGGACGGGATTTAGGCAGGGTCTGGTCGAGTCTGGACAGAGTCTGGTTTGGGCTTGGTTTGTGGACGGGTCTGTGGACGTATAAAATGGTCTGAGAGAGTCTGGTTTTAGTTGAAAGTCTGTGTAGAGGTCTAGAATAATGGACAAAATGTCGAAAAGGGACAGAGAGATAAAGGAGGCCAATCAGGGAGATAGGAATCCGGGTTTGCTTGGTTTGGTTAGCAGTCTGGGTTGGGGAAAAGAAGTGCTGAATCTAGTTTAAAAGTAGCTGACTAGAAAGCATAATGAAAACACAAACAGAGTACTTACTTGTGCCCTGCTGAAGAAAATGGTGTAGGTTGGTGTCCTGTTGCTGATGATGCCAGATGTGAAGACTTGTTGCTGATGGAGAATCCCTGTGGTCCACTTGCAGAAGCTTGATGTGTACCTAAGGGAGAGAGTCAGATTAATTGGCAGAGAGGTCAAGTGAAAGAGCGGATACAAGGGTCTGATGCAAAGATTCAAGAGTTGGGACGCCTGAGAGAGATGCAGAGAGCCAAGAGAAATCTGTTTGCGAGCTCAAGGGGCCGGGGACTGCAACGGATGCAGAAAGGGGTCTTGAAGGCTGCCGATGCTGGCAGTTTTGCCGACGTCGGCTGAAGGGTCACCGACGTCGGCAGTGGCAGAATGGGGACAGAGACTAAAAATAGCCTCTGCCCGTTCTTGCACGCCGCCGAGCGAGGGATTGTGGGAAGAATGGTCATGAGGATGCTTAAATGGGCGTGGGAGGAAGATAATGAGAAGATTTGGCATAATAAAGGCTAAGGGGAAGCTGGAGGGATTCAAGGGAGGATCCAAGGTGGCAAGGGTGAGGGGGAAAGGGGGCCACTTAATTAAAATATTTAAGTTATTCTAATCAAATGGATGGAGAGAACTAAGGCCAAGGGTTAGGATATGGGTTTGAGGTGGACAAGGGGGAGAACCAAGGTGCAGACACATTTGCGGTGTCTACAATAGCATCTAGAACGATGGATGACTACATAACATAATGTTTATATAATATGGAAAAAAAAAGGTAGGGATGATTTAATAATAAATAGGTTGATTGTGTAGGGAAAAGGGGAAAAATAGAAACATAAATCAAACAAGTTGATGAAGTATTTAATTTGTAGTTGTTTAAGAATATTTAATAATGTATTTTATTATTATGACATTGTGATCTAATACATTATTATTTGATATTTTTTAGAGGTGAAAAATATTTTAGCACCTAGTAGATGTGTCTTGCTACCAAATTTATTGGATCATTTTTTAGACATGGATATATCTCAACTAGTTGCCTTAGGTTTTGAAGGCATCACGAATATGAGATAGTTCTCATTGAGTGTTGATCTCATTATCATGTTCCTAAGATCATGGGAATGATTCGCCAACACTTTATAATGAGATGTGAAGGGGATACTATAGATGTGTTAATCACCTTAGATGATTCCCATATGTTGCTTCAAATTCCTATCAATAGGATGACAATGATATGTGAGTCATTAGAGTTAGATGATGAGAGATGAGCTTTAGCCTAGTGGGCAACACACTTGGATAGGATCTATCCTAGTCTATGAGTTACCTTATGTGATGTTTATCTTGTGCACATTATAGATATTTGAAAATACGTTATAGGACTTGTGATAGCATAAGTGTTATGTCATAAGTCATATGGTAAGGTATCATAGTATGCAACAACCTTATGTTGATCTATCTTAGATCATGGTGCCTTATATGATCTTGGTTTTATCATTTGGATCTATGTAATGCATGATATGTATGGGGTGATGACAAAATATAAAAAATATGATGGGACATATCATTCTAGTGATCACATAGATCTATGAAATATTCATGATTTATCAATCAATTAGGTTTGTCATCTCAATTAGACGATAAGTTACCTAGAGTTTCTTGATGGAGTCAAGACCATGTAGCATGGACCATGTCACATGTTCTAAATTTATAAAATAACACATGAGGAGAGATTTTATGGTATCCATACACTCACATTGCTACCATATGGCCTAGTTGAGCCACTATTACTATTGGTTAGACATGTGTGTAGATCAAAAGCCACTACACTTCATGGGTGGACCCTGATATAGTGGATCATGTACTAATAAAGTTTGGGTTTATGCATCTAAAGACACCTCTAATAGTGCTTAATTATTTATAACAACATGACAAAGAGATGAGAGGGAGAGGAGGCACATGGATACCTATTGAGATACTAGTGATTAGGACTTGGCAAGATAAATCATGGGCTTGTCAGGAAAAATAGCAAGAGGTAGCTAGGCCTAAAAGAGATAATGTGATGGATATGGATGAAAGAAATGTGGGAACACAATAATTACCATAATAGAGGTGAAAAAATTCATCATGATCTCATCAAAGATAGAGACACCATCGATTTGAGGATACACAAGTGCTAGTTATCACATAAGGGGATCTTACAGTTGTTTAAGGACATTGTCTATATAGAGGCCATTGAGCAGGGGCCCACAAAGGGATTAGGTGATGAATCCAATTTTTTTATTGTTATGGAGGAAACGGATAGAGGAGGTGTTTGATGAGTAATCAAATGGTGAGATCATGGTTAGTGATACTGATACTAGTGAGAAATGTTTTGATGTTGGTTTAATTTACTTTATTTTATTTGATATACATCACTAGTTGCATTATTGTTTATTATAGATTGATGATTTGAGATATATATATATACATTAGATATGATGTATATTTGGTTTCTAATTTTATAGATATTTCTACTATAAAGGAAATCAAGTAGCAATCCCTGATTATGGATATGCACCATGATATTTTGTATGGGGTTATTCCACCTTATAACCTTACCACTTTGGATGATCCTATGGTTTCATATGCCCTAGATCATGCAAGATAGTTTTGATGGGTAGGAGAGGTTGTGTGATAGTTATAGGCATGAAGTGATCATTTACATCCACCTACATGGGTATTAGCTAGAGAGGCTTAGGTATAGTAGGCCTTATCACAATAGTGAGTCACACACATGGTAACTAATATATATCTAAAATAGGTAAAATATTAGATGGCCAAACTATAGGGTCATATTGTTGGCTTGATATCTCAGACTACATATTTACAGTGCACCATTAAGAGGGGTCAATCATAGTCATTTATTGGTAGCATGGCTAGGTCATAGGATAGACAAAATGGAACACAACATTAGAGTTTTAGCTATTGTATTTTTTTACTTGTATTGTATAAAACTCATGATATATTGATTAAAAATTCATTGATGTTATAAGTTTTACTTGCATTTATATGTGGAAGTATGGATATATTTCCTTTCTATCACATGTATTTTTATTTTTTTGTATATTTTATGAGAAATATATGTATGTTTTATTTTATATCATTTTTTAATACACTACATGCATGTTTAAAAATAAAAGATAGAAATGATTTGGAAAAGTATAATTAGTCAAAACAAGTGTAATACACACAATATCAAAATGGTAAATGTGTAAAAACAAAAGATGAATAAGTATAATAAACCAAAATAGTAAAGTAAATGGTAATAAAATATTTTCAAACCATGTACCAAGTTAAAAAAAATTAAAAATCATATTATATAATGTTGGGAAATATGAAAATTTGTAATAAAATTCAAGACACATGAAATCAATGGTATAAAAAAAATCAAACAATAAAATTAATCAAACATACTAAATCAAGCTAAGAAGCATAACAAAAAAATGTAAGAGTAAATCAAATTAATTATACTAATTCATGATGCGATGTATGATACATTTAATAAAATGGTTGCAAATATACATGTAATTTTAAAATAAGAAGATAAAAAGTGAAGTGATTATGAAGTACACATAAAAAATACTAAATCAATATAGGGAGTATGTCAATGATGTCTAAATCATAATCTAACACAAATGATATCAAATTTAAATTATGCTAATTTATTTTGACTTGGTTATAGTATTAACTAGGTATTATAGTTTTTTTTGAGGAGGGATTGGTCCTATCCATGGTCTTAGACTTCAACCCATAAACGAAACACCAATGAGGTATAAATAACTATGGGAATATTTTAAAAGTTATTTGTAATGTGGTAATTTGTGAAGAGGGCCTAGTTTTATCCATGGTATTATACTACAAATAAAAATGGGAACATCAATGAGGTGAATGGTAATAATGGTAAAAATAAGGAAATGTTTCATTATGGTAATTTATGAGATGATCTTGGTCTTATCCATGGTCTTACACTGTAACTCATAGAGGAAACCCCTAAGGAAATGATCAGTTAACAAAATTATATTTCTCAAGGTGATATATTAGGTTTTTTTTTAATTAAAGAGGGAATGAAAAAATCATTACATAGATGTCTATGAGAAGACCTTAATGAAACATGAGGCATACTAGGTACAAAGGAGAGACACTAAAAGTCTAGTGACCATCAAAATAAAAAGGACACCTGCTCACAATAAGCACAAAGATCTATAGACAAATAGGTGAGACACTAAGATCAACTCATGATGGTTATATGAACAATAAAATTAAAATGGACCTTCCTTTACACAACTTTCTCTTCATTTTTCAAGACCTCTTACAAAATCATTAGTCTATTGTGAAGATTGGGTACTTGTGTGAGAAAGTAGGTATCACTTATAGATTTTTTTATTCTCCTATCCCATTATACTATCCTACCACACTCTAATGGACTTCATCTCTATCATGAGGCTAACTATGGAATTTGAGCCTCAATTAAAAATAGGAGAGGTTCTATGAATCACATCTTTTGGTGTGATTAGATTTTTGATTTTATATATTGCCTTTTTGAATCATTGTCTTTTATTTAAATGATTTGGCTTTTAACCTTTTTATGGATTTTATGATTCCTCCTCCACATGAATTTAGAATAACCAACATGAGTTATAGAAGTTATACACATGAATTAGCTTTAAAAGAAGATAAGTAATAAAATGTATGACTGACTAAACACTTAAGCTTACCTATGAACTAATATGTAATCCCAAGTGTCAATCGTATATATTCTTAGTATGTGAAAGGAAAAGAAAGGAAGAAAGGGGATCTAAAGTAGATCGATTAAGGTAGTAGTAAAATGAGAAGTCTTTTTTTCCAACTAATCATATTGTATAGATATATTACTAATGGAATGAAGCTTTGTATAACTAAATCATAATAATAATTATCTAATTTTTGAATGAGATAAGATAATAAGAAATCATTGTAAAATAAAAAATCCATGAAATAAATTAACTCAAAATCATAAGTGTGCATTCATGAAAAGAATCATAAGAAAGGTGAAAATAAATGAAACCATATAAAACACATAAATCATGATATAATGATCCATGTAAAATAGATAAGTGAAATAAAATTTGACACATAGTCAAGTGTATAAGAGATATAAAAATGGATCACAGTTCCAATATAATTCATAAAAAATAAAAATGTGAAATAACACCATGTCATATTTGACCACAAATATTATCTATAACATTTGAAACATCTCTATGAAGTTGGATTCTAATGATAGCTAGAGTGTCATCAATCTTCATAGAGAGTTATGAAAAGGCTTTATTCTATATTACCTCAACTAAAAATGTATGTGTAGCTAAAAAAGAGTAATTCTTAGGAAGAATATCATTCATAGGATACTCTAGGTGAGGGATGGGTGTCTGAATGGGAATAGTATCTACAGGGCAAGAAAGAGGTGAAAATTATGGAGAAGGGGGATCCTTCCTACATGTTCACCTATAGGAGGAGGAATGATGGGTGCAAATGTCAATTGCGGGAAGTCATAAAGGTGATATTGAAAAACTTGGTAGTGATTAGTATGATGTGTATCACACAAGTGATAAAGACAATATACTTCCCCATATTTAGGTATATACTTTGATAATATCTTAGGAGGAGGTATGGCTTAATCTTTGGGTTGAGAAGTGGTTGGGTGTAATGTGTTGATATATTTATTAAGTTTATAGAAATGAGCGGAATAGTAATTATCTATTCCATGAAATAAAAAAATAAATTTATGAGTAGACTTTTGAGGAATATTAGCTAAAAAGTGGAAGGAGAAGTTGGGGGTGACTACTATAACTAGAAATTTTTGGTCTAATGACCGACAACTTTGTGGATATCACAATAAGGCTGATATTGCCAATTGGTGAGCATAGGATAAATTTGAGACAAAATAATAAATCCATCACAAATAAAATGTGGGGATGGAATAAAAATCATACTAGGTTCATATGAAGGTAAGGTTAGATCAGAAAATGGACTAGGCTCATCTAAAGGTGAGGCTAGCCAATAAACAAGTTTAAGAATAGTAGCTATTTGTTTCACTAAAATTGTGTCTATTTCAAGTCTAAAGAAAAATAGAGAATAAGTATAGGGATAAGTGATTAAAATGAACTTGGATTTGTTTGCACACTATATCTAGATGTTGTGAGCTATCATCTCTGGGTAGAGAGGACTACCTATAGGTAAGAAAGCACTACCACAAAATATCTATTAGTAGATATATGAGTGAACTGTCAAGCTACGCACTTGATCCAGGAAGTGTCAAATTCTTTAGGGATGACAGTCCACTTTTGAGAAATAAAAAAAGTAATAAATAGAAAAGCGAGAGGAAAAGACAAAGTAAAATAGAGATATGTTACCATTCTTTGCAACTTGAGTGCAGGAGAGAGTAACAGAGTGTAAGTGGTATATTAAGTTTGTATTTTGGAAGTTGTCTAGGTAGGTTTTAAAGAGGTTAATAAAAATCCATATTTTTTAATGTCAGTTAGGATGTCAAGGTTAGTGAAAAAGTGTGATCGATATTGGTTGGGAGATTAATATAAGTAGGGTTAATAATTTTCTAGGAACTTGCAGAAGGCTTTTCTAGCTTTGGGAAATGGTTTTGGTCAGGTTTGGAAGGTTGGGGAGAGTTTTGAGAGAGAGAGAGAGAGTATTATTTGGATGGGTCTAGTCAGATTTTTGGTGTGTTGGAACAAGGAGAAATAAGTGGGGAAGCTTTATAACTCCTTCATAGGGGTTTGGTCAAGAATACAAAAAACAATAAATAGTAGATATAAAGTGATTATAATGTTATTTATTAAAGACTTATAAAGTATGTGATGCACTTAGTTGAAGAGGTGATTGAATGATAAGTTCCAAATAGGTGGATCTTATAAGGCTTTCCAAACCAATCCTTTGAATAGAGAAAAAAAACATGTGTTGATAGTTCTCAAGATCTTGGTTCCTAGTCTAGATTGACTTTTTCAAGGTAACAGTAAGCTAAGATTTGGAAAGTTGGATGCTAAAAATATTGTATGTGAATAAAATAAGTTTTCTTTATTTTTGATAACTTGAAAATTAGTTTGGATTTTGACTTAAGTAATTGATGTTAGAAATCCCATCAACATTGACCATGGGTTGATCGATGTTGGTGGCATGAGAATAGGTAAAAGGGCTATTTTTATCTTGTTTTCTATTCTTTCTCATGCCAAGTGTGGTATCCATTAGGAAATAGTAGAAATGGGAGGTTAAGAAGGATGTAGTTGGTTAGGATTTTATTTTTGGGGTAAGAACAAGTCATGGGTGGTTAGGATAAGGGGACTAAGTCTTGAGGTGACTTAGAGGGTAAGAATTAGTCTTAAGATGAGGTGGCTAGGTAAGGTGGCATAAGTGGTTTTTAATTAACTTCGTTAAATATTTTCAATTAATTAAATAGTGAGGGGTAAAATCATGGATTAGGAAGGCTAAATATTATTATTTAAAATGGGCTCAAGGGGGGTTTTGACATAGGGAGTTATGCACATGTGTGATGTAATTTTGGTGTTTACACAATTATCTCTGGGAAGCAAACTATAAGTGTCCTGGTATCTATCAAATCAATAAAGTCCTTTCATGATATGATCCATGACCATACTCTTGAGGGGATCTAATATAACTAGAGGTATATCCTATGAGTTTTCCATCTCTACCATGTGACAAATAATCAAAATACTATTATTAGTTATTATAAAAAGAAGAAATCCTAAAAAATGAACAAAAAAGTGAAGTAAAGAAGAGCAATATCGAATAAATTTCATATTTCTATCTTGAATGAATATGGATAAAAATGGGTAATCTAAAGCATAACCATCATCATATTCAAGCGTATGTAGATTTAATGTACATGTAGGAATTAATTTGTCATTAGAAGATGTGTGATGGATACAATGTCTAGTCCTAATTAAGACAATAGATATATCTTCAATAGGTAGTTGATGGGATTGAGGTTACAAATAAGGATAAATTTGGATGATGATGTGAGGGGATAAATTGGAGGTTTTAATCTTGAAACTTATCTGATTCATCTAATCATTAGTAGAATCTAAGAGGTTAGGTGGAATGTTTGTGATTAGTTTACAATGACCATTATAACCTTGAGTGGAATTGATTAGATAGTTAAAGAATTGGGATTCCATAAATGGGATATTAGGCAAAGGTTAAAGGGTAAACATTTTAAATACACCACATTCTTAGAATTATTCAAAAATTCAAGGGTTTTTATCTCCTTAAATCTTGTAGATAGATCCATTATGATGGAATTTGATGCATTGACATGCAGATGAGGTGACTACCCTCATATAATGAGTCTAAAGTTAACCAATATTTTATAAGAAAGTGGAAAGTTTGTATGCATCTAAATTTTCTCACCTACATATCATCACTAATATTCTTTTTAGTTGACACTAATTCCACTTATCTCATTTATTCTAATTTATCTCGCTTATTTATCCCCCTTCCTAATCATTTATTTAATATCCCGCTTCATTATTATTCATCTGTTAACCTTATTCTATCCCAAAAAAATCATTAGTTACCATAATAATCTCTTATCTTATTCTAATCCCCACTTATCTATTATTTGAGAATTTTAAATTCCTAATGGCCCACCTACCCACCTACTAGCCTATTTGTTAGGCTCTCTTACACCCCTAGTCCCTTATCACTCACCTAATCCATATCTAACCATCTATCTAATCCTAATTAATTCCTAATATGATTCTAGAATTTGAGGATTCTAGAATCCTCTCTATTCTTATCCCTCCTCTCTAGAAGCCTCTAAATCTAGAAGTTTACAAAGAATTTTAAATTCCTTGGACAATCCTCAACCCTTCATCTCACTCACCAAACTTCAAATATATACCATTGATCTCTCCCTCAAAAATATATTTAAACCAAACTCTATCCTCCATTGGAGTTAACTACTTACCAAACATTGAATCCATGTCCAAGCATCCATCAAAATCCTTCATCAAGCCATCATAATGTCAAATTATTGATTCCAAAGTAATCCAATCCTTTTGTCTTTATGTTATATTTAATCATGGTTTATAGAATTTAGCTTTAGGATCTAAGTGTGGGATTGAATTATTTGTTCATCTAATTAAATTTAGGTTCTAATGGCTCTAGACTTTACCTATTAGTTTGATGTTTGAGTGATGGAATTGTGTAGTTTAATCAAATAGCTCAAAATTCCTTTTACATATTGGAAACCAAGGTGGGACCTTACCCTATTGGAATAATCTTGTGAGTGTGAAGTGTGACAATAAAACTTGAAAGAGAGAGTCAAAATAAATTTGATAGCTTCAAGTTTTAAAATTTATTTCATTCATAATCAATCTCTCAGTGACTGGTGGCTTTGTGACAGTACATAGTAATAGTGTTTTATTAGTTTTCACATAAGTTGCTCCTTTTTTTATTATCTTAGAATTTTTGAATTTATATAATTTGTGTGCTCTGAACTTGCATCTGATTTTAGTGTTATTTTTCAAATTATGATAATAACAGTGGGAAAAATCAAAAAAATAATGTATACTTCATAATATTTCAAGTATTTGCATATTTAAACATCTCTAGTTTTATGCATATTCAAAAAATTTAGAAGTGTAAATATTTTATTAAATATGATATTCATGTTTTCATTGCTAGATATATCTATTCATCCACTCCTTGAGAGATTTTTATTGATTCACTATCACTACTTGCCATCCATTAGTTTTTCCTTTATTGATTTGCATAGGCATGTTTACCATTTCACCTCCTTTTTATTTACCATTTAATCTTCCATGCATAGATAACATAATTACTAATAAAAAATATACTATCAAGCCCTTCTTGGGCATATCTTGACAATGCCTCTTTGAGGAACTCCATCGAATCATCTAATGCACTATTCTTTGAGGCATTTAATAAAATGATTCTTGTGCCCTCCATTATTTTGTTGCTAAATATCCATACCCCATTCCAAAGTTTTCATTTTGGGTACACAATGGTATTATGTTGAGTTTTTCTTTACACCTCATAATTATATTTGTTAAAAAATTCTAAGACATAATTAACAAGGCCATTCTGTACATATCATGTAATCATCACATTCCATGAGACCACATTTTGTATTACACATTTTTTCAAACAATTCATGTCCCTTTATACGATGAAGGCACTAGAAAAGGTGAATATAATTAAGGGATAATGCTATAAAAGTTTGTGGATTTTGGATTTACACCTGCCAATGCCTTGGATAACCTCTGAAGCAATAGGCACACACCCTACAACCATCCATGTACCATAGCACTAGAAACCACATTTCCTAGATACTTATGGGGTATTCAATTCATTCTCCATATACTATATAGAGGACATTTTTCCTATATTCTCTCATGATACTTTATAAACAAAGGGAAGACACATGTCTATTATATTGCATAATGCAAAGGCTACTCCTAGGTCGTAAACCTTCAATCTATAGTAGTGTCTATTTTTTAGGCATATATTTTGGGAACTAAAATCAAAATCCAGATCATTGAATCCTAAATATTCTAGATTATAATAGGACCATATAATTCAAAGCCTTTAATGATCTCAATTTTTGTGAGTTTCATGGTGTGAATTTGAACTTTTAAATTTTGTGTTTAGTCAATGTTTAAACATTTCAATGAAAACATAGAGATATAATTTTGATTTTAATCCAAATTATGAAGGTATGTATAATAATTTATTAAAATTTTCCTTTTGATAATAGTTTATTCTATTATATAGTCAACTAAATTTCAATGATTTGAGTAAATAGTTAAAGAAAGTTTCCTTTGTAATGTTATCTAAATAGTCATGTTTATTTGAATATTAGCTATTTATTTTAACCATTTCAACATCTAGGTATTCACAAATGAGAAGAATCAAATTATTTCAAACCTACTGAGACATTTTATTTAAAAATGGTCCCATAAAACAATTGGTCAAAAGAT
This sequence comes from Torreya grandis, assembly GCA_037957365.1. Taxonomy (NCBI): domain Eukaryota; kingdom Viridiplantae; phylum Streptophyta; class Pinopsida; order Cupressales; family Taxaceae; genus Torreya; species Torreya grandis. Next base: position 1,515,439 of record JARHVA010000325.1, on the reverse strand, counting down.
AAAATTGATTAAACATACTAATCAATGGTTTTACAGGTTGACCAGTTTTAGAATTAGATACAAACATTGTTTTTAATCATTTTTATATTTTTTATTGTTGACATAATTGAAATGTGTTTGTATTTAATATTATCATCAAAGACAAATTTATCAAAACCACTAATCACCTATCCTGTGGGTTGCCATTTCACAAGTGCCAATCATATTACTAATCTCTTTCTTGCAAGATACTTGCCAAAGACATTTTGGCATCATAAAACACATTTTGATCTAAAATAATTATAATAACTTGGTATAAATCATATTTTATATTATTTTATATACCTCTTTAATCATTCTAATCATTTCATCTTTTATATTCTTATATTTTATAAATATAATCACACATCTTAATCTAATTGGTTAATTAAACTTTTAGTCTACTTGTTTATATCCTAAGGGCTATTTTTAGTGTATGTTCTCCACCTTATGTCCTTGCATTCATTCTTATAGGATCAAAAATGACCTCTAACCCTAATTTTTTTCTTTTTTTAGGGGTTTGTGATATGGATTTCACCACCATGCACTTGACAAAACTTCATGTTTTGATGAAGTCTAAAAATTAAGAGAGCTATTTTTTGGTGTCAAAGAAGAATTACCCATAAAGGGTTCCATGGAGTGAAGGGAAGTTAGGTTACAAGATACAAGATCGATAGACAACATCCTATATGAACCTAGGCCCCAATGTACATCCACATATATAGGGGATGTACCTAGAGAGCATTGTGCAAACCTAGCATAGGATCCTTTGGCCATAACAAGAACCTCACTACCAAAGTTAGTATTAGCTCCCAAGTAGCCATCATCTAAAAATTAGGTCAAGAGGGTTTGATCAATTCCATAATGGGTCACTAGCCTACAACTTCACCTATAAATTTGTTGAATGGTGTGAGCATCGAGTTAGACACCCTTAATTTTATTAATCATAGGTCATGGTTTGGCTACTTGGGTATATGTTATGGTAAACCAGTGTTGTTTATGAGCTAGCTCAATATTCACCTATAAAGCTATACACCTAGCTATGTCTTTTGCATAACCCATCTTGTATATCCTACCATCATTTTGTACATATCTATCTTATATTTTCTTTCCTTGGAAAATCTCTCATCTCATCACCATCACCTTGTACATCCTTATCATCATCCCATTGTACATCCCTAATCCCTTCCTAGTATCACTATATTCACCTATCATTAAACATCACCCACCATATTGTATATCCTTGCCTAATCATCATCATTGTCATACCCTCTTGTGCATACCTTTTATTCTCTTGTATATCCTATTATTAATATTCCATCCTAGTCATCACTCATCATTGATCATTCCCCCTATCACCTACATATCCTAGTTGTATCTTGTCATCTACATCTTGTCCTAAAATCCATACCCAATCATTTTTCTTGACCTAGCATTCATCACCTATTTAGTACATCCTTGTCCCAATTAGCTATCTAGGTCACGTACAAGTCTAAACCATCCCCATCCCACATTATCCTTAATCATTTAATCATAACCTATCATCATACTTGTCCTTATCCCATTATCTTGATCACCTTCATCATAATAATCCCACCCCATCCCATATTGAGAAAATTTATAAAATATTTGGAGCTAATCCTTTTAAGATCCACATTATCCTATCATTCGAATCCACTATCACTCATTCCTTAGTCAGATCTCATACCTAGCCAATATCTTGATAGCATCTTGTCACTTTATGATTTTCAATCTAGTAAATCCATCATCATCACCCTCATCTCTATAATCCTTGCCTATTCATAACTATTACCCATCATATCATCCTCTTGCTAGTTTTAAATCTAGGCACCCATCAAATCTCCAATCTTTTTTACTAGCTTGAGAACTAGGCATTGTTGATAGGTCATTAGCACCTATTATACTCTTGATCCTAATCTTTAATCCATTAATCTATCTCATCCCCATCATCACATATCATACTAACTTGGTCCTTTAGATACACTTTTTTCAAGAATTCATATCTAATTCCTAGTCTACCCCCTTATCGACCCCCTTCATCATCCATCTTCATTCATCCTCATAGATTTGGAACTAGTTCATGTAGACTAATACATTGTATCCAATAAGAATGATTTCCTTTTGTAATATCTAGAAATGGCTACTCACCTAACTTCAAACCTTGATCCCATTCACCCCAAACCAACATCCCACATCCTTCCTCATCCACAACCCTCTATTCTATCAAGATGAATCCCTAAATTCCTTGATGCAGTCACCCTAATCAATCAATAGACCATGAAAAAAAATATGAATTCTTCCTACGTATACTAAATATGGGTTCCCACCTTCCTAATGATATTGATCCCAAAATCTTAATGACATCTCCCAATCAAGTCCCTTCTTAATCCTCATCCCCATCCCTTCCCATTTAGCATCAACTTGTCTTCATTCTATCCATGGCCTCTCTAATTCACAAATTTCCTTGTTTTCTAAATATCTTGATGAAAACCCAAAAGGCAATTTTATTGTGGTTCCATGAGATGGCTATCCAATTTCTTGATGACCTTGACCCTATTCAATTCACCTTACCCTTCATCCAAACCTATCCATGTAAGTCTCCTTCCAATCCCCCATTTACTAGTCATAGTTAGTAATCTACTCCTTATACTAGTAAACAGAATCCTCTCTTGGCAACCTTGCCTACTACTAGTTCACCTACCCAATCTCATCAACAATCATCTAATCATAAGTCTAATGCTTTCACATCTAAATCATGTAATGAAGTGAGTCCTTATACTCCCCTTATGTCATTTGAATTCCTCTTCCACCAACTTATCACTACTAACATGAAGTTGTATCCACCTATATCACATCTTGATCCCACTAAAAAAAAATTAGATCTAGGTTACATAACCTATCAATACATCCAAAAGATGTTTCCACAAGATAAGATCTATATCTCTAAATAAATTATGGACCCTAAGCTTTACTTCTCAAGTAGAATGGTTAATAAGTAGATGTATGTTTGCACTTCTTTTTATTTACTTATTTCTTATCAAATGATGGTAAATTAACTTTTATATATAGGTATATCTTACCCTAAATCCTTATAAAAATGTTAGCTGAGAGGGTCGACCAAGTTGACCCTATACAATTTTGGATAATATTTCACTAGGTCTTGATTTAGGTCAGCCAAAGGTCAATATAGATCCTAAGTGAAAATAACCCAAAATTGTATAGGGTCAACCCTATTAACCCTATACAGCTAACTAAAACATGGGATTTAGGTAAGGAAAAGGAGGATAAAGTGTGTAAAAAGTATTGAATGGGTTCAACTAAGAAGAGAAAGCTTAGGGTAAATGGTTTTAGGAGACAAATGTGTAGATAAAATGTGAAAAAAGGGACAATAATCTTGTAAAGCACCAATGGTCTACCCACCTCTTTCTAAGTGTACCCCGTAAGGTATTTACTTAGATATATTGAGACTCGATGGGTTCTTTCAAGATATAAAGTATCAATAATCGATAAAAAACCCTCCTGGTAAAAAGTAAATTGATACTATGTATATCATTGAACCTAGGAGTATTCAATTAAATGATGTCAAAACTTTATAGCCTATGTCCAAGACCTCTTTAATAGTGGTGACATAGTAATCAACGATGAATCAGATGAATTTAAATCCCTAGGTAAACAAGAAGAGGAATATCAAGATTCCATTCCCAATAACAGTCAAGCTCTTCCCCTTCTAAGCCAAGGTCAAGACATCATGTTACTCTTGCATAATCCCCCCATTATTGACCAATCCTCCATTAACCACAAGTCCATTTCTCATATGAATAGTCCTCCTATATCTCATTAATCTTTCCTTGACCATATCTTTACTTAGTCTGTCATTCATCCATCATCTCCCTCTCACTCATCATATCACATACCCCATGATGAGAGGATAGTCATAGATAATTACTCCCCTACTATCAAGACAACATCATGTACACCAAAGTTAGCATCAGAGCCACTACAAAGATCATGGGCAACACTAGCATCTGTATCAGAATCCTCATCAGAAACAACATCCCTTATTGATATTATAATTGATGATGCTAATGCTTGCTCTTTTGAAGGATCCCATAATCAGGATGATAAACAATCACTAAGCATATCTTTTGATCCCACTCAGGATGATGAAATGATAACTAAATTCTTGAATTCCTTATCTATTGAATATTTTTAGAGTGCATTTTATCCTATCCTTGGATAAGTGTCTTAATGATCTTTTTGAGATTCTTGAGGACACTTTCTCTGATATTGAGGCTAGGGCTTCTAGTGACCTTTATGAGGACTATGTTGCCCATTATCCCCTTACTCCATCACACAACATTCAACATTAACCTTGACTCTGTAATATCTATGCAATACTCCATAAGGGGAGTAAATAGGAACATGTGTCATTGGATTCCCTTCTACATTCAACATCATGTACCATGCATCCAAATATCCAAGGCCATATTTTAAAATTCATAAATCAATATCAAATCATCCTTGATCCTATCAATCAAAATCATGAAAAGATAAATCCTTGATAGAATCCAAAAATGTATTCCTCTAGTGAAGCCCAATTCAAGAACTAGGGGACCATCAAATTAAAAATAATCATTATATATCAAAACCAAAATTAATTATCATTGGTGAAACCCAACATTAGGAACTAGAAGGTAGTCAATATCAAATCCAATCATCAAATAATGTTAAAAAACACATGTCCCACCATATTATCAATGTTTAGATCAAATAATCAAAAATTCAAAAGGTTTTGGATCCCTTAATATCATGGTACCAATGTAAAGAAGCCCCTCCACCATATCTAATGGTGTATGTAGCTATTGAACCCCATTTACACTCCCCATCCCTTCATATTAACCATCATGATCATATCCCTCCCTCACATCTTATATCCCATCATTACACTTATGACATAATCCCATCCATAGCATATCTCAAATCCTTAGGTAACATTATCCCTTATAGGGGTTATAATGACACCTAGTTAAAACATTTGGAGGACATTAAATCAAGAGTCGACAAAGGCCACCAAGACTTTAATACATTCAATGGTGATGACATGGTCCTAACATCATATTTATCTAGGATAGGTGTTGGCTAAAGATCCATCAAGTGTCTGCATTCTTGTATTATACCCATATCTAATAAATCAAGATGCCCAAAAAAATCATTTATCTAATGGTGAAAACTAATATTTTGGTGCCTTATGTTTCATTGAATTTTAGCTTATATTTCAAAAAAGGGATAAGAAGAAACTAAATATGGGTATGGCTTAAAAACTTGTTTGGTTGTACATGCATTGAATCAGATGATTGTGAAGAGCTCCTCTTTGGCTTGGGAGGATGACCTAAAAATAAGATAGCACTAATGTAAATGGTTGGTTATATAGATAGTTAGCTAGATTTCCTAGTGATAGCTAGATCTTGAAAGAAAGATCTTCCTTGGTGGTTGTCAACCCATACATTTTAAATAATTAAGTTTAGAAAATAGAAGATAAAGAACTTGTATCAATAATCAAAAGGTACTGAAATTGAACACAAGAAATACTTGATAAAGAGATAGGCTAAAAATGACTAATATAGTAATAATTGGGTCAATGCTAATGCTAAATAGGTCAAGTCTACTTCAAAAAATAGTTTAGGATCTATGAATATGTAGACAAAAAGAAAATAAGATTTGGCTGAGGGTAGGTGGGTAAAAATACCTTGCTATTATTTCTTGCCATAGTGACTATCAGTGGTTGAGGTGACCATCAAAGGTTGAGGTGACCATTGATGGTTGGAGTAGCCATAAATAGTTGGAAAAACCATTAGTAATCAAGGTGGCCATCAAAAATTACTATGTATTGGGTTTAGGTGATAAAAATTTAGATTGATGGGATCATAGAAAGCAATTCTAGGAGATTGGTTTGTGTTGGGATAATTTCAAAATATAAACAATGTAGCTAAATGATTAAAATAGATACTTAGCTTATTATAGGTTGATTAGATGAATGTTTATGGTGGCTGGATCATTCATAGAGTTTGACATGATTTTGATAGAGTAACAGTACTTGAATATCAACTGAGGGGTAGTAGCAAGTTAGCTCTTTGACATGATGGATGGATCACTAGATTAATGGAAGAAGTGACCTATAAATAAACTTTACATGTAAAATCTATTGAAGTCTTAGATTGATCCCTTTTCACCTCCTACTCCTCTCTTCTTATAAGAAAGGAAAGAGAGGTGTAATAAGACATTAACAAGAAGTCTGACTTGCAATCTAATTTTAAATTCATCATGAATGGGCTCACACATGAATTACACACTCTAATTATAAAAAAGGTAAAGTAGAGTTTTAGGGTGAGTCGAGTTAGTTTAGGTAGTGGAACCTGACCATTGATAATCAAGATGACTATTGATGGTTAAGGTGACCATTGGTAGTCGAGGGCCAAGTTGAATTTGGGTTATAAGGTGGTTTTAGTTAGTGGGTCAAATTGACTAGGGTTAAGCTTAGATATCAATCAAAAAGATAATGGCTGGGCCCAAGGGGGTCTTGAGGTCATCCAGGGGGATTATGACATTTATAACCATCATGTGTGGATTTTTTGTATCTACATTTTGCCCCTTTTTATTATGTAGTTTCTATCAGGAAGCTATGAAACAAAAATGGATTATAGGTTAAAGGTTTGGTTACCATGAATATGGGAGCAGGTATTCCCCCTCAAACTAGGAAGTAATGAGGTAAAAAAGAATTGGGTGTAGGTTTGATGAGTTGGAAAGTTGATGATGAAGGTAGATGTCATGAATTTGGGTGATAAGTTGGGCACTAAAGCATAAATAGATGTAAAAATATTTACTAAAGTTTAATAGCCAAGATCACACATTGACTAGGTTACCATGGTTGGTAAAAATAAAGATCAATGTGAGAAGGATAAGTGGACTATGTGACTACATTTATGTGTGGGAACTGGGTACACTTGTAAATGGAAGTCTCCTAGGTGGTGTCAATGTTTTCATGGGTATCTAAGGCAAGAAGTGTTCCCAAGGAAAACACACATAGGTTAGGTGAATTTGCAAGTATCTAAGGTAGGAAGTGCTCTCGAGAAGACACAAGTGGAATTGTATGCATGAGGTAGTGCAAGTTAAAAAAGTGGTCAACATGGAATTTTTTTTCATAGTGATCAAAAAGATCAATACAAAGTTATCATAAATAATGTGTTATTTGGGCCAAAATGAACCAATAGCAAGGTGATGAGGTGATGGGTGAGGTGGGTAGAGAAATTAGTCTTCATGGTTGGGTGGTTGCTAAATGTTTGGTTGAAAATTAGGTTTCTTGAGGTGAAATTTCAAAAGTAAGCAATCTGACCATCGATGGTTAGCAAGATAAAATAAAATCATCAATGATCATCCTGACCATCGATGGTTAAGGTGTAAAACCATAAAAACATGGAGGATAAAAGTAAATCCATTTGGATTACTTTCTCATTCGCATGTGTTGACTTGTGAGAGTGATAGTTTGTGATTTTTGTCATTTTTTACAAAAGCTTGAATGGTGACTAGGGGTGGTTGAGTGTGTGAGTTGGATTGATTGAGTGGATCAAACCAAGATGTAACATGGACATGGATGAGGATGGGAAGTAGGTACCCAAATTACTTATTGATGGTGATCAAGGAATGATGTAGAGGGAATCATATAATTGGTATATTAGTTTTTGATTTACATGTCATTGTGTAAGGAATTTTGTTATTTTGGTATTGTGTGTTTCAGTGGGTTTTCATTTTGACCTAGGTTTTGCTTTATTTTAGGTGAAATTTATAGATGGATGTTGAAATTGGAAGGGTTAGTAGGCTGAGCAAGGTAGGGGTAGGATTAGGTAAGCTTGTTTAGGTTTGATTTATTATCTAGGTTTGATTTTTTGTAGGTTATATTTGGGCACTTTCCATTGGAGGTCACACACAATGATCTTCGATGGTCATGTAAGGTGAAATAAGTTTTTTTTAAGTTTTTTAAGTTTTAAATGTAATCTAGATGTGTTGAATGTTAGGTTTAAGTTGACATCAGGGGTAATGCGTTAATTTTGGTAGGTATATGAGGTGAAGGTAAAGTTAATAGGTAATGGAAGGCTAAATTTTAGTGACAAATATCCGTTAATTCATGAATATTTAATTTTTTGGATTTTGGTTTTGGTAGTTTTTTAGAGTTAATAGATAGGATAATATCACCAAAATTTTATGCATATAAATAATATTATGGGTCAGTTCACCAAAACTTTACAATAATCTACAATATTACACTTCAATTTTCCACATATATATAATATGACTACCATTTGATATCAAACAAACTAACAAGTAGAACCAAAACTAAAGGACCATAATAATGAATTACAATGCCAAATGGAAGAACTAAATGATAGTGCCAAATATAAGAATTGAATGATAATTTTGAATGATAATTATAAATGGAGGAATTGAATGATAATGTCAACTGACATTGTTGAATGACACTATCGAACAACGCTATCGAACAATAATGTTGAATGACAAAGATGAAAAGTAAAAAAATAAAATTACCGAAATCTAAATATTATTATATATTTGGGTTCCTCTTGGAAATATATGAAATTTATAAAAAAATATTCTAAATATGAGTCCATATGCAAAATTTATGGCCTTCATAAATTGTCATTTGGTTACATCATTTGGTTGCCTCATTTGGTTTGGTCATATGATTTGATCATATGACACAATTGAATGGTTGTTTCATAAAACCAAATAATATGACCAAAATAAATGACGTAACTAAATGACATAACCAAATTATGAAATCAAATGACAAATTCTATAGGTCATAGCATTTACATACAGACTCAGATTGAGATGTTTCTCTTAAACTGCATAGCTCTTTGAGAGGAATCCAAATATATAATATATTTAGGTTTTGGAATATTTGAAATTTATTATTTTCTATAATAAATATTCAAATCCATTTATTTTATCCATTTTATCCAACCTATAGAATCACCATCACCCATAGAGGATTCACCATAGCTACAAATCCAATTTTCCTAGATTTACACAAAAATTCTCAATAGGTTTTCTAGTAGGGTTCTTAAAACTAACCTTGGTTGATGGTAAGGATTAAATTTAATATGAGGGTAGGTTGTATTTCATAGTTAAAAATAGTATTTAACATTAATTTTATTTTATAATGAATTGTGTATGTATGGGAGTAGTTAGAGATGCAAGATTGGGTACCTCACATCTTTATAAAGATCTATCAGGGGATGACCCCAGTAGATTAGACACATATAGAGGAGGTTGGGATCAAAGAGATGTGAGACTAATAACACATGCCACAAGAAGTGGTGATGATCATGGCCCTCATTGAGAGATGGGATAGGGCCATAAACACCTTCTTACTACCCACTAGTGTGATGCATATCTTGATAGAGGACGTACATAGGATCACACAATTGTCCTTTTGGGGTGAGCTGATATATCACATTGAGTGGGAGGAGAAAGAGGAGTACTTGGAGATAATTTATGAAGATGACCATGATTTTGTTAGATGGCATGTTGGAGGTTTCAACTACTTTATTCTCTATCAGAGGGTGAGGAGCAAGAAGAGATTGATGACCATAATGATGATGGTTGTGTCATGCTTTGTCCTTCTATATTTGAGTAGCAAGAGGTTTCCATATCTACTACTAGGGTGTTGGTTGAGATGTTGTTAAGATTCATAGAATTTGGACGGGTACCTATGCTACTTGTTTAGATATAAAAGGAGCTATGGGGCTTTAGAGCTCATAGGAGGTATTGTATTAGCATCAGACTTATCATACACTATTACGCTTATGAGCACATCTAAGTGTTGAGGTGAATGGGATTGCCAAAGGTATGTTATGCTAAGATATATTTCTTAGTTGGTTTCATGTATTGGATAGATAACTTTGCCACTTTAGGTGCAAGAGGAATAGCTCATGATGTAGATTAGTTTAGGGGTGCACTAGGTGCATTAGTGATTGATGATGTTACCTAGAGGCCATATCTTCGGTTTTTATAGTGGGCTAGATATAGGATGTAGACTTTATCTCTATAGAGTTACAAGTGGATCTTCACCAAATTAGATTAGGAGGTTGAGTGCATCTTATTCAAAAGGGTTTGAAGATAGTTTGGCCTAGTTCAGGGTATCCTGGGCCCATTCCCTAAGTATAAGTGGGAGGATGCAGATATATTATTACTTGAGACACATATAGTATAGACCTTAATGGATCATAAAGAGTTGTTAGTGCAGGCAATAATAGATTATGCATGTTTTATAGATGGTTAGCTTGCATTGTACCAAGCTCTTTATATGGTATTAGACTTTGGTGGGTATGATTGTTGTAAGAGGTAGATAGATGTGGACACAATTGGTAGAGGTCAATAGGCATAGGTTTAGGGAGTCTCCATAGATGCACATGTAGGAGTGGTGTTGGACACTACATAGGTATAGGCTGTGGAATTATAGGGTGAGGTGGTAGTTTTATAGGGTCAGGTGGCTACATTTATGAGCTAGAGAGACTAGGCTAGAGCTTCACTAGCCTTGGTTACCTAGGAGAAAGACTCATTGAGACAGACTGGAGGAGGAATCACAACATCTACAAGACCATCGAGCACTATCCCCATGATTTGATACTTAGCCATAGTGGAAGAGTTACACTACTATGATGTTATAGTCTTAAGGTAGTGTCCTAATGAGCCCCAATGGGGTAAGTATAGAGCTATTTTGGTAGGTAGTTCCAACATGGCTATACCAAGTTAGTGGGTTGCTTTCATAGGTAGACTAGTAGGTACTTTAGGAGGACATGCAGTAGGAGGTAATGGTGTACAAGGAGATATAAGTGCCCTAGTGGCATAGACATGACATGGTTTATGACATTATATATTGTTGTATATCATTTTCATATTGATCAATGAGCTGATGTGGTGAGATGTAAATTTTGAGAGAGAGACATGTATATTGTTGTATATATTATGATGTTAGACTTAGGATTTATATATGTGATTCTTTTTTATTTCTCATGGTCTATGTTTTTCTTTGATGTGATGTTTATGATTTGATGCTTATATTTATAATTGATGATGCTATATTGATTATGGTTTTGATTATGCTTATATTATGGATATTGGATACTAATGTAGACTCACCTAGTTAGGCATGTGATGGATTTTATTTATGTTCATGAAGATTCTTAAGTTATTTATGGTTATGGTGATGATGTTTATGTTAAAATTTAATAAGTATATGCTTCCTTATTTGGATTTAAACATGTGGTGAAAATGGTTAATTTTTTATTGATCATGGATGTTTGAATTTGCCATGATGATGGATATGCTAATGATGTACATCTTTGTTCATGATACATGTTGATTTGTTGTGGTTATGATTATGGTTATCTTTTATTATGTTAAAACACATGAGGTAAGTTAAAAATGAACACCAAATGTGATAAAATGAATATAATCAAGAGATAAACATATTAGTGAATATATCAACTAGTCATGACAAGATAAGAAGAGGGCACAATGCTTATTCTTTGGCAAGGACTAATACAAACCTAAAGTTGGATTGAATTAAGTAAAATTAGCCCTTCAAATGTGCCACATTAGCATTCATTCATTGGGTAAAGAGGTGTCTTGATCATTAATGTCAAGAGATGGATGAAAATCAAACCTTCTTATGAGACTAGCATGTCTCTTGTATAGGCTACCAAAGATTCAATATAAATAGTTCTATGTCATAAAAATTGTAGATTGATTGATATGAGAAGTATACTCATGAGAGCTGATTTTGGCTTTCAAAAATATTTTTATTATGAAATCCGATTGTGACTTTCAAAATTATTTTGATTTTGCTATCGTTTGATAATGGTTCTTTTGATTTTTTTGTTTTTATTGCTTAGGGGTTGGGGAATTTGATCAATGTGGGAAGATTCCAAGAAATTTATTATTTTGACAAATTCTTTACTAAGCCATCCTTTAAGGGAGTGGTCTAATTTTGTATGTTTTATTTAATGCTTATAAAAGTTGTCCTTCAAGGGAACAATCCACCTTACTTTGAGCAATTTCAAATATATTTTAAACATATATCCTTCAAGGGAGTAGTCTATGAATGCTAAGAATGACCCATGATTGCTATTGGTTTTGGTTTTGGTTTTGTTGTTTGCATTATTTTATATTTCTTGACATGGACTTGATTATATAGGCTGAAGGGTTCACCTTTATGAAGGAAACACTAAAATCATAAGAAGGGTGATTGGGTTTAAAGAGGTTTTAGGTGGAAATTATTATGGAAATCCGTCTTGTAAAAGGGATAAAAAGTACCATGAGAATCATGCCATGGGTAAATTCATGGTAGCCATTGCTTAAGACTAGGCTATGATTGTGATGGATAATCACATGATTTAGTTTTAATTAGTTACCCCTAAAATAGGGAGATGAATGTGGTTGGAAAGTAAGGGATGAGCTTAAGTTAGATAGAAAGTGAGTTTGACCCTATTTAATAAAAGAAAGGGTGTAGATGCAAATCATCGAGAGGCTCAAGTTCTAGGTTTCCCTCAACAGAGGATAACTAGTAAGTGCATGATCCATATTTGTGGGTTATGATATAAGGTCCAAGACAATTGAAAGCAAATTTACCCACTTCCTTTTCTCCATATGGGTGACATGTTTATTTTCCTTTAGTATGAGGTCTCTAATGTTGAACTCACATAATCTAAGGTGTTTATTATAGGCACATTTGACACATTATTGATATACATGAAGATGGATGAGGATGGATAAATGATGCTCATCAATTAACTCAAGCTATGCTAAAGGGTGATAATGATAATCATCTTTGGAAATGAGATCTTACAAAGATATGCAAAGAGATGGGATTCAGACCTCAAGAGGCAAGATCACCTCTGCTCCAAACATAATAAATAATGGTGTATTATTTTTAGGGGTTAAAATTCTAGTATGAAATACCCATAAGGCAAAGGGGATGTGTATATACCAATCTCAACTAGATGTATTAACCATTTTAGTTAGCATGTTGTTGAGAGTCTTGTTAGAGGCTTCCACCTATCCATTCACTTGAGGGCGATATGGAGAGGACAAACTTAATTTATTCCCAAATGCATTAAAAATTACCTAGACTTTTTTTAAAAATATTTACCATTATCTATGATAATTTTGTGAGGATCACAGAACCAGTAGATGATGTGATGGTTGACAAAGTTGACAATATTTTCCACTTTGGTTGAGACTAGAGGAATAGCCTCTACCCATTTGATAAAATACTTGATCTTGGTGATGATAAAATAGTTCCACTATAAATAATGGGGGTTAATTTCACCAATAAGATCTAGACCCCATTATGAAAAGGGTGAAAAATTAGTGGAAACCTAAAGACTATGGATAGGTTCATGATGCAAATCGACATGTTGTTGACACTTAACACACTTTTCCACATAATAAAAATAGTCCTGGTTAAGGGTAGACTAGTAATAACCAAGTATAAATATTAAATTAGTGATGGCTAGGTCACTAAAGTGTCCCCCATAGATCCCATCATGTATTTCCTTGATAGCATGAGAGGTTTTATGACTATGTAGGCAACGAAAGAGGAGGCCATCAAAGCCATGTTTATAAATAATTCCCCAATAATGGTATAACATGAGGTAATATGGATAAATAATCTTCAAGCAATTTGAGAAAGACTAGAATGAATGATGGAAAGGTTGAGATAATCGAAGGTCTATAGATACCAAAGGTTAGGTTAGGTCTCATCCACATTGAAGATGGTGGGATAATATAGTTTGACATAGGAAGGCTAGGTAAATCTGGATTAAAAAATATAGTTTAGAGTTAGAGGGTATAGATGGGATCTGAGAGGAAAGGGAATCCATGGTTTTAGTAAACTTGTTGGTAGATCATGAGGTTGACTAGATGTGGTAGTGTTCAAATGATGATAATATTTTGTCAACTTGTTGTTTTTACTATTTTAAAACATCATTCTTACATTAATAAGAGTCAATGATATGATTGACCACAATTTGAGATTAACCAAATATATTTATTATTTTAACTCCTAAGGCTAATTCAATTTAAAAACCTATGACTAGGGTTTCCTACTTAGCCATATCATTGGTACATTCAAAATTTAGTTTGAAGGATAAAAGGAATGATCTATAAAGGGGGATAAGGATGATTCCTGCTTCCCCTCCATGTTGACACTTTGATTTTTAAAAGAACATGGTGACTTGATGAGTGAATGCTACTTGAGAGAGGGTCATGATGGACTCATTAGGGAACTCAAAAGGAGGAGGTTGGTTGTCTATGACTAGTACTTTGGCCAATTGGTCAGCAATGACTTGACCTTTAATTGATTTTTGCTAAAGGAACTCAAGGTCAAAATTTGCTAAAATTATAATCCATTTAGACATATGTTGATTTTATTATGGCTTGGAGTTAATATACTTGAGTGGGTTATTATTGGTTATGACATGGGTTTGTGGTTAAGAAGGTAGTGGTGAAGTTTGGTGGTTGTAAAAACTAAATATAAGCAAAGTTTCTCAGTATGGGTATATCGATTCTCGTATTCTACAAGCATGTGACAATGTAGTAGATGACTTATTCTTTGTGTTCATCTTGATGAGCAAGCATTTGTCCTAGTGAGTGGTCAATGGTGGAGATATAAAGGTAGGAACTTTTGTCATCCTTGGGAGGGGTGAGGATAGGTGGAGATAAAAGGTACTTTTTGAGTGAATCAAATGCCTTTTGATAGTCATTATTCCACTTTAAAGAGATATCCTTTTTCAAGAGGTATTGGAAGGGTTAACATTAGTTTGAGAGCTAAGAGATAAAGTGATGAAAGGATTGGATATTTCCTTGGAAACTATGGAGTTTCTTGAGGTTGATTAGAGGAAGCATGTCGAAGATCTATTAGATTTTGGTAAGATCAACTTTGATTCCCTAAAGGGAAATGATAAAGACAAGGAGTTTTCCTAATAAGACCCTAAAAATGCACTTCTTGGGGTTGATGTAGACATGGTAATGGATGAGGATCTCAAAGATAATCTTGAGAATGACTAAATAATCCTTACAATATTTGTATTTCCCAAAAGGTTCATCCACATAGTCTTTGATAATCTTATGGATGAGGTCACAAAATATGTAGGTCATGACATTTTGGTAGATTACACAAATGTTGTTTAGTATAAAAGGAATGAATCTATAGTATAAGGTCCCCATTGGGGTGACAAATGTAGTTTTGTTCTAATCTTTAGGGGTAATTAGGATCTAATTATATCTTAAGAATCCATCTATGAGAGATAACATCTTGTGGCTAGCTGTAAGATCAACTAGTTGATTGATGCTTGGTAGAGGAAAGTTGTCTTTGTGGAAAGTGAGGTTGTGGTCATGAAAGTACACACAAATGTGTATTATTTTATGGTTTTGGTGATAGGCATGACATTTGAGACCCATTGTGGATATTCAATGGTTTGAATGAAAGTGATAGATAGGAGACACTGAAGCTCTTCTTTGACAAGAAGGGCTATGAAAGAGTGCATTCATTGAAGTTTCTACTTGATGGGCTTGGAATAATTATTGGTTACTATGTTATGGGTGGAAATGATAGGATCAATTCCTTTCATGTCTCTATAATACCAAGCAAATTCTATGTTGTGGTCTTGGAGGAAAATTTATCAAAGTTCCTCAAAATTAATTGATCAGTTAATTTTGAAAATGTGGGAGTTATCTAGAGTGCCCAAGTGGATATCTATGGTGTATTCATTCAACATCATATGAGTATTTAGATGTATGGATTTATGGATCGAATAATCTAGGACACCAAGATAGGTGAGAATGGACTCATCATTTTGACACTGAATAGTATTAATGGTGGGAGAGTCATCTCCTATCATCTCAAGATGGATCAAAGGGATGGTTATGATATCCCCTCCTTTTGATATGTTAGGGGTCTGAAGTTGATCATGTTAATGAAAAAAATGTTAGGTGGGATGATGTCATCATCCTCACACTCAAGTGGAGAAGATGTTCATGAGGAAGGAATGTTTTCCTCAATGCTTATGATGATAGAGGGTATGGTTTTTCTCTTGTTGGGTAGAATGAAATTGAGGCCATGTTTCTCATGAGGCTTTATGGTCTCAATAGAAATAAACTCATATGGGCCATGCTCATATCATCCAAGACAAAATCTTTTCCAAACATACCTATGGAGGTATGTCTTTGTAATGTCTAGGTTGTTTAGATAGCAGAAGCTAGAGGTAAATGGTCGAGGTGAAGGAGAGTTGGTAGAAGTGCCAAGTGGTTTGTCAAGTCACCCATAGATGAAATGGTTTTGATAATTATAGGTTCCAAAGGGAGCAATGGCTTTGATATTAGGGTCATACCTAGGTTGGTGATCAAGTTTCCCATATTCTTGGGGAGTAGGGAAAGCATTGAATGTGAGAAAGTGATATTCCCCTAGTGAAAGATAGTAGAATGTGGATTGTAAGTGGTATATCATAGGGATTTAGTCTAAAATCATGGATGAGCTAGTAAATTTATCATCGATAAAATAATATATGGGTTCATCCTTCATGGTTGAAGACTTATTTTTAGTTGATGATGGTGTGCTAGATGGAGGTAAGGGGACATGATTTGATTGATAAGTCATGTTGTATGATGAAAAGGGGCTTTGGTCATCTTTTATATTGACAACCTAGCCTTCATGTTCAAATTTGATGTAATGATGAAGGGTAGGGGTATAAAACCCATGGAGTAGATCCAAGGTCATCCTAGCAATACCTTATACTAGAATTCACCTTCAACTACATAGAATAGCTCTAGGAGCATTTGAGGTCCTTAATAGATATGGAGGATAATAGTTCCCAAAGTAATGACCATGGTGTGATTGAAGGATTGAAGGATGACGAAGGTTTTGGACATGACATTATCTAGTAGTTTGAGTTGGTCATAGGCATGTGAGGAGATGATATTAATAGTGGCTCCCCCATCTATCATAAATTGTTTGATGTACATTTGGTTGATGTAGGTAGTGATGAAAAGAGGGGGAATTTGGGTCATTAAGATAGATAAAAGGAATTTTCAAATCCTTGAAGGTGATAATGTTGGAAATTTTGAGAGTGCCAATGGAGGTTGCTAGAGGTTGAGGATATTCAGGTTAGACCTCTATTGATTGCAATGCCTCAATCATTTCTTGCTAATTATGGGGTGAATTAGAATTAAACTCATATAGGCTCATATTCACCAGGGTTTAGTGAAGTTATTTGATAACCACTCTCTTGATCAATTCAAAGGGATTAGATTGGGAGGTACCCAAGATATCTACCTTGGGTTTGGATGAAGGTGAAGGTGAGTGATTTTGATTTGACTAAGATGTGGAAGATGGGTATGTCTATAGGATGGACACTTTAGCCATCCCCTTCTCTCTTTTTTGAACATGTGATCGGGTGACCACATGGATAGTATGAGTAGAGGGAAGAGTTGGGGTAGAAGATTGGTTTGGTTCCTCATAACTTTGAGGTGAGAATGGAGGAGTAGGTAGGCATTGGGTGGTGGTGTTTATTTTTTTGATTGGTAGAGGGATCATGGGGGTTCATATTTTAATAGATCATCCTAATCATAGAGATGATGAATTATGGTTTGGAGAGATTTATATTTCTTTATGTCGTGCTTAGGTGTCCTATGATAGCATAATACTTGGTAGTCATTGTATCATATGGGTTTTGAACCAAGAGGGTTAAATGGCTTGATATGGGATAAGTTTAAGTAATAAGCTTGTAATAACCTTTGGAAACTAGTCAAGTAGGATTTAGATAAAGGTGAAGAGGGTTTAGCCTTGGTTCGTGAGACAAAAGTCTTTTTATAAAGAGGCTTGGTGGTAGAGGTATTCGGTAAGGGGGTGTTATTATTTGATGGTCTTGGTTTTTGTTTTGGTTTTGGTTTTGGTTTTGGTTTTGGTAAGTTAAAAGTTAATAAAGTGGAGGTAGGAGGTTTCAGGGTAGGTATTTTGGTTATTGATGGTTTGGTAAAGATAAGTGTGTTAGAAAGAAAGTGAGTTGGTGTGACCAACAATAGTGGTTGGGTTTTTGTTGAGGTATTTAGCTTCCTAATCAAAATAGAGGGATGATGCTCCAAAATAGAGGGTAAGGTTGAGGGACATAGAATTTTGGCCTTATAGACTTTTTGTAGCTTTGCCTCTTTAGTTGATTGGATCAGTGTTTGTTTTATGGGTCTGGTGAGGTTAATTCTAGTTTAAGATATGGATGATTACGGCTCTACATAGGGAATAAGCCAAGGTTTTTGGTCAGTTTAGTTGAGGTGATAAAGGATTATTTGAATATTTGGTCTTTGGTTTCTTTTGATGGCTAAGAAATGGTTAGTTTGGTAGAGGTTTTTATCATCTTGGTTGTTATGATAGGGGTTTTGATAATAGGAGTGGTGGGTTGGTCTACCAAAGGTGTGGTTGGATGTTTTTGGTTGGTGATGTAAGTAAACCCCAATTTCTAATAAAATGTGGCCTAATCCATGTCAAGGTTGGAGATAAATCCCATTTTTTGAACTAATCTAGAGAATGGTTTGTAGACTAGTTTTGTTCTTTGGATAATGGATTTGAAAGATAAGCCCATAGGTTGAGAAAGGGGAATGGTAACCTTGTCCTTTTCCTCAATAAAAATATGTAAGATTTGGATGGGTGGTTTCTATATGGGAGGTGTATATGTGGTAATTTCTTCCTTGGATTGATCTCCAAAGGGAAAGTAGATTGTTCAGTAGTTGAGGGACAAGGTAAAGTGGTGATAATTACTTGCTCAGGTATGTCAATTGAAGGAGGGGTTGATGACTCCACTCCCTCAATAAGTGGTAGAAGAAAAAATGTTACTTCCTTGATTTGGATCTCCAAAAGAGGAGAAGGTAACTTTACTACCTAAATAAGTGGAGAGGGCAAAGAATAGGTAGATTAGGCAATAGGTTTTTCCAGAATGAGTGTGTGAAGAACCATATTGATGGTATGGGCATCATGGGAACACTCAGCTTTATTGATCTCTTTTTTTTAGGTTCATGATTGGGAAAATGTTGTTTTAAAATGTCAATGTATTGGTTTAGAGGTACATTAGGGTTATCCAACATAAGCTCTTCCTTATCAATTAGGGTTTGGACAATGTTCTTGAAGGTATTACACCTACTAACTTCATGCCCCACCACTTGATGGAAAGAACATAGGTCATTATCATTATACTAGCTAGGTGTAGGATGAGAGGAATCAAATTTTTTAGGAGGTTTGATAAGAAGAAGAAGTATGATATTATATTTTAACAAATTCTCTAGGATTGCAACATAAGATTCCCTAAGTAGAGTAAATTGCTTATGATTGTTTTGATTTTGGTTTTTTGTGTTTTATTTTAAGGAGTTAGAGGAGTTTGGTTGATTGATATATGGTGGAGTGGTATTAATGATAACTACATTTGTATTTCCCTTGTTATTGGAATTGGTATTAGTTTGGTTTCTTGGTTTAGAGGAGGAAGCCTCATTGGTTTTATAGGTAGAGTTTTTGTTTTTCAACTTTAGCACTCCTTCATTGATGGCTCTATTTTTTACCTTACATGCCATGGTAAAATATTTATCAAAGGTCTAGAATATCTGGACATGCAATGTATAAGAGATTTGTTTGGCACATGCCTGAGTAAAAAGTTTTATCAGTTTGGGTTGGGGTAAAGTCAAGGAAAGTTAAGTGATTAGTCTCTTCCAATGAGCTCCAAAATTGGCAATAGATTCATCATAAAATTTTTGGATAGAGTATAGGTCAGTGATGGAATATTTCTTGGAGATATTTACTGAAAAGTGATCCAAAAAATTTTGGGCTAGCTGGGTGAAGGAGAAGAGGGAGTGTTTGGTTATGGCACTATACCAATCCATTGTTGGACTAGACAGGGACATGGGGAAGGTACAAAGAAGGAGGGAATCATTATAGGTAATCAAATAACATGCATGCCTAAATTACCTAAGGTGTTTTTGGGGACCCTCCTTAATCTAAAACTTAGATCACTTAGGGAATTCCCACTAAGGAGGATATGGTCTGATATAGATAGATGGGTGAATGGGTTCATTGCAAAATCAGTCATATGATAAGATGTTATGAGCTCTTGAAATGGATGATTATAAGGTAGTCATTTCTTCCATTAACATTTTCATTAGATTTATTTGGGTTTGGGCACTAGAAAGGTTGTAAGGTGCATATTATTGTTGTGGTTGGGTGACATATTGATAATTGGTACGAGGCTGAGAAGCTATTAGATATTAGTATGTGGAAACTAGTGGTTGGGTGGAAGCTATGTAAGGCTAGGTGTATGTAGGTGGTTGATTATTAGGTAGAAGTATATGTCATTATGGGTTAGGGATGTAACCCAATCTTGGTGTAATGGGCATTAGTTGGGTAGAATTTATGGTTGGGTTGGTAATAAAAGGAAGGGTAGTGACCTTTATGTTGATTGGTGGTAAGGTAGAAGGTATAGACACCAAAATATTTTGAAGTGGGGTAGTGGTTAGTGGATTGGTGGTAGCTAAAGGAAGGTTAGTAATTTTAGTGGTTGGGTTGCTCCTAAGGTAGAGGATTTGTTGGTGGGGGTGGAAGGTATAAGGGTGTTTTTAGGTTGGGTAGGTTGATTCTCTATAGTAGTATCAAAAGGATCATTGGTAGATGAAGAATATTGGGTAGTCAATGGTTGGGCAATGACTATGGAAATAGAAGGGTTTCTCATAAGGTGGGAAGGCATTCCATAAGGTGGGTCCATAGGTGGAACCAAAGAAAGGTTGTGTTAAGGCATGGCACTAAGATAATGTTAAAACCACATAATTATTATCTAAGAAGGTGGTAAAATATGAATCACCTTGGGGAACTACCCAAGAAAAAGAATGACTTATTGAAAGGTGAGGAATATATTTTAGTTTATAAATGTACTCCATGGATGAGGAGGTAGGAGAGGTTGATCAGTTTAGTGATGGGTCCTATTCTACTAGGTTTGTTGTTACTAGCGAGTTAAAGCCATACAAGATAAGTGAGAGACAATACACAAAAAATCTCACCACTCAAATAAAGAGAAGAAAAAAAGTGAGCAAGTAAAGCTATCACACACTATAAAATATGTTAAACCTTAAGGTTCTTTTTAGTCTCTCTTTTGGCTTATGCCTTAAGATTTGTAAGAAATTGTGTGACCAAAATTGGTTTGTAGAGTAGGTACTAGAAAGGAAATTATGGCTGGTTTCAAGTTGTTAAGGATTTGAAAAAGGATCCATCTTATAAATCAATATGTGGTTTGGTACTAGGGCCTACCCCCTCACTTCACTAACCGTAATGATAAGGGTGTCATGTACTTATCCAATATATACTAATTTCTAGATTTTATACTCAATTAGAGAGATGAGTTTAATCTATCCTTGGTAATGACCTCTGAATAGGATTGCAAAGAAATGGTAAGGTGACTCCTAGGTGATAAAATTATATATGGGCCTTGTCTCAAATTGTTTGATGTTTGATTAATGTAGGTGGGTTGGTTTAATGTGTGCAACAAAAGTGATACTACGATTGGATTATTTTTCTTTAATTTATCTATATGAGCTAAAATAGTAAGCAATAAATTTATTTAGTTGATTTTAATCCCAAAATAAACTTTAATTTCATTTATAATCACAAAATAGAGAGAATAACATATAGATGTAAACAAGTGAAACCCAAGTAAATAATCAAGGGTCCCATCGGGCATGTCATAATGTTTTAATGAATTTCACCTTATATTTTGAGAAAGGGAGAAGAAGAAACTAAATATAGGCATGGTTAAAAAACCTATTTGGTTGTGGATACATTGAAGTAGATGATTGTGAAGAGATACTCTTTGGCTTGGAAGGATGACCTGCAAATAATAAAACATTAAATAAAATAGTTATTTAGATAGATAGTTGGGTGGATTACCTGGTGATAGATATATTTTTAAATAAATAAATTCCTCAAGGGTTTCCAATCCACACATTTTAGATAATTAAGTCTATTAAAAAAAAAGATAAAGTAATTACATCAATAATCAAAAGGTATTAAAATTGAAATAAATACTTGATAAAGAGATAGGCTAAAAATGACTAATATAGTAATAAGAGGGTCAATACTAATGCTAAATACGTCAAGTGTGATTTATAAATTAGGTTGGGAGTCTATGAATTGGTACATGAAAATAAAATTAGATTTTTTTGAGGGTAGGTGGGTGAAAATAGCTTCAAGTTATTTCTTTTCACAGTGATTGTCGATGGTTGAGGTGATTGTCGGTGGTTGCAACAACCATTGGTGGTAAAGATGACCATCAAAAGTTACTATGTATTAGGTTTGAGTGATAAAAATTTAGATTGATAGGATCATAAAAGGAAATTATAGGTGATCAATTTGTGGTAGGATGATTTAAAAATACAAACAAAGTGACTAAATGATTAAAATAGATAGTTATATTTCTATAGGTTGATCAGATGAATATTTGGTTGGCCCACTGATAGAGTTTGTCATGATTTTTGTAGAGTAAAGGTACTTGGATTTTTATTGAGGGGAGGAAACAAGTCAAATATTTGACATGATGGATGGATTAATGGGTTGCTAGAAGAAGTGACCTATAAAGAAACTCTAGATGCAAAAGCTCTTGAAGTCCTTGATTGATCCCTTTTCACCTCCTACTCCTCTCTTCTTATAGGCAAGGAAGGAGAGGTTCAACAAGATGTTAAAAGTGGGTCCAACTTACTTTCTAATTTTAAATTCATAATTTATGGGCTCACACATGAATTAGGCACTCTAATTATGAAAATGTAAGGTGGAGTTAAAGGGTGAGTAAAGTTAGTTCAGGCAGTGGAACCTGACCATTAACAGTCAGGGTAACCATCGATGGTCAAGGACTAAGGTGAAGTTGGGTTAAAATTTGGTCTTATCTAACGGGTCAAATTGATTAGGGTTATGCCTAGTTGTTAGTTGAAATGCCAATGGTTTTGCCCAAAGGGTCTTGATGTGGTCCAAGGGGATTACAACATTCTGAACCATCATGTGTGGATTTCTAGTGTGTACACCTTGGGCAAGTACCATGATGAAAACTAGTTTTAGGCATCATGTTAAAGTAATATATTATTTGCATCATACCTCAACACTTGGGGGAAAAATCCATCTAATTATTATTAATTACCCATATATGTCATCCTTTGATTAATTATTCCTACCTATCATCAATCATCATATAATATATCATATCTCTCATTCCTTTCTATTTGGGCTTCATAAAGGAAGTGGAATGTGTCTTGAGAAATATTTTGAAATCATCTTGGGATATCCTTTAATGGACACTCATACTGATAATCATCTAGTTCCTTCATGATGTGGTCATTGGCAATTCTTAGTCCCCTCTTCCTTGGTCCTCATCCCCTTTTCTGCCTCATCATCATTCTCTTATCACTCTTCCATCATTCCATCCATATTTATACTAGTATCTAGGTTTGGTATTCCCTTTGTTAGTAACCCTATTTTTATAGTATACATAAATGCTCAAAAAAACCCTAAAAATGCAATATGTCAAAAACCCTAAAAATCAAGAAAATTGAAAAATCCAAAAATAGCCTATGGTGTCTTGTCTTATGCCTAAACCCATAGTCACATCCATATCCATCACCTTACCATTCTAAACCACATCCAATACTCATCCCATTAATCACATTATCTTTATCACCATCCCAAACAACCATCTAATATCCACCTCCTATTCCATCTTATAACCTACTCCTAATGGTCACCCATCCATATCTTCATCCTCATCCTTTTTGACATAGGTATTATCAAAATACACAACCTTTCCAAATAATCTAGTCTATAACCCATCACTTCTTTATAATTTCTTCTTCATATCTAGCACCCATCCAATCCCTATTTTATAGTATGAAAGGTATGTGATCCCATCACTTCCCTATCAATGTATTTTCATACCTAACATCCATCCAATCACTATTTTACTATTATGATAGTTATTTGATCCCATACCTTCTCTATTATTTCCTCTTCACTCCTAACACCCATCCAATCACTATTTTTCTAGTATGAATGGTATTTGATCCAATCATCTCCTTATCTTCTTGATAGATTGCACTCCTATAAGGTTTTATTTTTTGATGATCCTTGGTCATATTACCAATCACCTTATTCAACCATTTTTAGATGAAATTTATAAACCAAATTATTATTGAAAGACCTTATCACACCCCATCACATCATCCCTCCATGTTATTTCTAAACTAGGGGAAAATATAGTCTATCCATATCCACATCCATATCCTTACCTCAATCCTCATAATAATCATCCTCATCATCATCATCATTAATCATTATACAAATCATTATTCTATCCTAAATTCATAATCACACCATGATCATCCCTAGTCCATACCATCACCTAATCACTCATCCCATCACTTAACAAGACATTGTGATAGTACACAAAGATACTTTTGTGTGCTACATGTATGCTTTATATTTTTTGACTTGTTTATATCATGTATATATCTTTATTTCCTTATGTTTTATTTAAATCATGTCTTTTTTCTATTAGGAAATGAATGAGGATTCTATGAGGTCACTAAAGTTACAATAATGCTTATAAAATCCCTAGATGATGTAGAGTTCACTATTCTCTGATGCAAATTAGCACAATAACCCCTTGGTTGTACTTATATCATGGGGCATATTGTAAAGTGATATATTTAATGGATTTATTAAACTATGATGAGACTTATGACACTTGTGATGGCTTCATCATCCATACACCCATCATTTATCTAATCATCTAATCATTCCCATTCTTATCACTAACCCAATTCTCTTGACTCATATGTTTAGCATCCACTCCTTTATCCTAATCTCATCATTTGAGTCACATCCTATAGACACTAACAACATCCTCTAATACCTAGTCATAATCATTCTCCATCAATTATCATTGATCCTCTAATCAAAACTATATCATCCTGAGGTCTTTTTAGATTATGTAGACAACACATGGCCACTTTTTAGTGCCCAAGGATAGCTTGGCCACTCTCATTATCATCCCAATTTTTTTGGGTCACTCAATCATATTATTTATTATCTCTCATCATCTACATCATATTAATCACTTTCTCTTTGAGTTACACCCATCACTAATCTCATCAAATTAGTCTTATCCTAACCCATATCTCTCCCTTGCATACATCTTTGCTTTTGATATGTCAAAATATTATGGCCTTTAATCTTATTATCATCATGTTATAGTTGATTACCCCTTGGGATGTGTTGACAACTATGACAAAGTCATCTATAATCCTTATGCATGTATCTTTTCTAGGGGCATCATAAATCTATATCTCATTGCTTGAATCAAACCCAACTTCTTCAGTTGGAATCCCATCCCCTATCTATTCATATCATCCCACCCCTCATTTCTTCTTTTGAGTGGCCATATATGTCATTCTTCCCCACATGTCCCCCTGAAGGGGAATCATAGTCACTAACGTCACTTCCACTAATGTCATTTAATAACATTCATCCATGAAATGGTTTTTATTTGGAATACCATTAATCCTTCCAATTCAATCCACTCATAATACCCTTTCAAAGAGGATAAAAATTGATGCGTCTAAATTTGATCACTTACATTATCATAACTAATATTCCTATTAGTCAATACTAATTATGCTTATCTCATTTATTCTAATTTATCCCCCCTTCCTAATCATTTATCTAATATCTCATTTCACTATTATTAATCTATTAGCCTTATTATATCCATACCAATCATTAATTCTCATAATCATCTCTTATATTATCCTAATCCCCAGTTATCTTTTATTTGGGAATTTTAAATTTTTGATGGCCCACCTACTCACCTACTAGCCTATTTTTAGCCTCTCCTACACTTGTAGTCCCTAATCACTCACTTAATCCCTATCTAAACCTATACATAAGCCTAATTAATTCCTAAGACTATTTTTTTTCATTTGAGGATTCTAGAATCCTCTCTATTCTTATCCCTCCTCTCTAAAAGCCTCTAAATCTAGAGGCTTCCAAGGACTTTTAAATTCCTTGGATAATTATTAACCTTTGATCTCACTCACCTAAATTCAAATATCTACCATTGATCTCTCCTTCCAAAATCTATTTAAACCAGCCTCTATCATTTATTTGAGCTAACTAGTAACCAAACATTTAATCTATATCCAAGCATCCATCAAAATCCTTCATCAGGCCATCATAATATCAAATTACTGAGTCTAAGGTAATCCATTCCTTTTTCCTTTATATTATATTTAATAGTTTGGAGCATTTAGCTTTAGGATTTAAGTGTAATATTTAATTATTTACTCATCTAATTTCATTTAGGTTCTAATGGCTCTAGACTATTTTTTTATGTTAGAGTGATGTAATTGTTTAGTTTAATCAAATAGATCAACAATCCTTTTACAAAGTTAAATATAATAACTTTCATGTAGACAGTGATAGGAGGAATGGTAATGGCAAAACAAACATAACCCTAAGGAGTAATTTTCCTTTTGTCATATCCTTTAAATATGCTACATGTAGATTTGAGTTTTCATTCACAGTATCCAAGTGTCTTAATGAAATCGAGGGATGTAGCACAAGTAACTTAACCTTCACCAATTAAGGCATGAATATATTGGATATCACCAATTTCTATTCTAATAAATATATGATGATTAGAGAGAAGTATTATCTCATCGAGAATCATGGAAGTGATAGGGAATTTAAGTGAAAGAAAAGTGTCCACTATTTCATCAACATGGATGGACATCTATTAACATTGTTCAATAATACTATCTTTGGATCTATATAAGGTACATTTTTATCCTAATGGAAGAGGATAATGTATGTTCATTTCTTGAAAAAATTAAATTAGATTATTTAAATGATGGGGAGAACTTTTCAGTAATTTTAAGAAATATATTTGATATGGGAGATGAAAAATTTCCACAATGGTATCCCATTCTCCATAACTCATGGGAGGATTGAGAAATATAGGTGCATAATGTTGCAAGATCTCTTATGAAGGAGGGTTGGAGATAAAATTAAAATTATGTTGATAGAGTGTATGTGGTTTAGATTGATTGAAAATGGGTTGAGTTAATTGAGGTGATGTGATGGTTGGTATAAGTATTTCTTGTGGTTGGGTATAAGAAATACTATTAGAATTTTTGGGTATGTTATCTAGTTGTGTGAATGTGAAAGATATATTGCCACATATTTATTTAAATATTGAAATAAGTGATTAAATGAATGTAAAATAATAATATCACATTGAAATATAAAGCCACAATGTTGAGAAAAATATTTTAAAGTGAGAAATCAAATGTATTAGAGTAAAACCCACGTGATCTTATAATAAGTCTTGTCACCAAAAATATCTACCATTATAAATTTGAGAAGAAAGAACAATTTGAGAATAAGGGAGAGAGATTCAAGTTTCTATTGAGAAAATAAGGAGTGGAAAGTTATCTTGTACATCAACATTTCAATTTTGGTAACCATAATACCAAAAATGATATCTGCATAATTTAATAAAAGTATATGTAAATGAAATTAAAATGAAGTAAATACAACTTCCACCATAAAGTATAATATCTTGTATGAAAATAAGTTAGTCAACATAATCAAAGCATATATCTTATGCAATAAAAATCAAATAATGAATAAAGATATATATATAATTAAAATGGAGATAAATAAGATGTGTCACATGTAAAAGATATTATGCATTAAGTATTGAAATAATTATCGCAAGAATTGTATGCACCTAAATTTACTCGCCTATATTATTGTCACTAATATTCCTATTAGTTGACACTAATTATGCTTAAAATAATTAATTCCATTAATTGATCCCCCATTCCTATATATTTATCTAAAATCCCCCTCAATATCTATTTATGAACTAACCTTAGTCTTCTCACACTTCTTCATTAATTCTCCTAATCATTTCATTATCCCATCCTAATCTCCACTTACCTATTATTTGGGAATTTTAAATTCCCAATGGCCCCACCTACTAGCCTATGCCTAGGCCCTCCTACACCCCTATTTTTCTTAATCCTAACTAAACACCATATAATACTCCATCTAATAATCTTTAGTCCCTAAGAATAATTCTAAAACTTTGCAAATCTAGAACCTTCCCTATTCTAACCCCTCTTCTCTAGAATCCTCCAAATCTAGGGGCTTCTAAAGGAATTTTAAATTCCTTTTAATTATCCACCATTGATATCATTCAAACAACTTCAAATCTAATCCATAGATCTCTCCCTCCAAAATATATTGAAACCACTCCATTTCTCTATGGAAGGTCATCTAGAAAGCTTGTGAGGAATCCATGTCTAATTAACAATCTTAGGAATTCATAGTGAATCTATGCCAAACTAATCATGCATTCTTCATCAATAATCTAACATCATGGCATAATAATTTACAAAATATGAGTCAAGGTAATCAATATCAATCAGATATTCTTATTTTGAGTCCATTTGATCATGTTGTAGAGTGCTTCACTTTATGATTCTAATGTTGTTTTGAATGGTTTGTTCATCTATTTGCACTAAATTTTAATGTGTCTAGACTTTACCTAGTAGTTGGCTATCTCTATTGATTGAATTTAATGATTTAATCCATAGAGATAAAAAATAATATACATTTTGGTGACCATAATGGGACCTTGCTCCCAATTTAATCAATTTTGCTTATTAGTGGTGTTTTGCTAGCTTACAAGATCAAGAAAATCTTGGATTTTTGAAATTCTGATTACACAAGGGTAATATGTGACATTTTACTAGTATTTATGACCTTTTAGTCATGGTTTAATCCTTGTAAGTTATAGTGTTGTGTTAACCATTTGACTTTACCACTAACAATTTTGTATTTTATAGGATTTTGGCCTTTTGACAAAACCACAACTTGCGATTTGTGACCTTGCCTAGTGAGTAGTGATTTTCTCAAGAGAGTCATAATGTTGTCATAAAATACTAATGGTTTATGTTGTAGGTTTATAATTTTAGGAAAAAATATGACTTTACTTTGGTAGTTGCAACTTTTCACTATAGAGTCACAGTTTTCTAGATCCTAATTGTAAGCATAAAATCATTTGATTTACCCATCAATTTTCATTTTGACTAACCCTTACCTAACCATCCTAAGAATCCTATATGTGTTTCAAGGTCTTATAACCTATATTTTTAGGATCCATGTCAAGAGAATTATTGATAAGAAATCAAGTCTATCATCCCCAGTTCACAAAACTATAACTTTTGATATTTTTAGAGTTGTGACTTTGACCTATGGAGTCACAATATTATATCTCCAATGGTGATTTTACTATTTTAACCTATCATATAATTTTACTTTTACCATTATATTTTATGTTTGTAATATTTGAATCTTATACGATAGATTCAATACTCAATATAATTAAAATCACTCCTTTTATAGTCCTAGATTCTGTTCATTTTTATAAATATATCCATTTATAAAATTTTGGATATATTGTAATTTATCTTTTAATCATCTGTAAGTAAACAAATTTAAAACATACTTAGACACCCAAATAATTTTTCATACTTGTATAGGCCCTTATTTCTATCAAATAGTCAAAATTTGAGGTTTTGTAGTTTATCACAAAATCATAACTCTCAATTTGTAGCTGATAGCAATTTATTGAATCTAATCATGATTTTGTCTAAAGAGTCACAGTTTTATAGATAACCATCATGGTTAGCTAACTATTGCAAACTCATGATTAAAAATTAGTTTTTTTTTTCATTAGAGTTATAACTTTGCACTCTCTAGTTGCAATTTGGCATTGTGTAGTGATTTTGAATTGAATTTTGCATTTAATTTTATCCTTTTTAAGTGTATTTTTAGAGACTTTTTTGTGATTTTTGAGTCCTTTTGGGCCTCCTGTAAGGCCCAAATTACATTTGGAATCAAGGGATATACCCCTCAACCCCACCCTATATCATGATAGGTAGCACACCAAAGGTGCTACCCCTTGATCTTGCATGGGTGCTACCCCCAGACCCCTATGTTGTGCCCCACTCACCCCAAATAAATTATATATCAAAATAATGAATTTTTTAAAGGTATTTTTCTTAAGGCCTATTAGAATAATATTTTATTTGTTTCAAATGTGAACTTTGATTTACTAACATATTCTTTTTGTAGGACATATTTTGGTCTAACATTTTATCTTATCTGTTACCCCTCAAGTTTGATTATCAAAACTACTAATTATTATCTTGAAATTTGCCTCTTTAAAATTTACAATCAAACTACTAATCATGTGATTTTAGGCCACTAGTGAAAGACTCCATTTGACACTTTGAAAATCATTTTTAAAATCATTTTAATCTTCTTGTCTTGTATATATCATTTCTATCACTTTGTCTTGTATGTATCAATTTCATCTTTGTCTTGTATATCCTTATCTATATTTTTCATCTTCTAAATATATCACTTAATAATAATTAGTTAATTAATATTTTGGTCTACCTATTTATATTTTTAGGGCTACAGTTTGTATATGTTCTCCCCTTTACATCCTTGTGACAATTCTTAGGTGATCAAAAGCCACCTATAAACCCTCCATCTTTTTGTTATTTTCTAAGGAGCTAGTGACCATGGATTTCACCACCATGAAATAGTCCAAACACTATGTTTTGATGGAATCTAAATATTAGGAGAGGTATCATTTGACACCAAATCAAAATTCCACATAAAGGGTTACATGAAGTGAGGGGTGTTTAAGCTCTAAGATACAAGGTAGTTAAATAGCATCTTATATGAACTTGGACCCCACTGCACCTTTATGTATATCAGGAATACACCTTGTGAAAATCTATCATAGGATCCTTTAGTCATAATAGACACCTCACAGCCACAGTCAGTGTTAAATTCTAAGTAGCCATCATGTGAAAATAGGGTCAAGAGAGTTTGATCAATTTCACAATAGGTCACCAGCCAATAGCTTCACCTATGAATCCATTTAATGGTGTGTGCATTAGGATACACACCCTTAAGTTTACTAATCATAGGTTTGTGACTTGATTACTTGGGTGTGTGTTATGTTAGATTTTTATTATTTGTGAGCCAAGTTAGCTTCCACCCAAACCTTTACACATCTATCTAGGTCTTTACATAATCCATCATCTTGTATATACTTACCTTATCATTTTTCATCATATTCTTGTATATTCCATATTTTATATCCTTATATTGTCTTATCTCTTATCTTGTCTTCATCCTATCCTAGTCTAGTCATCTCCACTCATCATTTATTATACTCCATAAGTCACATATCCTAATCATCTCTAGTCCTCCACATCTTGTCCCAAGGCTACTTTGTATATCCTTACCTTTTGTACATGTCATTTTATACATATCTAATCATACTCTTATTTCCTTTAGCCTATCTTATCTCCCATCTTGTCCTCATCCCATTGATCATTAATCATATCCACTCATCATCAATTGCATCTCCATCACTATCTTATCTTATATATCCTTATCTTGCCATCTTGTAATTATCATTATATATCCTTTTATACCCTCTTATCATTAGAACCACTCATAATTAGTCACACCCCCATTAAAAACATATTATATTACACATATTTGATGTCATTTTGTATATATTATCCTTACTTTAATCTCATCCTAGTATAACCATATCCACTGATCATTTATCATCCCCCCATCACCTACATATACTAATCACATTTGGTCTTATCATTTGCATCTTATCCTAAGTCCACATCTTGTCCTAACCAACCTTTTATCTTGACATTGCCTTATCCTAGTCACCTCATCACCCATCTAGTCTAACCCCATATCATCTTATACTAGATGGATCATCTAGTCACATATGGGTCTAAATCATCTCCATATTATTACCCCTTCATCACTTCATCATCACCTATAATTATACTTATCTTATCCCTTAACTTAATCACCTTCATCACATAATCACACCCCATCCCATTTTGAATAAAATTGGTCTAAATTTTTTGATATATTACTATCATCCACGTCATCATATTATACTATCACTCATCACTTGGTTATATCTCATACCTAGTCAATATCATGTTAGCATCTTATCACTTTATTAGTCTCAATCTAGCAAACCCATCATCATAAATCTATTCTAATCATCTTACCTATTCATAACTAGCACCCATCATATCATCCCTTTTCTAGTTTGAATCTAAGCGCCCATCAAATCTTTAATCCTTTTGTTATCTTGACAAATAGAAATTATTGATATATATTTAGTACTTACTATACTATCAGTCTATAATTTGATCCTAGTATTTAATCCATTCATCCATCATCACCTATTATACTAGTTTAGACCATTTATACCTATCTTGTTCAATAAACTATCCCTAATCCTTAACCTACCACTATCATCATCCCTCCTTTATCAACCATCACCATGGAACTAGACCCCACTCTCATAGACCAACACATATTTTTTAACAAGGGTGAGATCCTCTTGCAACTTATTATGATGGGTGTTACACTCCCCAAAGGTGTTGATCCCCTCTAACTCATTTCACCTCCTATCTAATCCCCTTCATGTGAATCCCATACCAATCCTCCATCTTTTAGTCATAAAACATTGACTGCCCATTCCTATACTAGCAAAGGAAATCCCATCATGATCATTAGTCCATCCACTCAATCACATCAACAACCAACTTGTAAGTCATAAAGTGAATTAGGTCCTTAAACTCCCCTTCTTATGTCCTTGGAATCCCTTTTAAACTAAGTAGTTGCTACCAAAATTATGGTCTATCCACCTATATGACATCTTGATCCCACTAAGCCTAAGCCCTATTGATATAAAGGTAACCAATATTGTGCATATCACCAAACTTGGGGGCATACCATTAATCATTTTTGAACCTTTCATGACTATGTCCAAGACATCATGAACCATGTTAACATCATAATTGAGGATGAACTAGATGAATCTACATCCTTAGGTGAACATAAGGAGGAATGCCAAGATTATATTCTTTTTCATGATCAAGTCCCTCCCATTTCAAAATAAATTCAAGACACCACTCCCATCTCCAATGAATCCTCCATTAAATATAAGTCCATTCCCCATAAACCTATCTCTCCCATCTCTCACAAGTCTATTTTGTCTATCATTTCTCCATTAGATCTCCTTCACCTATCAAATCAAATACCCCATGTTGAGAGGTAAATCATGAACAATCAATATTTTACTATCAAAATTACATATTACACATCATAGATAGCATTATATCCAACATAAGTCTTATCATCATCTAGATCATTTTCAACACCAATATTATATTCCTCATTATAAATGTTATCCCTCATCGATGCTGATAATGCCTATTGTTTTGAGGTCACCTCTAATCTAGACACCTCCAATATGTCACCAAGCATACCATTGGATCCAAATCATAATGATGAAGTCATAATAGAGTTCTTACAAGATTTACCTATTGAATATTGTTTTCATGAATTTGATTCCACCATAAATGTATCTAATAAAACTAGTCCTACTGATCCATTTTTTAATCTTAAGGAGATTTTCTCTAATGTCAAAATTAGATCTCTTAGAAAACCGTATACAGACCATGTTGTCCCATCACCACTCATTGACCTTATCATACCATCTCTACCACCATCATCTATCATATATCCTTTCCTTCCCATCGATGGTCATTTAATCACCTCCCTCTATAAGGACAAACATGAACATACATCATTAGACCCTTATTTGAGAAATATAATTTTTGCCATAGATAGAAAGGTCCATGACCATATTATAAAATGAAATCATGATAATCAAATCATATTTGATCCCATCTCTTAAAATTAAGAAGAGTCAAATTATCAACCTAAGCAAAAAATATCTTTTCCTAGTGAAGCCCAAAATCTAGCACTAGGGAGATGTCAAATTCAAACTAATCATATATCAAGTCACAAATCAATTTCCCTTGGTGAAGCACAAAATTAGACACCAAGGGGTATTCAAATTCAAATCTTATCTCAAAGTCAAAATAATGTCACAAGCAGTATCTAAATGGCTAATCATCCATTAAATAATCATACCAAAGATGAATGATAAAGTCAAAGTTTTTTGGATCTCCTACAGTCTTTTGTGAATTGGCACCAATCAAGTGAATCATTTCCAATATCTCCAATGATGTATGTGATTATTAGTCATAATACACCATCACCAATCACACTATCCTATCATGATCTTATCCTCTATTCAAGTCCCATAATCCCATAGAATCCCACCATACATTATAATCTAATACACCTCTATCAACATCAAGATCTAGTCCAATCCATACCTCCCATCAGCTTATTAGGTAGAATTATCTCTCCTTAGGGTGATGAATATACCTGGTCTAGTTATCTAAAGGGGTTGCCATAAAGAATCACTAAAGGTCACTCAAAACCCACTACATCTAGTACTGATAACATGATCCTAGTATCACATATCTCTAAAATAGGTGTTGGATGAAGATCAAAATAATGTATACATCTTGCATCTCATCCTCATATCTAATAAATCAAGATGTCATTCTAAAAATTCAAAAAAAAAACACAATCATCCAATGGTTAAAACCAATCTTGTGGCACCTTAGGCAAGTACCATGATGAATACTAGCTTCCAACATCATGGTAAAATAATATATCACCCAAATTATACCTCAATGCTTAGGGGTACAAATCCATCTATCTTTTGTCAATCAGCCATCCATGTCTTCCTTTGGTTTGTTGTTCCTCTCCATTAATTACCATTATGTCTTCCATCCTATCTTAAATTAATTCTTATTTTGACCTTTGTAAAGGATTAGAAGGTATCTTAAACAATTTTTTAGAATCATCTTGCCATATACTCGAATGAACACTCAGGCAACTAAACATCTAGTTCTTTCATGATGTTTCCATTGGCAATCCCTAGTCCCTTCTTCTTTGGTCCTCATCCCCTTTTCCACATGATCCTCATCATTTTATCATCCCATCCATCCTTATCATAGCTTTTAGTATTGGTATTACCTTTGCTAGCAGCCCTATTTTTATGGTATACATACACATTCCAAAAAATCCCTAACATTTTGAAATTTTTAAAAAACCCTAAAAATCATAAAACTTGAGAAATCCAAAAATAGTCCATTATGTCTTGTCTTATGCCTAATCCATTAGTATTATACATCTCCATCCATCTCCTATTTTACCATCTTTAGATACCACATTTCATCATGGAACTAAATCAAAGTGGTCACCCATACCCCATATCTTCCTCATCCTTTTGACTAAGTGTTATTAACATGCATCACCCTTTCAAAGAATTCAATCTGGCACCCATCAATTATTATCAGTTTAATTTTCATATCTATCACCCATAAACTCACTTATTTACTATTATGAAAGGTAATTTATCTCATCACCTTCTTTATCGTTTCCTCTTCATACTAGCACCCATCAAACCACTTCTTTGATAGTATGAAGGGTATTTGATCCCATCACTATCTCTTCTTCTTTCTAGATTAGAATCATGTAAGGCCTTGGATGTTGATAATCATTGGTCATCGATTTTATAAATCACCTTCCTTGGCCACTTTTTAGTTTGATTTCAAGACCAAATTAGTATTTGAATACCTTCTCCCATCCTCCATCTTTCTATCCATAACTAGGGGTAACGTCTTAGCCTAATCCTAATAATGATCACCCTATCCAAATCCTATCACATCCTAAGTCGATAATCACATTATGATCATCCACCCCATTACCTAATCACTCATCCCATCATTAGAAAAGACATTAGGCAACTACATGTGAATACTTATTTGTGTTACTTATTCATTCTATTTGTCTTATTTACATGTCTTTTATCATGTATATATCTTTTCTATATTATGTTTTGTTTATATCATGTCTTTTTGTATATTGGGAAATGAATAGGGATGTTATGAGGACACCAAAATTTCCCTTGATGATGTAGAGTTCACCTTTTGCCCACACACTTTGGCATTATGTCCTCTTAGTCATGCTTATATCATGGGGCATACTTCTAAGTGCCATATTTATTAGATTGATTATACTATGATGATATTTATGAATTTTTTTATGGCTTGATCATCCACACATTAATCATTCATCTAATCATTTAATCATCCTTATTATCATAACTAATCTAATATTCATAATCCATTTAGCTAACATCAAATCATTAATCCTCATCTCATCATCTGAGTCATATCCTTTAATCAATAACATCATCCCCTAAACACTAATCATAATAATCATCATCATCTTCATCCTCTAATCAATTATTATCATTTATCCCTAAGTTATAACTACATCAGCCTAAGGTCTTTTCAGACTATGTAGGCAACACTTAGCCATGTTTTAATTCCCAAGGATAACTTGACTACTATCTATATCATCCATCCTCATCCCTTAGTATTTTTGTCACTCCATCACATGATTTATTCTCTCTTATCCTCTTCATCATATTGATCCAATTTTGCTTTGAGCCATACCCATCATTACTTTATCAAATCCTTATCTTATCCTTGGCCTATATCTTTCCTTTACATGCATCCTTTCTTGGGATACATCTAAATATTTTGGCCTTTTAATCTTATCATCGTCATGTTATGATTGATTCCTACTTAGGATGTGTAAAAAATCATGACACCCATAATTCCTACTCCTTGTGTATCTATATTTTCTAGGGGCATCATCAATTTATAGCTCACTTCTCAAGTTGAATCTTTTTTTTCATCATCTATCTCACATTTGGCATCCCATCTCCTTACCTATTCATCCCACCCAACCCATCATTTCTTTTTTCAAGTGGCCATCCATCTCATTCTTCCTTGAATGTCCCCTCAAGAGGGCATCATATCTCTTAACATTATCTACTAACATTCATCCATGACATGGTTTTTATTTGAAAGCCCATTACTCCCTCAACTTTGCTTCACTCATAATGTCCTTAAAATAGGGGGAAAATGTATTCACCTACATTCAATCACCTACGTTATTGTCACTAATATTCCTATTAGTTGATATTAATTTTAATTAATCTAATTAATGATATTAATTTATCCACCCCTTCCTATCCATTTATCTAACATCCCCCTCAATATCTATTTATGCACTAACCTTATCCCTATCCCACTTCTTCATTAATTTTCATAATCATTTATTTATCCCATCCTAATCCCCACTTACCTATTATTTTGGAATTTTAAATTCCCAATGGCCACACATACTAACCTATGCCTAGGCCCTCATACACCACTAGTCCCTAATCCTAACTAAACCTCATCTAATGATCATTAGTCCATATGAATAATTATAGAACCATCCAAATATAGAACATTCTTTATTCTGACCCATCCTCTCTATAAGCCTCCAGTTATAGAGGATTCAAAATAAATTTTAAATTATTTTTAATTCTCCACCATTGATCTCATTTAACTAATTTTAAATATCATCCATAGATCTCTCCCTCAAAAATCTATTTAAATCACTCCATTCCTCCATGGAAGGCCATCTAAAAAGCTTGTGAACAATCCATGTCCATTTAAAAATATTAGAAATACATAACAAATCCATGCCAAACTAATCATAAAGAATCTTTCATCAATAATCCAACATCATACCATCATAATGTCTAAAATCTGAGTCAAGATAATCAATCTTAATCTAATCTTATTATGTTAAATCTATTTGATAATGTAGAGCACGTAGCTTTAAGATTCTAATGTTGTTTTGAATGGTTTGTTTATCTATTTACATTGAATTCTAATGGATCCAGACATTAACTAGTATTTGATTATTTGGGTTGATTGAATTGCATGATTTAATCCATAGAGCTCAAAAATCATCTACAAGAAGATAGATCAATGTCTCTAGAAAATGCATTTTTGGTTTGGAATCCAAACAATTTTACCCTTAGAGGTAGGAAATTTAGTAATTTTCTAATAATGCAATATCTCATTCATGGATTTTCCACAAGATTTGCATGGGTGTAATTTATACAT
Organism: Torreya grandis; assembly: GCA_037957365.1. Lineage (NCBI taxonomy): Eukaryota > Viridiplantae > Streptophyta > Pinopsida > Cupressales > Taxaceae > Torreya > Torreya grandis. The sequence continues at coordinate 1,477,165 of JARHVA010000325.1, read as the reverse complement.
TTATATATATGATTCTCATATTTTCCATAATGCACATAAGGTTTATCAATTTAAACCAAAACATGAGTATTAAAAGTAGTATAATTAAAATAAGTTACTTTATAAATTCTTTGATGTGAAGTATTATAAGAGGTCAAATTTGTATTAGAAGAAATAAAATCATTAAAACCAAGATATTTATAATTTGTATTAGAAGTAGGCAAAATAGGTCCAATAACATGGAAATATAAAACATTTCAAACTAAGTGTTTATATTTCAATTTGTATTAGAATTAGGCAAAATATGTCCAAGATATTTTCATATTATATCTCATTTTAGAAGTATGAGTGCTATGTATAGGGGGAGCATGCTCCATAGCATTGGTTGGAGCAACTGATTGGATGGCATGAATAATGTTTTAGGTGTTTGTAATACCATAATTAGTTTCATGGAAATTTTTATTTTTAATGAACATACAAGTTTTTGTTGTAGGTTGAAATGGTTCTAATTGAAAAACACTAAGTGCCCTATAGATGGAGAATCATGGAGTTCATAGAACACATCCTATTGAAGATCTGTACTCTAGAGAATCACTAGATGACCCTTGTATCATAGAGAAGCACCATCCTAAGAATAATGTGGTAATATATAGAGGTTTGTGGAAAACTATTTAATTATTTAAGATAATGAGGATTCATTGACATACCCCTACTATATAACATCCAACCAATTTAGAATAGGCATGTAAATAGATGAAAGGGAAGCTTGGTCCACAAATGTACAAGATAGAACATTAACCATAATATTGTCCTTACCCTTATTTTAAGTGATCTCATAGTCATAACCCATGATTTTTATAAGCCATTTTTGTTGTTATGGGGTAGAGACCCATTGTTATAAGAAATATTTTAGACTCTAATGATTAGTTTTGATGTAAAAATGATTCCCTAGTAGGTATGACCATCACTTCTATACTATATGCAAAATGGCCATCATTTCCTTCTCGTAAGTAGAGAATACTAAATTTTTGATAGTGAATTAAATGGGGTGTCCTTGGAGTAAAATAACAACAAGTCCATTGCCACAAGCATCTCTCTAGATAGTGAAGGTCTTGGAAAAAATTGGCATAGCTAAAATAGGTATAGTAAACATAACTTGTATCAATTATTCAAATTCACACTCAAAAAATTGTGTCTATGTAAAAACATCATTTTTAAACATATTTATCGATTGAGATGCAATATTCTTGTAATCCTTGACAAACTTGTGATAGTATCTAGTTAGCCTCAAAAAACTACAAAGGCTCTTGAGTGTCTGAGGATGAGGCCAATTTTCCATGGCATCTATTTTCTTAGGATCTAATAAAACCCTTTGGGATGAATAAATATGCCTAAGATACTCCACTTCATCCTAGTGAAAAGCACATTTGTATTATTTTTCATAGAGATGTTGTTCAGAGATAAGTTGCAGTGTGAGATCCAGATGTTGGAGATGCTCAGACCATGTTTTTCTATATATGAGGATATCATTAAAGAAGATCAAAATGAATTTTCATAGGCAGGGGAAAAATATTTTATTCATCAATGCTTGGAATGTTTAAGGAGCATTAATTAGGCTAAAAGGCATGACCAAAAACTCATAGTGGCCATCATGCATGTAGAAAGTTTTCTTAGGGATATCATCCTCATGAATCTAGATCTGGTGATATCTAGAGTGGAGATAGAACTTGGAGAAAAATGAGTGCCATGAATCTCATCAATAATAGGGATTGAAAAATTATATTTTATTTTGATGTGATTAAGTGTTTGGTAGTAAATGTAGAGGTGCCATGCCCCATATTTGTTTTGGATAAAGAGAACTAGGGAAGAATATGAGATGTTACTAGGGAAAATAATGCCTTGCTTTAGTAAGTCTCAAATTAGCATCTCAATCTTGGTATTTTGCTAAAATGGGTAATGGTAGAGCTTGATATTGGGATGAATGCTTCTAGGAAGGGGTTGAATATGTTGGTCCTTTGGCCATGAAGGTTGTAATCCCACTAGTTTCGAAAAGAGACATGCATATCTATGTAGAAAAAATTTTAGATCAAAAGAAGTAATGGAGACTGTTGATGGTTGTATTTGAATGAAATGGAGCTGGGTAATTATGCCATATGAATTATTATTAAGAAAATTTTATATGTGATGTAAACATATGATGATAAGAGACCCTAGGTGTAATCCTTCAAATGTGTGTTTTTCCCATTGTGTGAAAACTACATCTAAAGTACAACAAAATATCATAAGATGGGTCTAAGTGTGCATAACCATTAGGCTCCCAAAACAACATCACATCCTCTTAAGGTCAAGACAAACATGTCAAAGTGTAATTTATAATATCCAATAGGATATGCACATTATGACACATCCCTTTGCAAAGTAACGTGCCTCCATTAGCAATCATGACTTCAAATTTAGAGCAAGGATGGATAAAACCATTAACTTATTTGGTAATATGAGGCTCAATAAAGTTATGAGTTCTACTAGAATCAATGAAATTATAATAGGGATCTTATTTAAGTAACCCCCAACCCACATGGTTTGTAGGGTAATGACTCCTACTAAGGCATGGAGAGAGATATTTGATTGGTCTTCTTGAGAACCAAGTTCTACAATTGATTGAGCTTCTTCTAGATCATTTGCTGTATCTTAAGCATCTTCCAAAACTTTAGTTTCAAGTCGAGAGACTACATATAGTAGGTAGATATTTTAATCGACACATTGATGTCCTTGAGTAAATTTCTCATCAAAATTATATTATAGTCTTTTTTCTCTATGTACTTGCATCTTTGTTTCAATCAAATGCTTGATAGGAGTGGTTCTGGGGGCTGATATTGTGTGAGATTATTATGGAGTTATATTTATGAATGGATAAAAATTGGATTTGTATCACTATTGAGCTATGATCTTGTCCTTTACTAGCTTAACCAACCCTAAGGCTTCCATAATCATGCTAATCTAGAAATTTTTAACCTCATATCAAATTGAATCCTTCAAATCATTAACAAAGCAACTCTTAAAGAATTCATTAAATAATCCATGTGTGTGATTGGCCATTTTTTCAAGTTCTAATTGATATTCTCTCATAATTCCTATTTGGAAAAGTTTAATGAGTTTTCTAATGAAGTCATCAAAAGACTAGGGCCAAACCTTTGTAAAATGAGGGTGCCAAAATCACTCCATATTGGCTCATCATGAGCCTCGATATACCAATGATACCATTGAATGGATTCATGTTCCAAGTGAAAGGATGCAAGTAGGAATTTGTTTGCATCAAAATTATTATGCAAACTAAAATATTGTTCTATTTGATATATTCATCTAGTCAGATTTACACCATTGAATCAATAAAAATCAAGCTTTAGCCCACAAACATTATTGGAAGAAGAAAACTAGGTGTCTAAAGAGGATTTTGGATGACATTTGTTATTCAAATTGGTATATTGAAGATTGAGTTCGATATTTTTTTCATCAAGATCTTTTATTTGGGTCTTGAGGGTGGAAATTTCATTCTCCATGTTTTTTTCTCTAGTTTGAGTTACTACCATGGCCAAAATAAGATATTTTTAAAAGTTTTTTGATAGTCTACTAGAAATATTATGAAACTGGTATGAAAAGTCTTATAATACTCTACTAGTAATATGTACAGATCTAATATGTCAATTTTTTTGATACGATATTGGTAATATCCTAAAATTGGTATGGTAAGTCTTCTGATACTCTATTGGTAATATGCAAAGATCTGATATGGTGAGTTTTTTGATACTATGTTGGTAATATTATAAATTTTATAGAAATGGGCCCCAAGTTTCAATTCTTATCGAAGGGTTTGAAGATATCCATATGGCCACCAATGTTGTCTAAATTATTACTACTCTCCAAAAAAAATTGGCCATGGACTTACCTGTAAATGACAGCTCTTGGTTTTCCTCATGGGTGGGATCTAGTCAATCAAGATGGGTCCATTAACCTTTTCGATGGTAGGTCCTCTCAATGGGATAGATACTTTAGAGTTCCTATGGTACTCCTCATAATGTGTTTTAGGGCTTTTTCCTAAGCACTTTCCATAGTTATGTGGATAGATTTTTACCCTAATCCAAAATAGATTATAGTACCTGGAGTAGAAAAAATATAATTAGTGGAACATAAAAATAAATTTTTTAGAGGTACAATCACTGAGAGGCATAGGGTGAATTAGTGAGCCCATATATTCCAAATTCAATTATAATATTTAAAAACACTTAATTAGTTACCAGAAGCATTCATGAAACATGCACATCATTCATATTAATGAGTAAGAGAGATAATGCAAGATCAATCACATAACACATGACATATGTGAAAAACTTTCTTTGGGAATAAAACCCACTGGAACCTACAATTGGAATACTATCCTATAATAATAAGAACCAATTTATACCATCTAAAAATGATCAAGGAACTATAATCCTTATTTAGTGAGACTACAATCCCACAAGGTACTGCCACACCTGTCTAACCAAGCTATAGTAACAACCAAACTTTTAATAAGTTTTACCTTATAAGGAGATTAAAACCACCTTAGATGTAGAGATATCATAAAAATAACTATGAACACATCCACCTTTGAACTGATGTCTTCAACATTAGATGATGGACCTCTGCTTCTCACTCTTCACCTTTGCTCATACTCAATCAATAAGAGAACTATTATACCAATAGAAACATGACCAATAGGTCATACAAATAGTCCTACAAATGATAAAGGAATTACAATCCCTATTTAGTGAGACTATAATACCATAAGGTACTACCACACATATCTAGTTGAAATGCAATAACAACCAAATTTTTACAAAGTTTTACCTTGCAAGCAAGTTGTAACCACCTTAGATTATGAGATTCCACAATGACACATATGAACACATCCACCTTTAAACTGATGAATTCAACACCTGATGATGGACCTCTACTTATTAATCTTCACCTTTTCTCATTCTCAAACATCAAGAACACTTTTCTACCAAGAGAAACATGACCAACATGTCATACAAACAGTCCTCAATCTATTTTTCTCTTCAACTCATCCATAGGGCACTCTACCCATCCTTTAATCTATAAATCACACACACAATCCACTCTCAAATCTCTCCTTTTTTCCTCACTCACAAGTCTCTCTCAAATCTCTCCTTTTTCTCTTGCTCACAAATCTTTAAAAATCACCATCTTTGATTTCACTATTTATAGAGCAATCATGATCATCACCATTTTGGTCAGCTAGTAGGCATGCCTTAACTCTTAAGGAAACTATATTATCAATTCATATATAAATAAAAACTTCATATATTGTCCATAGTATCTATCAGTCACCCTTAAGCAGCTACACCTTTTATTAAGGCCTTTGTAGCTCTTATAAGTCTCATGGAGACCTATTCACAAATTTAGCACAACATCGATCAAAATAAGAACACATGACCACTTTAAAATACATGGGTCCACTCCTTATGTCCCCTTTCACATCCTAAAATGATCATAGTCATATTTACTCACCTTTATGTATGCATAAACAACTCAAACACTAAGCTGGTGCATAGGAACATTATGAACAAAAACACATTAAACTTAGTAATAATTTTTCATAATCAATATAAATTAATCTCACACCTATAAAATACATACAAAGCATTTTCATGGAGTCTATAACACTCCCAACTAGATAAGTCATCATGGGACATCAAAATAGTTAAATAAAAGCTCAATTAGTCTTCTTGGGTCATTTACAGAACAAGCATGAACATACAATCATATTTGGAGCACCATAACTATGATTGTACGTACTAACATATCTTCAAATCCATGTTTCTATATGTGACTTGGAGTCCTCTACCACTTTTATTTTTACTACATGCTCAAATTGATTTTGGATCAAAAGAAATGACTCAAAAACCATACACTGGTCTTTCCTTCATAAATTCAAATATTCAAATACAAATGGTCACAGTTAAACTTCTAACACAAATTTCACATCTCATGTCCTCTTAGATTTAGATAATTTATGCATCACTGGTCTTGTCCATAATTTAATGCATAGTCTACCAAAGCTAAATGTTAAACATCTATCACTTTGACCTCATCTCATGCACTCTATAAAATTTGACTCAACATGCTCTATTAATTTATATGGATTAGTCAAGGATTTAACTATCAATGCTCACCATTCAATCAATCTATACAAACACCTGATCAACATTAGATCATTATCATTTACCTTTGAGTAGTCATTAAACATCATGCACCTATGCTCATGTCACTACTTCCTAATTTTTTGGACCAATGCACATTTTTGACCTTGATGCAAAATTGACCAAGTATGGGAACCTTGCTTATCTACTTGAGTAGCCATTTTTGAACCTTAATAACTTCATTTGTACTTATATGCATGATCACAAATTTGAACCATATGATCTTCTTACATAGGAAAATCCAACCATGTTACAAACTACTCTTGAAACCTTCATGTGTGTGAGATATATAGATATTAAAATTCGTTCTCAAAAAATTCTATCATAGAGCTAACTATGCTTAGAATTTATTTGGGTATCAACTTTGATCTTACATAACTTTTGTCATGTTTCATTGCATGATCTGAACTTTAACACAAATCAACTAGGATCAAAACTTAACAAACCTATATGATTATTTTCTCTTGAAACCTTAACATGTGAAAGATATAACACCATTAAAATCCTACTCAAATTTTCATGTCACACACAAATTTGGCTAAGTATTGAAAAACACAGTCAAACTTTCTAGGAGCCCAACTTTACACGTGTATCTTTTGAAGCACTTCATTGCATGATATAAAACTTAATGTAAATAAACTAGGCACAAAAATGAACAAACCCATATGATAATTTTATCTTGAAATTTATACTTGTGTGAATGTTGACCTCATCAACATGCTTACTTGTCTCTTCTTGAGCCCTTTCACAAATTTGGCTATGGAAAAATAGTGAATTCTCTCTTCGTAGCCAACTTTGCATCATCATATCTTTGACTATGATTCATTGCTTGAATTGATATCTCATTCATAAAAATATGGAATATTATGATCAAAACCATATAACCAAATCCCCTTGACTCATTCCCATGTGGCAATGGTGATGTCATCAAATTGCCTAATAAAATTTTTTACTGTTGGACCCAAAGTGTCTAGATGAGAACAATGATGAATTGAGTGAATTCCACTCATGAAAACAAGCCCTCAAATCATTCTTGAATTTTTATAGGACCCCTTGTACATTCTAAAATCACCAAACTCATCCCTGAGCCTCTCTAACCATGCCGAAATAGAATATCAACCAACCATACTTTAAACACACTAAGACAAGTGTAGACACCTAAAACTAGCCACCAACAACCTCTAGTTAGGATTTTGACCAATGTCCATCCAAAATGCAAAATTTGGCCTAAAAACACTAAAACATGCTAAATGATGTGAAACTGACATATTCAAGTGTTGAGTTTGGCTAGGGTATCACTAAATGGGGCAATGTAATTTATGGGCTACGTAAATTTGATCAATTTATTTCAAGTCAAAATGCCAATTTTGAACCCATGTGCTTTGGACTGCTCTTACCTATTAAATATTTTGCACAATATTCGTGCCTTTTTTAGTTTTTTTGGTAACATTATAAATGGGATAATGGATCCAACACATCTAACATTACCATCCAATTCCAATCTAGTCAAATTTTGGAGCAATAACAAGTCATTCTGATCAATTTGAGTAATTTGTGCATAAAGTGCTTAATCATGTTTAAGAGATAATTAACCCAAATTAAGGCCTAATCAATAATTCCATAGAAACTTGTTGAATACTTTATTTTGGAAATGAATATTGAATATATGCATCATTAAGTGACCTCATTTCTTGGTAAGGCATCCCTAGGCCATAAATGCGACAAATAGTAAGATTCATGCCCTCAATACCTCATTAATTCCCTCCATGATGCCCTCCATGCCTATTAGTTAACCCTTCTTCCAATGTCATGATGAGGATAATTACAAACATAATTCTAAAAATTGAATTAATCGTCAACTACACATCTCAATCTTGAGATGGATGGTTGAGGTTGATTATAATCAAATCCAATAAACTATAAATAGGAGGCCTCACAACATCATTTATAATCTTAATTTGTGCAAAGTTATAATGTAGGATTGGTTACAAAAGCTTCATGAAACTAGTGTTACCATGCCAAACTGATTCTAAGCCAAGCCAAGTAACCAGCCAAAGGTGCCAAGAAGAAATAGAGGTAGTCAAGCTTCCATTGCTAAGTACTTCATGAACATTATCAGAGAAAGCCAACACTACAAAGGCATTTGGAGCATCCAAGGAAGGTGAAGGAACTCTTGTATTTGATTCCTTGATTTTTAGTTGTGCTTGTCATTTTCTTTTGTTAACTAAGCTTTCTATAGTGTCTAGGCCCAGAGATGTTATGCTATTAGTGTTTTTATTTCATTTTGTTTTCATTTTGGAACTAACACCATACTAACCATCCTCTCTTGAGTCAAATTATTAAATCACATAATGGCACACCCAGTGGGACTAGACACATCCCACCCATGAAGGAGATCCTTTTCAACTTTAAAATATTTATTCAAGCTCTTAAAACTCTTGAATATTAATTTTCTAACTTTATTTTGCCATTTTTGGTTGCCATAAATTTTACACAATAAATGACATAAGGAAAAATACCAACATCAGGTACCTACTTAACCAAAGTCAATCAACAAAAATTACATCAATTAGATTTTGGTTAGCTAGAGTAACTGGCATTGGTGGTATAAACTAACATCAGTCACTATGATTTTCCAAAAACATAGACCTGAGACCTCCTTTTTCAAAGATTATTGTTTCAAACTCAAAAGGGCTTCAAAGCTAAAGGACATGCTAACAATTTTGCTATAGGACCAAGCAAATTTTTTTCTCAAAACATGTTTAAATCACTTTTACATGCTTAAAATTTAATTAGGAACTTTGTTTTGGTGTTTAACAAAGAATTTAGGTGTTTTTGATTAATTTTTTTCAAATTTTACAACTAAGACCAAGGGGTCAAATGAACACCACCAAAATTTCATTTGGGTTTTAAAATTGAACACATTTGTCAATTCTTGTTTGCAATAGTTGTTTAATTAGATTTTGTTAAGAAAAAAGAGGAATGTTACATGTATGTGCTTCCATTTGTCCCCTATAGGGAACTCTTGGAATCAAATGTGCCATTCCTATTACAAATATCCTAGTACATGGCTTAGAAAGAAGGTCATCTAAAGCACTCCCCAGAAACTTGTCAAAGTTTGGGTGATCTTTAAAATGACCCTAAAAGTCTTTCCATTTTATGCTTTCTTTATTTTTATGCATCTTGTCTTGCGAGGGGGACTTCATCACCTTTCACAAGTTCTTTAGGGAAGTTTTGACCCAGGATTTCATCTCCTAGCATTGACTTCATTTGGCTCCTTTGGAGTTGCACATGAGATATAGTGGCACTTTGGACATCGCACTAAACTGACCGAACAACAAGATGTAGTGGTTGTAAAAAAGACTAGATATTTTTAAAATAAGCCAAGTGATACACACCCAAAATCTATGCTTTTATTTTGCATTGTTTGGCATGAAAGTCATTGTGCAATTGATTCCCTTAAAATGATTAAAACCTTGCTAGTTCAGTCAACCCAATTTTACCATACCCTTGCTAGGATTTGGGTGATTATACTTAGTATATTTTTGGATCATTATCTCATTTGGTATGTTTTGAGACTAAAACTTATTTTTTTGTTCTTAAAGACCTGTCAAAACCACTTTTTCTAGACATCACTCTTTTGTTTAAAGAGGTGTTATGTTGGCCATTTTACACCACACTTGTTCCTTAGTTTTTTTGCTAAAATTGTTTGTTTTTGTGTCATTTGAGTTACAGAGGGTAGTGTTATGTTACCCAAATCATGTCAAAACATTTGTGCCTTTGAGTCTTTTGAAACATAGCATTGATCACACCATTTGAGCATGCTTATGCCATTTGTCTACTTAATTTGTTTCAAGACTATTTTAACTTGTGTCAAAAACCATTGTTTCAAACCACATCATGCATACAATTTAGAATTTTGTCTTGTGTCGTCATGTTGTCTAATCTTGTCTAATTTTTTTGGTCAAATCCTAGTTTTCAACATTGAGTTTTTAGTTAAACTGGTTAAGTTTGGATCCAAACATTGATTGATTTATATTCAGGCCTCAATTCATGGAGCTGATACACAAATCTTTCTCTTTTGGGTTGCATAAATTTTATTAATTGATTATCCAAATTTGAAAACTATTGATGGTTTGTTTGTTTAATGCCTATCCTCATCATTATTTGTGCCTTTATTTGGGAAAACATAGTCTTTCTTCAAAGAGCCTTTTGTCTTTTTCGTTATGCTAACTAATCATTTTTATGTCTGATTCTATGTGCCATGTTTATGTCAAATTTATTTTCAAACCTATTAGATTAAACCAAATCACATCAACCTTTGTTTCAAGTATAGCATTTAACACTGTTTGGCCAAAAGTCCTAACACAGGCCTATTTGTTTGAGCCTAGCTTTTGACTCTGTGTTTGGACAAAAGACCTAGTAACTCAACTTTTCCCTTTCCTAATTTAGACCTTGTTTGGAACACTTTGACCTAGACCTTTGACATGTTAGTTTTTATTCAGATGCTTGACCTTTTGTGCATATGACATTTGACATTAGACATTTGATATTAGGCTATTTTATGCCAAGTCTTAACACATAATTTTAGAGATAAAGCTCCCCTTTCAGACCACATTGGAGATACAAATCCACCCTTTCAACCAAGTTAGACCAATTTTAAACCATTTGTCCTTTAGACATAGTTTTTAAGAGTTTGTATAACTCTAAATCTTTTTATTTTCAGAGCTTTCATCATTTATGTGGATATGTCTAGCTACACTTATGGTCGAGTCACTTACAATCTAACTTATGATAAAATGGTCATACAAAATGACTTTTATGGCTTTTGTCAAGACCCCAATGATGCTAATATGGTTTGTGAGACAAATTTCTATCTAGCTCATATTAATCATTGATGAGAACAATGCCACAAAGCAACTTACGATCCAAATTGAAACCTTGATTTGTATGAAGAGTCTTGTGAAGAGGAATTTTAAGACCCAACTATAGATAATGTTGTTTTGGATACAAATCCACACCCTATTTTCAATAATCAATTCATGGAACACAACCAAAAACCACCTTATGATCTAACTCATGACTAGGATGATATGGTTTATGTGAAAGACTTGGATGCTTTTGCTTATATAAGCAATCAAGTTTCATGATGTCCTTTTTTAATCCAATCTTCAACTACCCATAAACCTCTTTTGGATTATATAAGCTATCAAGCTCCATAATATCAAAGGAATACCATTACCATTCCTAGACCTAGTCCTTTGGCTTGTAAAAGAAACCAAGCCCCATAATGCCCTATCATTACCATCTCAGGACTTTGCCCTTTATCACATGTGAGAAATCATGCTCCCCAAGGCCCTACCACTATCCAACCATAAGTAATTCTTCCTCCAATACCAATCCCAACCAAACTTCAATCGATCCAATCTTTTGAAGACCAAGCTATGTTTGAAACTGGTATTTTTCAACTCATTGGAAACCAAGGCCAAGAGAACCAACCAATCCAAGATGTTTCTATTGAATCAACCATTTTTGATAAGTCAACCTATGATAAATTTCCTATTTATCCTATACCATTTTTCAAGGAATCTCACTCTAATGATCCAATCTTTGTTGAGTCACTTCTTAATGATTATAACCACCTTTGGGCAAATCATTACCTTGACCATGTGCCTATTTATCAAGAACCTCCTATTGATAAGCCAATATCTAAGGAGTTATCTCTTGATCTCTTTCCCATCCTAGAGGAGTCCTACTTTGATAAACCAATCTTTGGGGGGGCCATCATTTCATTATAGGTTGTTACTTATCCAATACCAAATATTCAACAAGACATCACTATAGCAGAGTACACATCAAATGAAGAATTAGAGTTAGAGTTAGGTTCTATTCTTGAATTCATATTGGATTTAGCATCAAAAACATAATCAACATTAGTTTTAACATTAGATTTAGAGTCCCTTAAATTAGAATTAGATTCACATAAAGAATATGTTCATGGCTATTAAAACATTAGTTATGCATGCCTCATAGATAATTTGAATACATTTATGATCCTTATATGGTTTTTGAGGATGAGTAATTTAGATTTTACATAATTTATCCTAGTATCTTCTATGAGAATTATGCAACCTCTCTCCATTTCATTACCTTTCCATAGGCCATTACCATCAACCAAAATATCTATATTGTTGACATTCCATCTCCCACAAGTGTCGATTAGGATGGAGAGAATCACACTTTTTTGAAATACATTCATGGTGAAATAGTAGTTGAAGAAGAGCAAGGAGACCAAGACAACATTCATGTAGTAGAAGAACACTCTCGTAGTGAAACATTTTTGAAGGCACTAGGGGATAATCAAAGTTAGAACTTAGCATCTTCTAGTGAGACTTTTTTAGAAGTGTTAGAAGACAATCAAAGTTAAAGGTTAAAATTCCTTACTAAAACCTTCTCTAATGTGCTACAGGACAATCAAGATAAATTCATTGAGGCACCAATACCTGAGAACAAAATTTCTTCTCTACTTGATGAAGACAAAATCAAATATCAAATCAAAATATCTTCCTTTATATAGCCTAATTAGATGGTAACTACTCTCAAGATCAAACAACAAAAAAATCTAGTGGTCCTCTTGAGATAAAAAGTCTTCAGTCCTACCAAAACCAAAGTTATGTTAAATATAGCATCAACAACATTATGTGTGACAAAAATCCCTAATCTTCATTTATTTCCCCACCATTATACATTCTATTATCATCTACCATTCCATTTCACAGTCAAACCTGCCATCCATTATTTTTCCCTATTTACCATCCATGGTCACACTTTCCTTTTTAGAGGCTACAAAGATACCTTGTCTCAATGTTTGAAGGAATCATAATCAATGACCAATGAAGATCACAAAAGTATTCTCAACAACCAAATCTACAAGCCATTCTTGATAGAGTAGTTATTCCAATGAGATGTGGGCTAGCAATTAACATTATAAATTATTCTATTTGTATCATTTGTTGATTTGGGCATGCATCTCCCCATCAGTAGGAACAACAGAATCAAAAACCACACCCATGACAAAAACATGTACCATGCCATTTCCATTATTACATATCCATTTGCCATTGTCAGATTACCCAACCATTCACCCCATCACTTGGGGGTAATCATCTTATCATTTTATTCAATCTATCAAAAACCATCATTAACCTTAGCAAGACCATAACATCCTATCATTCCATTCCTATCTAGACCAAAGCCTATTTTTAGTCATCCTACCCAATCCTATTTTGATCTTGGTTCCTTTGGTTCTTCCTACACTTTTTGTGAGTAGATTCTGATCAAGTTTCAATAATCAATCCAATTCATGTTTAGATGACTGTTTATGAAAGTAGTGTGACAATTGATCTGGAAATATATCTTTCATCATATCAAGTTTGTTTATGTGATCTTGATTATAACTGCTTACAAGAAAATTAGTGTTTCACCAGTCTTACTACTAATTATAACTACCTATGGGCAAATTAGTATCATTTACCTATGTCGTTGTATCCTAGTCATAACCACCTATGGGAAAACTAGGGGCAACACTTGTTTATCATGTATTACCACATCACCTTGCCATTAATATTTTCATTTGACTGGCCATTTTATAGATTTGAAAACTTGTTGGGACCTAGTTGCTTTTTTATTCACCTTTTGTGTGGATAGAATTACTATGACTTGAGGTCATTTCAGCATTATGTGGGTCATGCTAAATTCATATTGAGGTCACTTCAGTCCCCTTTTCTATATGCTCTTGCCATTTTGCGAGAAACCTAAGCCAAATGTTCTCATCATTTTGCAAGCAAGTATCTTGTCATTCTCTAACAAGTTAAGATACCTCAAAATTCTAAAAACATTCATAAAATTTCAAAAGTTAAAAAACAATTTCCTAGCTATGCCTAGTCAATTATCTTTGATCTACCTTACTGGGGCATTTTCATTATTAGGATGCTTTCTTTTGATTTTATTTTCAGTCTTTTTGTTTGTTTTTTTATTTTAATTTGTTTGTTTGTTTGTTTGTTTGTTTAATTTCAGCACTATTGCCTCAACTCGGTCTATATGTGTTCATTGGGTGATTCCTTGTGCACATTATTCTTGAGTCTATCCATATTCATACATAAACTTTGTCATCATGGGTTTTATCATTGGTTCATTATTTTCAAGTGTTTATTGGATTGGTAGTCAATCCTTATGCATATTTTAGCCAAGTCTTCATGGTTTTCTATCATAAAGCCTTTAATCACATGCTATATTAAAAACATCTTCAAGAAGGTCTACAATCAATGGAGTTGTAGAAGATTCTCCTTGGCACCTTGGCAAATCCTTCCATCCCACCCTTGATCAAATCAACCCAATGACCATTCTAGTTATATCATTTTTAATCAAGATGAGCATCTCCTCATTGGTAGGTACAACTAAATCATTCATGCTAATCAATCTTACTCTTATATTCATATCTTTCATCACTTTACACCCACTCATCTTTAATCTGTATTCTAGGTTATATCCTTGAGTTATGCTTGCTAATTATCCCTAATTGGGGAACAATCATCTTTAGCCAATCTATGTCCTCTTAATGATTATAACTGCCTATGGGAAAATTAGTACATTTCAAGTCAAAATGCTAATTTTTTACCCATGTGCTCTGGATTGCTCTTTCCTATCAAATCTTTTGCACAAGACTCATGACTTTGTTATTTATTGTTGGTAACATTCTAAATGGGATAATGGATCCAACCCATCTAACATTTCCTTCAAATTCTAATCTAATCAAATTTTGGACTAATAACAAGGCATTCTAATCAATTTTAGTAATTTGTGCATAAAGTGCTTAATTATGTTTAAGAGATAATTAACCCAAATTAAGGCCTAATCAAGAATTCCAAGAAAACTTGTTGGAAACCTTATTTTGGAAATGAATATTGAATATCTACATCATCAAGTGATCTCATTTCCTAGAAAGGCATCCCTAAGCTATAAATGCCACAAATATTAGGATTCATGCCCTCCATGCCTCATCAATGCCCTCCATGATGCTCTCTATGCCTCTTAATTTCCCCTTCTTCTAATGTCATGATGAGGATAAACACAAACTTAATTCCAAAAAATGAATTAATCTTCAACCACACATCTCAATATTGAGATGGATCATTGAATTTAATTCTGATCAAATCCAAAAATATATAAATAGGAGGCCTCATAACATCATTTCTAAGCTTAATTTGTGCAAATTTATAATCCAGGATTGGTTCCAAAAGATTCATGCGACTAGTGTTACCATGCCAAATTGATTCTAAGCCAAGCCAATCAAAAATCCAAAGGTGCCAAGGAGAAATTAAGGTAGCTAAACTTCTATTTCTAAGGACTTCATGAGCACAAGTTGAGTAAGCCACCACTAAAAAGGCATTTGGAGCTTCTAAGGAAGGTGAAGGAACTCTTGTATTTGATTCCTTGAATTTTAGTTGTGTTTGTAATTTGATTTTGTCAACTAAGCTCTCCCTAGTATCTAGGCCTCAGGATATTATTATATTAGTGTGTTTATTTAATTTTGATTTCATTTTGGAACTAACACCATACTAACCATCCTCTATTGAGTCAAATTCCTAGATCACAACAAGCATATTGCACATTTTGACATTATTACTTAGGATATCAAAGCACTTCATCCGCTCATTGGGATACCTCCATGAAATCACCATGAGATCACTAAAAAATCTCTAAAAATCTCCCCCTTTTTCATTTGTGTCAAAAAAACATCATATATAACAATATACAATTCACCTTCTCTCTCTCCCAGTCCCACTATAAGAACTTTCTCCCCTTTTGACACAATGATAAAGTGGGAACCAACTAATATTGAGGACCTAAAAATACCATAAATAATAAAATAACACCTTATAAATATGATACAAACTCCCCCTTACCTTGAACCTACCTCTTCTTGTCTTGACAACATCCTATTGCTCCATACCAACACTCTCTTCAATCAAGAACTATAACTAATGAAGAAAGAACACACACAATCATATAAATCTAATGGAACACAATAATAAATATATAAGAGGGACTCCCTAAAATATTTATGATCCATTGAACATCTTGAGCATCTTTAGATCTCCATACATAATGAATAATCACCACACATGATTAATAGCCTTCTCTCTTAGGCTACCATAAAGACCACCAAAAAAACTTCATCCCACTCACCAAATAGTAAACATGCTCTTAACTAACTTGAGAAATCACCTTAAAATATGTGTGCCTTGATTTTTTTGAGAGTTTGATCAAACAAGCACTCTTCTTCACATTAGGCATGTCTAGCCTCCTTGTAGCCCTACCTATAACTTAAAGATCCCATAATTTTTAGTAGAAACATCTTCAGAACCTGAAACTTCATATTTAAATTATTCTCATATTCCCCCTAAACCAAACTATTTTTCATCATCAAGCTCATCATGTGCAACATACTTATTTCACAAACTTACTAGCTAATTAGCCTTCCATATTGACAACAATTTGAATAACTTGAGAACCATAAACATTAAAATATGTATGAATATTGGTATGACCACCCATTTGGCCCATTCAACATATTAAGAATTCTTAGACCTCAATTCACAAGGCAAACCACTTTTCTAGCATAGCCCAAAACATTAAAATATCAAAATAAATAGGGTTAACAAACCTCTTTTTGGTCAATGCACACCTCTAAAACTACTTACACACCAAGAGAGACACATCAGAAACTTTTGGACCAATATTCAAACTTTCACACCTTTGGGAACCCATACATCCTATAACCTATTTTAGGTCTAATTGCCCTTAAGCCAAAAATTGAGAAAACTGAGAGCACTAAAAAATATTCAATTGGCACATAGATACCTTCAAACCTCAAAAACACCTATATCACATAAAAAATAAGTATATATACCTTTCTAATCATAAAAATATTCTTGACATTTGCATCAATCTCATTAAGCCACCTAGAACCACCCATTCTGACTTTGTAATATAACTCCTTCACAAACCTCTAAAACAGGCTCATGAACTTGTTACTTCCCCTTAAAGAAAGACCTTCTCTGATTAGCATTATCATATTGAGCACACAAAATTTATTTTATTCTAAAAGGAGTCTCTAAAGAAGCATAGAAAAAGACCTCCTCTACACCATAATGCTCTACCATGGTGTGAAACCAAGAGTTTCCCACAACTCATCATATTCCTTCAACTCCTTGGTCATCTGATACTTATAGTTCTTATTATTATTCTTTGGCTTAGAATAAAAAAATTCCTCATCCACTACAACATTCTCCTTTTCTTCTATAATTGTATTGACAATACATGGAGACAACACATATTCATTACATAACTTTTTATCTAAAAGATCCAACTTACAATTTAGAACCTCATTACTAGGCACAAATAATTAAAGTTATTTTCATGATACATGCTCAACAATAGTAATATTTTCACTTGGATCCATACATACCTCAAGACTAGCTTCAACCAACACCTTGGTCTTCTCTTTAAGCTTGATCTCTTCATTCTCAACATGATCAGACAATGAGAACCCTTAGCACTCTTCAACTTTTAAATCATTCTCTACAAAAAAAATATATTACATAGACTTGAAATATCATCATGACTCACACTTGTCACCTTTGGCTTCCATGTCTTAACATACCTTCTTTCTTGCACTCTAGGATCCTGATTAAACTCATTTTGACTTGATGGCCTTTGTTTGTAGAATCTAGCAATCTGACATATCTATTCACAACTGTAGCACACCATACTCCTTGATGGAAACATGATTTTCCTTACCAAGTTTGGATAAAAAATTTCCATATGTCCTTTGTCATGATAAATAAAAAAACCTCCTCTTTTTGAAGAGGACTCACCTTATCTAATCTTATGTTGATATGGTTTGTAAAGTATCCCACATCAAGATAATTGAAGAACTTAAGTTTCCTCACTCCTTTTGACTAATGGCCCACATCATAGTCCCATAAAAACTCATTTCTAATAGGTTTCTTACATTCTCTAGCTTTATGACCAAATTGATTACATGTATAATAGTAACCATTGAATCTTACATACCTCATAGCATTTGGTTGTCTGATCTTATTTCTCTTCATTTTGTTAGCACCTTCATTTCTTGTCTGATATTTGTCTTAAAATTATGATTTTTCTAGTTCACATTAGTATTCATCTTGTTTTGAGTAACATTCTTTTGTTCTTCTTCATATCCAAGACCAGTTATATCACTATCATGCTTTTAACCACTTAGAATGTTGTCTATATCACATTATTTCTTTTCAAAGCTCATAAATGACTTCACCTTATTATATGTCTTCTCTAACTCATATTTCAAAGACTCATTTCTAGAAACATACCTTGAACATTCTTCTTCTTTGGCTCTTATTAGACTTTCAGACATAGATTCTAACTTAGAATATAAAAAATGACAACACCTTCATGCTCCCTAAAATATTAAACCAATCTTACCTCAAATACACTAAATTTCTCCTATTATTCCTTAATATTAGATTTCATCTTCTTATTGATATTATTCTCAATATTTATTTCTTCAAGATCATTCATCAATACAGTCTCACAATCTACCTCATCTTCATCATTATCTAAATCACTCCAAGTAGACACATTTTGATGTGAGAAACTTCCTTCCTTAGCCATGAATAGAGCTTCATCTTTAGTAGGACCATTATCTTCATGATGATATTCTAAGTCATTGTATTCACTCTCATTTGATGAGATGCAATCTTTCTTGGTGTAGAGAATCTTCTTGTTTTTGAAGGACTTCTTCTTGTCGTTAAAAGTTTTGAATCCTTTCTTCATGTATGTCTTCTTGTGATCATCTTGGCCTTCACCATGCTCTTCATCATCTTTATTCTCATGCTTATTAGGGCACCTATGATCCAAATGTTCTATCTCTCCATAATTGAAACATTTGAAGGGTATTATACCCTTATACTTCCCCAAGCTTGTGTTCAATTTCGTAGTAATCAAATAAATTAGTTCATCCTCATCAATGTCAAATATGTAATCCTCTTTAGATTTTTTAACTTCAAAAATCTTCTTTGGATTCATCTCTATCTTTAATGCATCTTCCTTCTTTGGTAGTATATCATCATTTATTCTCATCTCATATGCAGTAAGGGTGCCATACAATCTATCCATTTTCAACTAAGATCATGAATTTCTTCTATAGCAGATACTTTTGGATTAAACTTGATATATAGAGACCTTAATACATTTTAGACTATATTAGCCTCTTTAATATTCTCTCCAAGACCTCTGATGATGTTCACAATCTCATCAACTCTCTATAAAAAGGATGCCATAAAATATTCTTCCTTCATTTTGAGACTTTCAAATTACCTTGTGTGAATCTACAACTTAGCAAGCTTGACCTTTGAATCTCATTCAAAAATGATCTTCATTTTGTCACATATCTCTTTATCAAATTTACAATGGACTACCTTGGTGTATTTAGTCTCTAAAATATCATAATTGATATCAATCATTACCTTGGAATTATTCTCAAATAACTTCTTGTCTACAACACTAGATGGAGGAGTAATAGGAACAACATAATTGGATCCATTGAACATTGGTGCTTGCTTAGTGGAGAAAACTCCTTGATGACTACAGATATTGTACCTTATATCACCTTCAAGTTGTTAAGGCTTTACCAAAGGAGCTACTATGATTCTAATTGTTAGAGGTAAAATAACTAAGTGGGGAGAGTGAATTAGTGAGCCCAAATAATCTAAATTAAACTCTATTATTTATAAATACTTAATCAGTTACCACAAGCATTCATGAAGCATATGCATCATTCATAGTAATGAGTAAGAGAGACAATATAAAATCAATCACATAACACATGACATAAATGGGAAACCCTCTTGGGGAATAAAACTCACTCAAACTTGCAATTAGACTACTTTACTATAGTAAATAGAACTAATTTAGACCATATATAAATGATCAACGAACTATAATCCCTATTTAGTGAGACTACAATCCCACAAGGTGTTGCCACACCTATCTAGCAGAGCTTCAATAATAACTAGACTTTTAGAAAGTTTTACATTACAAGGAGGTTTTAACCACCTTAGATGCTAAGATTACACAAAAACACCTATGAACACATCCATCTTTGAAATGATGTCTTCAACACCTGATGATGGACCTCTACTTATCACTCTTCACCTTCACTCATACTCAAACAACAAGAGAACTATTATACCAACAAAAAATGACTAATAGGTCATAAAAATAGTCCTAAATATATTCTAATCTTCAAATCATCCAAAGGGAACTCTACCCCTCATATTATCCATAAATCACACACATAAGCCTCTCTCAAATATCTCCTTTTTCTCTTACTCATAATTCTCTAAAAATCACCATCTTTGATTTCACTATTTATAAATCAATCATGATCATCACCATCTTGGTTATCTACTAGGCATGATTTAACCTTAAGTTAAATTTATTATTAAGACATATATCAATACTAACTTCATAGGTTGGCCATATCATCTATGGGTCACCCTTAAGCAACTACACCTTTTAATAAGGCCCTTATATCTCTTATAGGTCTCATGGAGACCTATTCACCCATTTAGCACAACATCAATAAAAAAAGAACACATGACCACTTTTAAAAGCATGGGTCCATTCCTTATGTTCCCTTTGACATCCTTAAATGGTCAAATTCATCTTTTCTCACCTTTGCATATTCTCAAAAAACTCAAACACTAACCTAATGCATATAATCATTATGAATGACACATAGTCAATATTTTAAGCATTGTTCATACTCATGATATATGTATCACGCCTCTAAAAACCATATAGATCATTCTCATGTAGTCTAAAACACTCCTAAATAGCTAATCCATCAAGATGCATCAATATAAGCTTAATTACTCTTCTTGGGTCATTTGTAAAACAAACATGAACATACAGTCATCTTTGGAACACCATAACTATGTATTTACACACTTTCAGATATTTAAATACATATTTATAGATGCACCTTGGATTCTTATACCACTTTTATTTTTACTACATGGTCAAATTCATTCTATATCAAGAGATATGACTCAAAAATGAAACACTAGTCTTTCCTTTGTAAATTCAAATATTCAAATGCAATTGGTCATAGTTAAATTTGAAACACAAATTTTTCATCTCATGTCCTCTTAGATTTAAATAAATCATGCACCATTGATCTTATCCAAAATTTAATGTATAGTCCACCAAATACAAATGTTAAACATCTATCTATTTGACCTCATCTTGTGCACTATGAAAACTTTGACTCAACACACTCCATTTATCTCTATAGATCAGTCGGGTCTTTAACTATCAATTCTCACCATTTGATCAATCTGTACAAACACCCACTAACCATTAGATACTTATCCTTTACCTTTACTCAATCATTAAACATAATTCACCTATCCTTATCTCATTACTTCCTAACCTTTTTGGGCAATGCACACCGTCAATCTTGCTCAAGTTTTATGTTTTATAGAAATGACTAAGTATGGGAACCTTTCTTATCTACCTAAGTAGCCATTTTTTGAACCTTAATAACATCTTTTGTTCTAAGATGAATGATCTCAAATTTGGGCCATATGATCTCATTACATATGAGAATCTAACCATGTGACAAACTACTCTTAAAACCTTCATGTGTGTGAGATATATTGCTATTAAAATACCTTCTCAAAAACTTTTATCATAAAGCCAACTATGCTTAGAATTTATTTAGGAGACCAACTTTTTGCCTACATAACTTTTGATGTAATTCATTGCATGAAATCAATTTTAGGGAAAATCAACTAGGATAAAAACTTAACAAACCCATATGATTATTTTCTCTTAACACATTTACCCATGAAATATATAACACCATCAAAAATTAATTCTAATTTTTTCTTATCACTTGCAAATTTGGATATGGAAAAACACATTCAAACTACTTGGGAGCCTAACTTTGCATATTTATATCTTTTGACATGTTTCATCGTATGATCTGAAACTTAGCACAAATAAACTACACATAAAAATGAACAAACCCATATATTAATTTTATCCTCACACCTCCACTCATGTGAATGCTGACCTCATCAACATTCCTACTCAGCTCTTCTTGAGCCCTTTTGTAAATTTGGCTATGGGAAAAAAGTGAATTATGTCTGAGTACCTAACTTTGCATCCTCATATCTTTGACTATGATTCATCACATGCCTTGAGATATGAAATATAATAATTAGGGATCATTGTGATCATAACCATATGACTAAATCCTTGTGGCTCATTCCCACATGGCAATGGTGATGCCATCAAATTGCCTACTCAGATGTTTTGACAATAGACACAAATTGTCTAGATGAGAACAATGATGAACCAAGTGAATTCCACTCATGCACATAAACACTCAAACCATTATTTAATTATGATATGACCCCTTACACATGATCAAATCAAAAAAATCATCCCTAAACCTCTCTAACCATGCCAAAATAGAATATCAACCAAGCATACTTCAAACACACTAGGATAAGCATATTGCACACTTTGTCATTATTACTTAGGCTATCAAAGCACTTCATCCACCCACTAGGATACCTCCATGACATCACTAAAAATCATCTAATAAATTTTTAAGAGAAAAATTAGCCTTGGAATTTAATCTAATACCTGATGAGAGGATCCTCATGAAACAAATTAATGAAAATGCACAAAATAATATATTTAATAAATAATAGGAATTGCAAAGGGATTATATTAATCACATGCCACTTCGATGGGGAAACCTCCTTTGAGCAAACTTAATATAATAAATTCATGGATTCTTTCATTTGATTCAAAACTTACTTATATACTAAGTATAATCTAAGAAACTACTACTTCCCATGAATTTGGGATGAGCCAAATTTTCTCAGGATGACTTATAAATCACATGCATCCATAATAACTAATATAATAACAAATTAAAGAGAGAATTATAATTAGATATTATAATCTAGGGTATAAATTATTAGTGAATAGGTGGAAGAGGTTTTTTTTCACCATATTATGCTCACATTTATTAGACAAGTTATTCCATCATTTTATGAAGGCTTGTGTCATTTCAGTTTTTAGTTATTTGTAATTTATAAATTGGGATATGTTGTTCTTATGAAGATCACTAGTTTGAAATTCTTCAACTATGGAGTTGATCAAGACATTTAAACTAGTGATAGAATAGGTTTTTAATTGACTATACCAATTTAAAGCATCTCTGAAGAGAGTTTTATCTACATTTTGGTAGTGGTAAAGGTGTTAATTTTAACCTAATATTTATAAAGGTTATCATATATTTTTAAATTCAAAATGGGATCAATGGATCCATTATAGGTGATGATGGGTGTGATATATTCTATGTTAATGTTAGTATTTTTAGGTATGATAGGTTCATTTTTTAGATGGTTGTTTTTTTTATTAATGAGTGGTGGCTGTGGGATAAGGTTACCATGGGAATCCCTAAGGGGGTGGTGGGGGGGGAGGGGTGAAGGGGCATTTGGATTTTTTGCTCCCCATGAAACCTATTTATGTCAATTTTAAAGATGAATGAGATGATTTTACCTTTTAATAATATGATTTAAATTATTAGTTTTTAAGGTATGAATTTAATTAAATGTTTGTAATAGGATTTGGTTAGTTTGAGAAACATTTTGACTAGTGTGTGTAGCGTGTGATGCACTAGATTTAATATTAAAATCTTGAGTTTCACTATGATTAGTAGCATGAATTACACTAGTGTCATGAGTAGCATTGGTAAAAAATAAGAATTCGTGTCATGATAAGGTTTTGTATCAAAATATTCACTTGTAGCATGGTTAAGGGGATGTGTCTTTTCAAGAGGCCCACTATAAGTTGAACCTACCATTTTGGTTGAAATACTTGGAATGAAGGTTGAATAAGTCATAGTATAAGATATCACGGTTTGTGAAGGAGACATACTATAAGGAAAAGGTTGGGATGTAAATAAAGTGGATCCCCTAATTCTATGAGAAAAGGTAGGGGAGGGTGAAGGAGGGTCTTCTATATAAGGAAATATCATGAGATTATAAAAGGTTAAAGGAACTTTTCCCTCTTTGTTGAGGGAATTCATTGATGAAAAAGATAATTTTAGTTACGTACTCTAAATCATGATAATTTTCTAGTGATAATAAAGGGTTATGAACTAAGGATGAATGGGGATAAGTCTTAGAGTTGTAAGTGTGAGCGGATGTTAGAATAGGGGTTTTCTTTTTTACCATATTTATTTATTATGGAATTTTTACCTCACTTGGAGTTTTCCTACTTTCATGGATAAGCTTGATTAGGCATAGTTAGAGTTACATTTTTATTGAATAAATAGGAAGTAATTCCCTTGATTGTTTATTTTGGGTATGGGAATTATTCTTATATTACTAGATCTCTAACTACCTTTCTTGGGAGGAGTTACTCATGTGCTCCTATATGTACATCTCTTTTGGTGATTTATTGTTCAATAGAAGATGGATTTTGTATCTTATCATGTTTATGAATTATTCTTATATATGATTTCATTTTATTATAGCTATTATGTTGTATACATTCTTAACTCATACCTATCACAAACATGTGCATTCGCTTGATCTAGATATCTTGGTGTCTACTCTGATATGGTATCAGAGACACTTTGGTATTCAATTGTCTTATTTTTTTTATTGTTGTTAGTTTATTTGAAATCTTAAGATTTGTTATTTGTAAATAAATGTTAGTTTTCACAATCCATTTGTGGGAGTTTTTCATCTTTGGTGGATTCATCTTTTTTATGCAATTGGTTCATTGGTAGCCATTACCATAGTTTCTATGATTTATTTATGATTGCATGTTTGGTGTGACTTGGTGCATCTTTATATAAAAATATGTGTTCCTCCTTATAGCATCATGTTTATTCTCCTCTATTTGGTATCAACCTATGTTTAACCTCATGTGGTTCTAAACGTTTTACCTTGGTTTTGTATTTCTTCCAAAGAGCTTATGGCTATAACATTTTCACCTATGGAGACTACTCTCATTACTGACCAATTAGAATTACCAGTATATATAGCCTAAGCATGTGAGTTAGTTAATAAGCATCATAAAAGACTCCCACTATTTCAAAGGCTTAAAATCTTATTCCAAAACAAGATAAGTCTTTTCAAGTTTTCCCTAATATTTTTATCATGTTAAATGTTTTTAAAAATAACTTGATCTAAAATAATGACAAATAGGCTACTTTTATTTTAGTTCACAAGTAATGCATAAGAAGATCGGTCAAGTTTATCATTTTTGGTAGATAATTTTTTATTATTTTTTTAAAAATAATATATTATGGGTAATATTTAAAAAGAAAGTGTTATTCATTTTTTCACTTGCTCACATTGTACTTGCTTCCTTGGATGCAATATCGGCTAAGTTTGACATCCTCCTTTGTAAAATATTATCTTTTGAATCATTGCATTGATTACTCAAGATGAAATATTGACTAAGTCTGATATATTTTGAGTGTGTGCTTAAAACATTTTTTTGGCGGGGAACCATTTCATAGTTCAGGGGGATGCATTGTGTTTTTTTGGTCACTCTTTACATTCTACTTGCACTTTAATTTTTTGTAACAACTTCTAATTTCACTACTACTACATCTCATTTATGCACTAATATATTCAAGTTCAATCAACCCACTAACTCCCTTTAACTTTCATGGATACAAAATCAAGATGACAATCATTCTAAGGAGTAAGAGTTTGTATATGATAACCATGGATGATGAAACTAAACCTAGCACAAATGCAAAGATAGTTAAGTGGTATAATCGTACTGATGAATTATATGGGATATTATTTATTTATATCTCACTTGATCTCTTATTTCACTTAGATCCTACCAAATCACCTCATGATGTATGGATTATTTCACTTATTCTCTAAGGATCTTTAAGCTGTGCTCTCTTGTAAAACATACCAAAGAAAAATTTGACAAAAGAAAAGCTTTGAGGTATTCATAGTCATTGGAGTTAGTACATAGTGATATATCTGGGCCTTTCCCCAGTCTATCTTTTACAAGGGATAAGTACATTCTCACTTTAAATAATGATTTCTTGAGATATACATGGGTCTAGTTTCTTAAGCAAAACTCTGAAGAATTTGAATATTTTCAAGACTTTAAGGAATTTGTTGAGAAATAATTTGAGAATTACATCAAAGTTATTTGAATTGACAATAGAGGTGAATATGTGAGCAAAACATTTGAGCAATTTTATACCAAAGAGGGGATTGATTTTTGTAGATAGTTACTTACAATCCTTCACAAAACAAAGTTATAGAATGCAAGAATAGGTCATTGAAAGATATGAATAGTTATATGATTCACTCTAAGTACTAGGCACCTTAGTATTAGGCTAAATCCATTAATTATGCTTTTTATATTCAAAACAAGGTTCCTCATAAAGCTTTGAAAGACATAAGACCCTGTGAAGATTTGCATGCAAGGAAACCTAATGTTGAAAACCTTAGGGTTTTCAAATCTATAGCTATGTAATGTATAATGAATAATATATGTAAATTTATGGAAACTCAGTTCAATCCTTACATCTTTTTAGGTTATCTAGATGGTGCCAAGGGGCACCACCTTCTACATCCAAACACACATGATTTATTCATAGAGCTAAGTGTCCACTTTTAGGAGAGTCTTATAGACTCAACACTTGAAACTCTTCTCTTTCATTGGATTCACTTAGAATTTATGATTATTATTCTAACTCATATCATCTAGAGTAGGTTCCTAAGCTAGGGTCTTCTTCTTCTAGTTTTGATAGTGAGGGGAATGATGGGGAGTCTTCGACTTTCACTTATAATCATGTTTTAGAGGATGAGTTTTCAACACATGATTCACCCTCATCAGGGTCCCTTTGGGCCAAGAAAACTCTTCAAAGTGTAGGAACTTGGGTAGGGGATCCAATAGATGATAGATGCACTTAGACATATTATCAAAGTGGTCTATAGGATTTTGTTGTTTCATGTTCATATCCATAGAAATTTTGTGAGGTTTTAGACATACCTGAGTGGGATAGTTCTATACAAGAATAATAGTCTTCCTTGATCAAAAATACACTTGGGTTTTGACTTCACTTCCTAAGGGAAGGTAAATGTATTAATGTAGGTGGATATATTAGACCATATTTATAGTGGATGGGTTAGTCAATAATTATAAGTTGTAATTTGTTGCCAAGATTTTTTCATAGGCAATCGACATTGACTACTCAGATACCTTTAAAACTATTCTAAAGATGAATTTGATCTAACTCACACTTGCTATGGTCACAAAAAATGGTTGGTATGTGCACTAGATGAATGTTAAGAGAAATTTCTTCATAGAGACCTTGAGGAGGAGATCTACATGGAGTAGCCCCCTGGGTTTGTTCAAGATTCATCCTTAGTTTGTTAACCTAAGAAATCCATTTATGGCCTTAAATAGGTCTTCAGGCTTCATATAGTAATATGGATTCCTTCCTCATTCACATTTCACTAAGTGTCATTCATACCGTAATGTATATTTTTTATGGAAGGATGATTATTTACTAGTATTGGTCCTTTATTTTGATGATATTTTAATCACTAGAAGTTACTCATCAGCTATTTTAGGTGTGAAGATAGATCTACAAGACAAATATAACATGAATGACTTGGGTCCTCTACATTACCTCCTTAGAATCAAGATTTCACATTCTGATTTAGGTATTTCAATTGCACAACCCAAGTATGATCTCGATATTTTGGATTTTTTCCACATTGATAATTGTAATCCATCTCCAACTTTCTTTCTATCAGGAGTCAAATTTGAGGTTGATTATCCTACACCTTTGGTGCATGCCACTTGGTATTGACAAATTATAGGCAACCTTATTTATCTAAATCAGACCAGGATTGATATTTCATATGCAGTGGGACTTGTATATAGATTTATGTAGGAACCCCATGAGAGTACTATAAAGTAGGTAAGAGGATATTACACTAAATTCAAGGATCTTATAGATTTTGGATTTAGTACAATATTGGCACAAAGGATGACCTGGTTGGTTTTATAGATTCTGATTGAGTTGACAATATACAGAATCTCAATTCCACTTTAGGTTATAGCTTCTTTTCAGGTTTTGGTCCCATCCATTAGTCTATCAAGAAGTAAAATGCTATTTTTATATCATCCATAGAGGTAGAGTATACGAGAACTATTAACACAACTAATTAGGCTATTTGACTCAATGGGATTTTATCTAAGTTTGGCATTCCTTTCAAACAACCCACCATTATCTATTATGATAATTAGAGTAACATAAAAATATATATAAATCTGATTCAACACCAATAGACCAAATACATTGAGAATCACATGAATTTTATTTGGGAGCTTATTCATAGTTAGGTCATTGACTTGATATTTTCCTTATTTTTATAATACATTGTAGATATCTTTACCAAACCCTTCTTTGATAATAAGCTCATCTATATACAAGATAGTCTTTGGGTGTGGTCTACATCAGCAATAGCATCATCTTTAGTTGGGTCTTATAGCCCCTTCACTTATCTTATGTCTCTCTTTTGGGGGGATTTTTTACTACAGATTTTCTCCTTTTCTATAATTTAAGGGAGATTGATTTGTCTTGGGTACCTAATCAGGATTAGTTGATGGGACTTATTTCTCTTTTTTACACTACCCACCTAAGTTGTGCTTATAGAGTGGGGGGGGGGGGGGGTATTAGAGTAGGGGTTTTCATTTTTCACATATTTATTTATTATGGGATTTTTTTACCTCACTTCAAGTTTTGCTAATTTCATGGATAAGATTGTTTAGGTGTCCTTGGAGTTACATTTTCACTTCATGAATTGGATGTAACTCACTTGACTGGTTATTTTGGGTATGTGAGTTATTATTCTATTATTGGTTCTCTAGCTACCTTTTTTGGGAGGATTTACTGATGCACTTCTCTATGTACATCTCTCTTGGTGAGATATTGTTCAATGGAAGATGGGTTTTGGATATTATCTTGTTTATGCAATATTCTCATATGTGATTTTATTTTATTAAAGGTTTGTGATGTGTACATGTTTGACTCATTCTTATCATAAATTTGTGCATTCATTTGATCCATAAATCTTGGAATCCACTCCAATAGTGGTAACATGGATATTGATTTCATCCATGGTGGGTGTCATAAGCTATGTCTTGGGAAACCTACACAGCTTACGACACCTACCATGGATGAAATCAATGTCCATGTATATTTGATTTAATTTTGTACTATCATCAAATAATAGCTTCATGATGAAGGAAAGAGGTTTAAATTTTATGGAAAGAAGGATCAATTTGTAAGATATAAAGACAAACCAATTGATAGTGTTCTACAAGATAGGAGAAAGAATAGGGTATAAATGACATAGTCGTATAGGTTGAATATGTACTACACAAGGAGAAATTGAATAGGCTAAAAAGATACATCATCAAATAGGGTGACTGTGTACTAAAGATAAGACAAAACCAATGTCCTATAAGAGAATATGTCAACATGGATGATTGTGTTATGAAAATAGGGAAATAAATTATAAGATAAAAATTAAACAAGTACAATTGAGCATACAAGAAATTAGATCAATGTGTTTGATCTAATTGTATCACATAACACAAACCTTATACTAACACTAGGTAGTACAAGTTTTGTAATACAAAATACAATGATCAAATAGAAACCAACAAAACTTTAGTGTAGATGTTAAGCTAAATGGTAATTCCTAAATGTTGTTAAGTTATAATATATTTTGAAAGTAATGTGATAAGGAGTTAGTTGTAAGAAGGAACTAGAAAGCAATATATGTATAGTTTTAGGTAGTTTAGCATAAAAGGGATTTATATTGGTGATGGTACCACATTGATACTAGGTCCTATTACCTTCACTTCGTAATCCCATAAAGATAAGGGTGTCAGGTGATTTCCCAATAAATAAAATCAACAATGTGTTTATACTTGGCCAAAAAACCAATTTGGATTCCCCCTTGGTGATGAAATCCAAGTAGGTAGTTCTTAGTAAGAAAATATTTAATGATTTTTAGTGTTAAGTGATTTAGAAGTGTGTGAAAAAGAGAAAAACAATGTGACTAAAATGGTAAATTTAAAACCACCTAATTATTCTATATTTATTAATCTAAGCAAACATGCAACTAAAAAGAAAAGTGAATTAATTATTATCAAGATAGGTTAATTTCCTTGTTTAATGAGTATGGAGTCGATTCAGGTAACACTATATGAAAAAAATATAGAATAGAGTTGGAAGGGTTGATACTATCTATGAAAACAAGATTCACAATAATTTAGTCAAACATGTCAACTAAGTCTTCTAGAGGGAAAATGAGCTACAAAATCATGTCGATCTAGTCGACTCAATTCATTGTAGGTTACAATTTTTTAGACTACAAATGCTGAAAAATAAGATTGTAAATGAAAAATATAAATGATAGAGAAGGTATGAACAAAAATTTATAATTTTTAAGATGCTTATTTTGAAAATTTTATGCTATGTTACTCAAATTCTAATTTTTATATTCTATGAACAAAGTAGACTAGGTCAATAAAATCTTTAAAACTTGTATGTTAAAAAATGATCTAAGGATAGAGTCTTTTTGGTCGATAAATTCTAAAAATATATATGTTAAAAAAGAAATATGAAAATAGAGTTTATTCAATCTATAGAGTCTGCAAACTTGAATATTGAAAAAAAAAGCTATGTCAAGCTGATCAATCTAGTTACCTATATTTGGATAAGATCTACACAAAGAAAAAAGAGTCATTTTGGAGTGACTTTGTTTTAATCCCATGCATAGACCATTAGACTATAATGATAGGTTTGATAAAATATTATAAAAATAAAAATATATATAAGATACTAATAAATAAATACATGAAATAAAACTTGAAAGGGTTAGCTACATTAGCTACATGTTGGATTCACCACAATGTGTACAAGGGAAAATGTAGCTAAATTAAAGTTCAAGCCTAGATCAAATAAGATAAACAAGCATACACTTCTACTTGTTGGTATATTTATATAATTGAGATCATGACTAGGATGGAGTACTAGACCTAACCAATGGGCTCCTTACCACAATAATATCACTAGAGAGGGTTTTAAAGCCTCTAGTTAAATAAAACCATGCAATGACCCTAGCCAGGTCATATGTTTTATTATTAACAAAGTAAATATAAAGTAAAGTAAAATATAACTTATTTCTCACCAAAGCTTGTGGCATAAAATGAGGGTAATAAAAATGTGCATAGAAGATCTATACTTAAGCCAATGTATAGGAAATCTTAATGCATGGAAAGAGAAGCATATAAGCTAACAAATGAAAATTTATCTACATTAACAAAGGAGAAACAAAGGTAGGAATACTTACCTTTAAATATGAACCTGGTGAGCCTTAATCTCTCTCTTGGACAAGGTGTTTCACAAGATGCTCTTCCATTATGTAAGGATAACATGGATAAGTCATCTCTAGGCTACACAACTTCTCTATGCATCCAAAAAAAAATATCTAAAATATAATATTCATATCCCCAAGTGTAGTATAAAAATCCCATATAATATTCTTCAACTATAATTGTGGATAAATATATGCACAATATATGAAGTTCTTATTCTTGTCTTTATAAATGCCAAAAATAATGTGTATATATTTTTCAATCTAACCCTAAACCTTTTCAAAAAATTAACTGACAATGTCAACTAAATTTGAATTGTATTATTAATTAATAAGATTATGTTGGGTTCTAGTATAGGTTGTGTTGGTTGAATATTTTGTCTATCAGCATACTGGTAAACAAAATAGGTCTTATCAGCCAAAGCAAGAAGATTAGTCATCCTAATGTGTAAGTTTATCACATCAGAAGGAGACTTCTCTCTCCTCTCATCAAGGGGAGGTTCCCTGTGGATATGTTATGTATACGTATAAAAAGAAAATAATACTCAAGGATAGGATCAGACATCCATCTCCCTTTCTTCAGAGATGATGTATACAAAACAAAGGAAAAACTCAAGGGAATGACATATAGCTCTCCTCTTTTTTTAGGAAAAACTATTCAGCCAGCCATAAGAATACTCCTCAAAATTAAAGTAGAACTTAACTAGGAGTATGGTAACCTAGAAAAGTGAAATAGAACACAAAGTCTCTATCTAAAATGCTCAAGAGTAATATACGAAGGGCAATGAAAGCTCAAAGTCTTTTCAAAGTCCTTTACACAACAATGAAAAAGCAAACACACTGAAGGCAGCTATGGGGGCACAAAGTCTCTCCACAATTGATTCTTCAGGACACCTTCCTGACTAATTTACTAATCTTGCTTATTAAATTAATGAAACAAAAAAGATATCATAGCACAAAGTCTAAAAAGGTCCGTTTTTTTCATAAATAGAATATGATCAATAGACTGAGCACAAAGTCTCAATGATGCCTCTCAATTTCAGTAGAGTTTCATTCAGTTTGTCAAAAAGAAGATCCTTTTACAATGAAAGAAAGTCCCTTATATAGCCACTTCAAGAAGGACTCAGGAATAGTAATACATCATGATGCATTGGGAAATATTAGGAAGACAAGCTGGAACTTTGGGGCATTTTACCCATTTGATCTTCTCAATGTAGATAAACAAGTTGTGCAATTGAAATATTATAACTTTCAATGTCCACCTAGTGGTCTAATCTTGTCTTCATCATTCCTCCTTTCCAGATTAATTGAATCAAGCCCTAGATTCATCCGTTATTTTGCCTTTCCTTGCTTTCAGTTGGTTTTTGCCTTGAATTCTAGAAATGCATTCATGTTTGTAAATCAAAGAATCAATGGCTATTGAACTGTCTTTAAAATTTACGTTTACATGCCCATCAATATGCTTCCAATGGTTAGTTGGCTATGTTGAATTTGACATCTTTGTGGGTGTCACCTCTTGGTCTTCTTTTAGCTTTTGGCTTTCTATTTAGCACTTTTTTGAATTGGACATACCCTTTCAGGCCTTGAGAAATGATCCTTGTCGAGTCAGAAAAGCCCTTTACTTTGGCCACCGAGAGTCCCCCTAAGGGCACCTGTCCTTCGGGGTCCTTTGGTAGCCTTTTGTTTTAGCAATCCCTGTAGACAAATATTTCCCTAGGATTTTGTTCCCTATAGACGTTTCCCTATGGATTATTCCCGAGTGTTTGATTTAAAGCTCCCTGAGGGTAATTTCGTGGACATTTGTCTTGCAGAAAATTCTCATAGACAAAAAGTCTGGGGAAAATTCCCACGAACAAAAAGTCTACAAAAATTTATTTTGCCAAGTATTTGAACAAGTCTTTGGATTTGTTTTGAAAATAACACTTTCAAAGGGTGTTTTGGTCAATTAAGTGTCCTTTGTAAGGACACTTGTCCTTCGAAAAAGTTCATTTCAACATTGAACCGCCCCTTTGAACTTGGCCGATGAACCATTAGTTGAACCGGTTCAAAGGTTCAATGAAGCATGCCAAGTCCCTTTGAACCAAAAATTTGATGAACCGTTGGATGAACTTTGACGTTTGAACTAATCAGTTGAACCAAGTGAATGAACTTTCTATTGAACCTTTCCGTTGAACCTAAACATTGAACCAAGTTTTGGTTCAATGGTTCAAACAAGGCTTTGAACCAACTGACAAACCAAATAATCAAACCAAAAGACACTGAAACAAAGGGAATGAACCATATGAATGAAATAAAGCATTGAACTGCTTGGTTGAATCAAGCCATTGAACTATTCCTTTGGTTGAACCTGCCATTGAACCTTGAACTGTTGAACCTTTGAACCAAAATGGTTCAATGGTTCAAGCCACCTTGATTTGGCCAAATGTTTGGAAGCTGATGAACCAATTGAAGCAATTAAACTTTGAACCTTGATGAAGTGCTTAACTCTTGCCAAAGATGTTGAACTTACTCCTGGTGTTTGCCGATGAAGATTTTTATTCGAACCAAGGCATAAAAACAATCCCAAAAAATGACTAAGTGTTTGAAAATTGATTCCTTTGACTGAAACCGCCTACAAAAATCTTTGAATCTATATAAATGAACCTGCCTGTAGAATTTGAAGATACAAAGTCTGTAGAAATCAACATGTAAAATACATGGAACTTGACATGAAAAGTCTGTAATTTTTTTGAGAAGCTTTGAAAATGAGAAATCTAAATATCTAAAACAGATTTTTGAAAATGGAAAATACAATTTTGGTCTGTAAGACCAAAATATTTCATATGTTGTCCCAAAAATGATAGCTATATTTATGGGGGACAACAATTGGCTCTAGTTGGGGAAATTCTATCAATTGGAAAATGAATTGAAAGGGGTAGAATCTAGAATCTCCAGTGTCTTCAAGTATGCCATTGGGCTTTAGAGTCATGCTACCTAGAAATGAAAGGCATCAAAAATGAAAACAAACAAAACAAAATAGAAATTAAACTATACAAATATACATATATACAGAGGCAATGATCTGATACTTCAAGAATTGAAATGTTTCAGATGATACCCATTGTGGGGTAGAGAAAAGAGCGTGCCATCTTGGTATTTCAACAAAAAGCTGTTTTCACCCATGTGCTAATGAATTATGAATGGGCCTCTCCAAAGGGAGTCAAACTTTCCATACATCCCCTTTGGTTCTCTTCTTTTGTCCCACAATAGAACTTTATCCCCAATCTAGAAATCATGATTTCTGGCCTTCTGATCAAAAAGTTTCTTTACCAGACTTTGATGAATAACAATTCTATCCACTGCCATGGTTCTTTGTTCTTCCAGCTGAGTCAGGCACATGATTCTTTTGTCAAGAGAACTCTCATATGTCTGATCTTCAATGGCTTTCACCAATTTCAAGGCTGGTAACTCTAAGGTGATTGGTATCTCAGCGTTAATCCCGTAAAGAAGTTGAAAAGGAGACATACCAATTGCCCTCTTTGGCGTGATCCTGTCAGCCCACAGAGCATCAACCAATGCTTTATGCCACGCCCTTTGATTATAATCTGCAAGCTTCTTGATAATAGTTACCAAATGTTTATTGATAGACTCAACTTGTCCATTCACTTACAAAAAATAATTAGAAGAATGAGAGAGCGTAATTCCATAATAAAAAGAAAATTACGTAATTTCTTGAGAGGTGAAACAAGGTACATTATCAATAACAATCTTGAGTGGGACTCCAAATTTGGAAATGATATTCTCTTTCAAGAAGTTACATACAACTTCTGAAGTAGCATGCTTTGTTGGGATTGCTTCTACCCACTTAGTGAAATAATCAGTCACTGTAAGGACATAATCATGTCTAGCACTTGAAGATGGATTTATTGTCCCAATAAAATCGAGTCCCTACTGCTGGAAATGTTCCTCTATGATTACTGGCTTGAGAGGCAGAGCAGCCAACTTGGGTTTTCCAACAAATTGTTGACAAATTTCACATTTCCTTACCCACTTATGTGCATCTTGGAAAAGAGTCGGCCAATAATACCTGGCTCATAGAATTTTTTGAGTAGTTATAAGGGTAGAAAAATGTCCTGCACAATCTAGATTTAGGAAAGATTTCAAGAGCTGAGTTTTTTGATCTTTATCTACACAGCGAAGGAAAACTCCATCTATGCTTCTTTTGTACAGGTCATTGTCCCAAAGGAAAAAATTGGTAGCTTTCAATTTGATAGTTCTCCTCTCTTTGTAAGACAAATGAGTAGGACATTATCCATAAGTCAAAAAATAGGCAATATCTAAATACCATTCATTGGTAGTAGAAACAAAAAGGATTGTTGGTGTATTGTCTACTTCAGCTTCTTCACACTGTGTATCTTCTGGCTTATTGTCAGCCATTAATTGACAAAGGCCTTTACCTTTGACCAACTTTTTTAGCTTGATATCCAGATCAAATTATTGGATCTTTGTAATCTAATTACCTCTCTTTGTGCCAAACTTTTGCTAAGTTAATATAGATTTGATTGTACTATCAGGAACTGAGGTAGTAGTATGTGAATTCAAAATATAGAAGCAAAAGTGTTTGACAGCTTTTACTAAGGCATAGGCATGCTTCTCTATATTTGAATACTTCATTTCATGGGTTTTAAGAGGGAAACTCATGAAAGAGATGGGGGATTCCATACCTTCTTTATCTTGTTCGACAAGAATCAATGAAAGAGTATGCTCAGATGCATAATTGTATATAATGAAATCTCTATGGTAATTTGGGTAGACCAAGGTAGGGGTGTGAGCAATAATGACCTTGATATCTTGAAATGTTGCTTTGCCTTCTTTGGTCTAGTTGAAGGTAGTCTTTCCTTTCATCATGTTTACAATGTGTCTTGTCTTCTCAGCAAATTTAGGAATGAATCTCTGTAAGAAATTCACTTTTCCAAAGAAAGAGTGAACAACATTCTTACTTGTAGGTAAATTCAGCTCTTGAATAGACTTTATACCTTCTTTCTATCTGAGTCAA
The DNA here is from genome assembly GCA_037957365.1 of Torreya grandis. Classification (NCBI taxonomy): domain Eukaryota; kingdom Viridiplantae; phylum Streptophyta; class Pinopsida; order Cupressales; family Taxaceae; genus Torreya; species Torreya grandis. The sequence goes on along the minus strand of JARHVA010000325.1, from coordinate 1,440,290 downwards.
TCTTTATACCTTCTTTGGACACAATGTGTCCAAGGAGTTTCCCTTCTGTCACTCAAAAAATAGACTTTTAAGAATTCAAAGAAATACCATTCTGCCAGTAGCGCTCCAACATTTCTGTAAGTGGCGTACATGATCAGATCGATGCTTTAAAAAGATAGTTAAATCATCAAGATATACTACTATGAATTTTCCAATCTCATCTTTGAAAGCCATGTCCATAGCTCTCTGAAAGGTAGCACCAGCATTTATTAATCCAAAAGGCATTCTTTTGTATGCAAATGTAACCCAAGGCATGGTGAATGCAGTCTTGTGTTGGTCAGCTTCATCAACTTCAACTTGGTTATAGCCTAAGAAGCCATCCAGCATTGATAACATTTCTGATCCTGTTACTATTTGAAGCACTTGGTCCGTGATTGGCAAAGGGTAATTGTCTTTTAGAGATGATTGATTCAAATTATAGAAATCTACGCGAATGTAGATTTTGCCATTTTTCTTCCTTACAGAAACTATATTCGCAATCCATGTAGAATAATGGATTGGAAAAATAATTTTAGCATTTAACATTTTTTGAATCTCAGACATAATTGTACCTAAAATTTTTGGATTGTATCGTTTGGATTTCTACTTGTAAGGCATTGAATCAGCCTTGAGAGGAATATGATGGCAGATTTCATCAGGTCTGAGAGACTTCAGATCTTCATATGAATATGCCAAGACATCAATGTATTGGCAGAGAAAAGAAGTGAATTTGAATCTTTCTTCAGGTGTACAACACTTACCAATGTTGACCATTTTTGAATTTTCTTTGTTGGTCAGATTCACTTGGTCAAATCCCTAAGAGAGATTCGAATTTGTATGTTGTTGCTTGATGAATCTATCATGCTTGTCGAATAGCTTCTCAAGAGAAACCAGGCCTTTAGGAATTTTATTTCCTTTTAGATGTAAAAACTCTTCATTTACATCTGAACTGGATTCAGAAACAAATTCAGACTTCTGAGATTTACTACCTTCAAAATACCGTTGTTCAAAATTGTCCTTTTGTTCCAAGAAGGCAATGATTTGATTATCATCATTGAAAATTTGCTAATGATCAACATTGTTAGGAACACTCAGCCTATAGACTAGCTCAATGGTATATTTGGCTTCTTTAAAATCAGAATGAGGAACTAAAAGAGTTCCTGAAACAACAAGTGCATCTACTCTATCATTGGATTCTCTTGGAATGGAAGAAATGTTGAAAGGATCAAAGCTTTCAATTTGGTCCCAAACAAGATTATGGTAATGGCACAACCTCTCATTCTTGGTCTGATATGAATTTATCACTTGCCAAACCACTAATTTGGCATCCCTTTTAACATGAAGAAACCTGATGCCTCTTTCTTGAGTAGCCTTCATGCCCAGCAACAATGATTCATATTCAGCTGTATTATTTGTGTTGTTGAATTGTAACTTATAGGATGAAGGGAGTATATCTTCTTGAGGAGATATTAAGACAATACCAGCTCCTGAACCAGTAGAGGAACAACTATCATCAAATTCTAGAGTCCAAATCTCACTAGATACTGGCTTTACTTCAGACTTTCCCTCATCAGAGATGGAGGGTCTTTCTTCATGATCTGTATATAAAAAGTAATTACCCATACTAGTGGATTCAAAAAGGATTTGAGTTTCAGGAGCTGATGTCTTGGTAACTACATACTTTACTTCCTTTTCATGAAGTAATATTTTCATCATGCCTTGGACAGGGATCCTTGCCTCAGATAGATCCATGTTTAATTCTCCTCCCACGTCCTTATAGAAATTCCATCCAAGCAAAATGCCATAAGATGCTTGGACATCAGCCACTAATATAGTCATTTTAATCCTCTTGTCTGGAAAGGCTGTGAAAGCAAATTGAGCATCTTTGATTTGCCCCAGCAATGGCACTTGCTTGTTCTCCATGGAGAAGCATCTCCCAAATGTCTTGGTCAATATGAGACCAAGAGACTCAGTGACTTTGGTAGGCATGACATTTTTAGATGTGCCTAATTCTATTATATAGTTACTCAGCTTGTGGCCATTGATTAACAGGGAAACATAGAAGGGTTCTATTTTTCTAAAAGCAGTTGGAGGAGTAATGATCAGATTATTTGGAATAGGCATATTATTTGAAGAATCAAAAGTTACTTTTTTGGCCTTTTGTCCTATAGGGATGGTCTGATTTTTAACATATTGGACCAACTTATTCAGTTGATCTAGATTAGACTACAAGTACTCAAATTTAGACATCTATATTTTTGTCTTTTTGACATGATCAATTATATCAAATGGTTGAATTGAGCTAGGTACAGAGAAAAGTACTTCATCTTTCTAAGTTTTAGGAGGGATGAGAGATGGACTGGTTTGTGAATTATAAGTAGAAGGGGAAGGCACAACAGATGTATTTACCTTTTGAGTGATTACCAAATCTTTTGATTGAAAGGGTAGAGCTATCCCACGCTTGGCAATTGTGACTGCTAGCTATGATTGCTCTTCTATCTTTTCTTTATTAGCCTGCTTGACTGATTGATTCTTTGATTTGGTAAACACTACATATGATCCATCTGAATCTTCTCCTTTACTTTTGGGTTCATCTTGATAATTCAATAAACCAATGTGGGAGTCGCCAGCTGATTCTTCTTGACTGTCTTCAATGATATCAGCATCATTTTCTTGATTTAATTCAGGCTGATAAGAGAATTATGATTATATTTCAAGGTATCCCATTGCTAAATTCATTGGAGGAGCTTCCAAGGCAAGTTTTCCTTGTGGAGGAGGAAGGCAATTTTGTTATCCTTGGTTTTTGGCAACATTGCCTTGATATGACTGATTTGGGAATGTCCTTCTATATGTAGGAGCAGAAGACATTCCTTGAGCCATTTGCTTTTTGAGGGCAAGGAGTTCATTTGCTAATTTCTACACCATTGGATCTGTGGTGCTTGTAGATGCAAATTTGGAAGATGATGAAGCTCTATTTCTATTTGGATCTCTTCTTATTTTCCTTGCTAAGATGAGATCATCTTCTACTTCAGTGGCCAAAAGTTGAGCTGCTGCAAGATCTATTTGGCCAGCATGTCTCAAGAGGAAACTAACTTTAGGTAGCTAAGAATTAATGAAAAAGCATTTGAGATTCTCAGCTGTAGGTCTGGCAATCATAGGAATTCTATTTCTAAACTTGTCAAATTTAGCTATGAAGTCTCTCATAGGCTCATGTAGCTCTTTTTTCATTTGTGTAAGTTGAGCCAAAAGTGTGTGTGCATCTTCTACAAGTTTGAATCTGGCTTCAAACTTAGCTTTCAAAGTATTCCAATCAGTCACAGATCGAGCCTGTAAATGGTAAAACCAATCTGTAGCAAGACCTTGTAGTGTTTCAACAAAAAGTTTGACTGCTACATCTTCAAACTCTACTTTGATTACTCCATAAGCTATACTGAATGTTGAAATGTGTTCATCAGGATGAACTTTCCCATCACCGTAGAATTTAGGGAAATTCTTCCTAGAACTATGTGGAAGCTCATGTAGAGGAGGAGTAAGATTGAGAGCCCCAAAAGCGTTACCTTAAGGGCCTTGAACTGCCATTATAGGATACTAAAAAGGAGGGATAACAAATCTCAAAGGGGTAATTATAGGCATAGCTTTATCAACAGTAGAAGTAGATACTTCATCTGATAATGGAGATCTAGCTTTAGTAGGAGGGAATCTCTTAGTTTGTTGGAGATGAGATGGTGAAGGAAATAGATCAAAATCACTTTGTTGTAACAACTCGAACACAGGATCAACGACACCTTTAGCCCTTTGGCTTCATGCATACCTTGAATCTACCAACTTGTAAAACAAAAATGGAAAAGATTTGACTTTGCTTCAGTTAAAGCTTGAGGCTTTAAACTGTGCATTCTTTCCCTGTTGGTGTAGAGGTGAACGGAATGGATAAACTATAAATGGATAATGGGTAATTCCCCTGCAGAGTCACCAAAAACTGTTGGTGGAATATTTTGTCTATCACCGTACTAGTAAGCAAAATAGGTCTTATCAGCCAAAGCAAGAAGATTAGTCATCTTAATGTGTAATTTTATCACATCAAAAGGAGACTTCTCTCTCCTCTCATCAAAGGAAAGGTTCCCTGTGGATATGCTCTGTATACGTATAAATAGAAAATAATACTCAAGGATAGGACCAAACATCTATCTCTCTTTCTTTAGAGATGATGTATACAAAATAAAGGAAAAACTCAAGGGAATGACAGATAGGTCTCCTCTTTTTTCAGGAAAAACTATTCAACCAACCACAAGAATAATCCTCGAAATTAAAGTAGAATGTAACTGGGAGTATGGTAACTAGCAAAGTGAAATAGAACACAAAGTCTCTATTTGAAATGCTCAAGAGTAATATATGAAGGGCAATGAAAGCTCAAAGTCTTTTCAAAGTCCTTTACACAGTAATGAAAAAGCAAACACACTGAAGGCAGCTATGGGGTCACAAAGTCTCTCCACAATTGATTCTTCAGGACACCTTCTTGACTAATTTACTAATCTTGCTTATTAAATTAATGAAACATAAAAGATATCATAGCACAAAGTCTAAAAAAGTTCCTTGTTTTCATTAATAGAATATGATCAATAGACTGAGCACAAAGTCTCAATGATGCCTCTCAATTTTGGTAGAGTTTCGTTTAGATTGTCAAAAAGAAGATTCTTTTACAATGAAAGAAAGTCCCTTATATAGCCACTTCAAGAAGTACTCGGGAACAGTAATACATCATGATGCATTGGGAAATGTTAGGAAGACAAGCTAGAACTTTGGGGAATTTTACCCATTTGATCTTCTCAATGTAGATAAACAAGTCATGCAATTGAAAGATTACAACTTTCAATGTCCACCTCGCGGTCTGATCTTGTCTTCATCATTCCTCCTTTCCTGATTAAGTGAATCAGGCCCTGGATTCATCCATTGTTCTACCTTTGCTTGCTTTCAACTTGTTTTTGTCTTGAATTATGGAAATGCATTTGCATCTGTAAATCAAAGAATCAATGGCTATTTCACTGTCTTTAAAATTGACGTTTACATGCCCGTCAATATGCTTCCAATGGTTAGTCAGCTATGCTAAATTTGATGTCTTTGTGGGTGTCACCTCTTGGTCTTCTTTCAGCTTTCAGCTTTCTATTTAGCACTTTTTTGAATTGGACATACCCTTTAAAGCCTTGAGAAATGATCCTTGTTGAGTCAGAAAAGTCCTTTACTTTGGTTGCCGAGAGTCCCCCGCAAGGGCACCTGTCCTTCGGGGTCCTTCGACAACCCTTTGTTTTATCAATCCCTATGGACAAATATTTCCCTAGGATTTTGTTCCCCACAGACATTTCCCTAGGGATTATTCTTGAGTGTTTGATTTGAAAGCTCCCTACGGGTAATTCTGTGGACATTTGTCTCACAGAAAATTCCCACGGACAAAAAGTCTGGGGAAAATTATTGTGGACAAAAAGTCTACAGAAATTTGTTCCGCCAAGTATTTGAACAAGTCTTCAAATTTCCTTTTAAAATAACCCTTTCAAAGGGTGTTTTGGTCGATTAAGTGTCCTCTGTAAGGACACTTGTCCTTTAAAAAATTTCCTTTCAGCATTGAACTGCCCCTTTGAACTTGGCCGATGAATCATTAGTTAAACCGGTTCAAAGGTTCAATGAAGCGCACCAAGTCCCTTTGAACCAAAAAGTTGATGAACCATTGGATGAACTTTGACGTTTGAACCAATCGCTTGAACCAAGTGAATGAAACTTCTATTTAACCTTTCTATTGAACCTAGATGTTGAACCAAGTTTTGGTTCAATGGTTTAAACAAGGCTTTAAACTGACTGACGAACCAAATAATCAAACCAAAAGACATTGAAACAAAGGGAATGAACCATCTAAATGAAATAAAGCATTGAACTGCTTGGTTGAACTAAGCCATTGAACTATTCCTTTGGTTGAACCTACCATTGAACCTTGAACTCGTTAAACCTTTAAACCAAAATGGTTCAATGGTTCAATGGTTCAAGCCACCTTGATTTGGCCAAATGTTTGGAAGCTGATGAACCAATTGAAGCAATTGAACTTTGAACCTTGATGAAGCACTTAACTCTTGCCAAAGATGTTGAACTTGCTACTAGTGTTTGCCGATGAAGATTTCTATTCAAACCAAGGCATAAAAACAATCCCAAAAAATGACTAAGGGTTTGAAAACTGATTCCTTTGACTAAAACCGCCTATAAAAATCTTTGAATCTGTATAAATGAACCTGCCTATAGAATTTGAAGATACAAAATCTGTAGAAATCAACATGTAAAATCCATGGAACTTGACTTGCAAAGTCTGTAGATTTTCTTAGAATCTTTGAAAATGAGAAATCTGAATATCTAAGATAAATTTTTGAAAATGGAAGATACAATTTTGGTCTGTAAGACCAAAATATTTCAAATGTTGTCCCAAAAATGATAGTTATATTCTTGGGGGACAATAGGTTGGTCGAGACTGACCTAGACCCATAACATGATAATATATTTTGAGTATAGTGTTGACCTAGGCTAACATTATTTGATAAATGTCAAAAAGATTTTTTGGCTTAGATAGGGGTTGTTTATGGAGGTGAATTGCTTGGAGGAGTGTGTAAGGGAGGATGAAAAGCTTAGGGAAGTTTATAAGAGATGTTTTTGTTGATTAAAAGTTTTGGAATATGGTAAAATAATCTTATGAAGAATAAATAGTCTACCCACCCCTTTCCCAATGCAATGTTTAAGGCATGCACTTAGAGAAATTGAGATTTGATGGGTTTATGCAAGAGATAAAGCATCAATAAGTGATAAAGTTTGAAAATATTATGTGTATAATAAATGAATTCTATTGAATAATGTAATGAATTTCTATTTTATATTTTTTGATTATGTAATGCAATTCAATTTACTTTTTATTTATCACTCAACATGAAAATGGATCAAAATATTTGAAATAATCTTACAAATAACTATATCAATCCAATTAATTTTGTTGTGGCACATAGCACAAACCTTGCATAAACATTAGTTGATACAAGTTATGTAATACATCATACAATTATCAAAGAGCAAACAAAAAAATTAGAAATGCTAATCTATGTGGTCCTCATTGAATGTTTTAAATTATATGAAAATTTAAACTAAATGTGATAGAAAGTTGGTTATAATAAGTAACTAGAAAGGCAATATAAATATGATTTCAAGTAGTTAAGGTTGAAATGGATATATATTGGTGATGGTATTGGCTTGGTATTGGGTCCTACGTCCTCACTTCATAATCTAGCAATGATAAGGGTGTTGGGTTATTTAAAAATATATACCATAAAATACATATTTATAATCAAATAAAAAATTTAGTCATCTTCCCCTTTGGTGATGAAATTTAAGTAGGTAGACATTGGGAAGAATTCATTTAATGTTTCTTGATGTTTTATGGTTTGTGTGTGAAAAAGACAAATAATGTGACTAAATCAATATATTAAAACTTCCTATTTAGTTCATGTGTGATAAATTAAGTAAAAAAGTAACAAAATGAAAAATGAATTAATTACTAATAAGAAAAGTTAATTTATGTGCTTGAAGAGTATAGGATCGATCCAAAAAACCATGTATGTAAACATGATATAATAAAATTGAGTGGGTTGATTTTGTTTATGAATCAAGATCTAGAAGAACATAGTTGAAATCGACTGAGTATTCTAGATAGGAAATCAAGCTACATAACTATGTTGATCTAGTTACTGAAATTTGTTATAGGATTATAGTTTTAGACTAAAAACTATGGAAAAAAAGACTATAAATGAAGAACATAAATGATTAGGCTAGAAAGGATGAACCTGATAAGTTTGAAGATGTTGAAGTCATTAATTTATTTTGTGTATCTCAAATGATGATTTTTACCTTACTAACAGAGTCAATTAGGTTGACTGAGTTTCAAAACCTATATGTAAAGTAGTGAACTAAGTGGAGCCTATCAATCCAGTTACCTATGGTTGAAGATGATCTGCATAGATAGATAAAAAATCAATCACACTGATTATGTGTTAAACTTGTACACATAATATTAGACTAAGTTGATATATTTGATCCATTCTATAAAAATGAAAAATATAGTAAATGATGTTGGAAATATTGTCATTGATGTCAAATTAGAATTTAAATGTCTAAAGGTGTGCGAAATCTTGTTTGATTTTGTTGTCATAAGGTTGGCCATATTGCTAAATTATGTCCAAATAGAGTAAATATATCTTCATGATACGTCAAAGGATATAGAGCCCCTAGAAGGTATGAGAAGAGCCAAATTCAGGTTTGGAGACCTAAGATAGTAAAGTTGATTAGGTTGAGTTTAAGAATGAGAATAAATTACTTGTTACAGTGGATAAAGAATCAAATAAGAATGAATATGAAGAATCCCTTATTACATTTGAGCATGACCCTTGTCAAGATAAGATAGTTTCAAGAGTTGAAAATATGAACAACATTATGAATGTTGAGGTTAATAAGTCCAATAAGTTAGACATGCTTAAATGGGTTTTAAGAGTAAGACACAATAAGATCAAGGAAGTAATAAAGGAGATGTGGGAATCTCTTGAGATTTTTTTATAGGAGCCTTTGTGTGGGGTGTATCTTCTAGGATTATAGGAGACACTTTTAAGAAAAATTAAAGCATGGTGGATGCTATTGAGTCTTGGTTATGGCTATGTTGGATTACAAGAAGGTGACATATTAATTTGTATATCAATTGAAGGGAAACTAGGTGTTATCTCCAGGATAGACCCTTTTCCATTGATCTCAAAGGGGGAGAAATATATAAAATCATAAGAATAGGTTCAAGAAATAGGATGTTACATTAAGGGGGAGTTACTGTATATTTTTAGATGGTTTAATTTATAAGGCTCAGTTTCATGTTGGCATGTGCACTATAGGTTTTCAAAACTAGTGATAGTTTTAGGTTGCCATCAAAGATAAAGGGGGATATTGTTGGAAATATTGTCATTGATATCAAATTATCATTTAAATGTCTAAATGTTTTTTTAATGTTTATATCTTGGCTAAAGTGTGTTAATATTAATTAAATATTAATGAATATATTTTTTGTTACATAAAGACAAAAGAGGGCCCATGAGGAAGCCGAAGAGTCATCACTAAAAAAAGAGAGGAAAATGATGCATTTCTTCATGAAGGGTCACCTTCAGGAATTTGAAGAGTCATTACTAAATATAAAAGAGGAAAGGGTTCATTTCTCCATGAAGGGTCCCCTTGAGGAATTCAAAGAGTCAAAAGGTAACGACAAAGAAAGAATTCAAAGGGTCATGCAAGGTTGAATGCCAAAGGTCATTTGGAAATCTATAAAAAGAAGCATTGGAAGCCATTTAGATATATACAAGTGAATGATTTTATCTAGCTAAGAAGAATAGAGGAGAGAAAAGAAAAGAGAAAATATATAGTAGTATGCAATCATTTGTTAAGAAAGAACCATTGAGAGATAGTGGTGTTTTATACACAAGAGGGGTTGGTGCTCTTGTGGGTTGGTGCTCATGAATCATTACTATGTTGGTTATCAACAAAGGTGTTGGTACTCCTACAAGTTGGTGCTCATTTATATACTTGAGATTATTCTCTGTGGTTTTTCCCACTTTGGGTTTCCACGTAAAATCTAGTCTCTCTCTCTCTCTCTAATGTGGTGAATGTTATTACTTAAAATTTTATTGCATATCTTGAATGAATAATTAGGTGGTTAAATCAAAAGGAATTTGATTAAGTAAAAGATATATCCTATGCTTAATATTTGGTATCAGACTAGATTCCTTTAGAAATGGTTTAACAACTTGAAGGTAGATCAGGGAAAGCAAAAGATGGCCAAGTAGCTAGAGAAGGAGATTCAAGAGTTGAAATATGTGGTCAAGGCTCTTAAGGAATAAGTGTATCTTGGATTCTAAGTTGGCTATAGAAGCAAAATAAGATAAGATGTTTATATAAGATCTTAAGAATTAGCTAGAGGTTACATATTCAAGTTTGAAATCAAGAGAAGAAGAGTGTAATCAGTTGAAGGTTGAGTTAGGTTCTTTGAAGGATAAGCATGAGAGGCTCATAATCAAGGTTGAGAAAGAACATGAAATATTAGTACAAGGTAAGGAGGATGCAATTTCTAAAGGAAAATTAAAGAAGCCAATAAGGAAACACAATGCTTTTAGGTTTTCAAATTATTTTCATGGCCACTATTTTGTTTGTCATCATGTTGGTCGTAGTGCAAGATATTGTATGAGGAGAAGCATTTAGTCAAAGGGAGATCATAGTCATATTAAAGAAAAAGGTATGATAAATGTCATTTTATTTTTTTGTCATAAGATTGGTTGTATTTCTAAATTATCTCCAAATAGATTAAATAGATCGTCAAGGTATGTCAAAGGATACAGAGCCCCTAAAAGGTATGACAAGATCCAAATTTAACTTTGGAGACCTAAGATATTAGAGGTTGATTAGGTTGAGTTTAAGAGTGATAATAAATTGCTGGCTATAGTGGATAAAGAATTAGATAGGAAGGAATATCAATAATCTCTTGTTACATTTGAGCATGAGCCTTGTCAAGATAATATAGTTACAAGATTTGAGAAGATGAACAACAGTATGAATTTTGAGGTTAGTAAGTCAAATAAGTTAGACAAGCTTAAATGGATTTGAAGAGAAAGACACAATCAAATCAAGGGGGTAATAGATGAGATGTGGGAATCTCCTAAGACTTTGTTCTAGGACCTTTTGTGTGAGGTGTCTCTTTTAATCTTCAAGGAGACACCTTTAGGAAAAATTGAAGCATGGTGGATGCTATTGGGTCTTGGCTATGTTGCATGACAAGAAGGTGAGTTGATAGATTAATTTATATATCAGTTGAGGGGGAGCTAGGTGTTAACTCAGACCCTTTGTCATTGATGTTAAAGGGGGAGAAATATAGAGATGCATAGGAATAGGTTTAGGAAACAAGATGTTAGAGTAAGGGGGAATTACTATATATTTTTAGTTGGTTCATTTTATATGTCTCAATTTCAAGTTGGCATGTGCACTATAGGTTTTCAAAACTATTCATAGTTTCAGCTTGTCATCAAAGACAAAGGGGGAGATTGTTGGAAATAATTTCATCGATGTCAAATTATTATTTAAATGTCTAAAGGTATTTTTAATGTTTATATATTGGCTAAAGTGTGTTAATATTAATTAAATATTAATGAATATATTTTTGGTTACATAAAGACAAAAGAGGGCCCATGAAGAAGTCGAAGAGTTGTCACTAAAGACAAAAGAATAAAAGGATGCATTTATCCATGAAGTGTCACCTTGAGGAATCCAAAGAGTCATCACTAAAGTTAAAAGAGGAAAAGGATGCATTTCTTCATGAAGGGTGACCTTGAGGAATCCAAAGAGTCATAGGTAAAGACAAAGAAAGAATTAAAAGGATCATGTAAGGGTGAATGCTAAAGGTCATTTGGAAAGATATAAAAGGAGGCTTACTAATCCATTTAGATATATGAAAGTGAATGATTTTATCTAGTTAAGAAGATCAGACAGAGCAGAGGAAAGAGAAAAAATATAATAGTGTGTTATCATTTGTTGAGAAAGCAACATTGAGAGATAGTGGTGTTTTATACACAAGATGGGTTGGTTCTCTTGTGGGTTGGTGGTCATGAATCATTACTATGTTGGTGCTTAGTAAAGGGTTTGGTGATCCTAAAATATGGTGCTTGTGAACTTTGTAACTTGAGTTGGTGCTCATTTACATACTTGAGATTGTTTTCTATGGTTTTTCTCACTTTGGGTTTCCACATAAAATATGGTATCTCTCTCTCTCTCTCTATCTTATGTGGTGCATGTTATTAATATCATTTTTATGAAATATATTAAAGGACTGATTAAGTTGTTAAAGAAAATAGAATTTGATTAAGTAAAATATATATCCCATACTTAATAATTGGTATCAGAGCAGATTCCTTTGGAAAAAGTTTAACATCTTGAAGGTAGATCAAGGAAACCAGAAGATGGCTATGTAGCTAAAGTAGGATAGTCAAGAGTTGAAATATATGGTTGAGGCTCTTAAGGAATAGGTGTGTATCTTGGATTTCAAGCTGGCTATAGGAGTAAAAGAATATAAGATGTTTATTTAAGATCTTAAGAATCATCTAGAGGTTGATTATTCAAGTTTGAAATAAAGAGAAGAAGAGTGTAATCAATTAAAGGTTGAGATAGGTTATTTGAAGTATAAGCATGAGAGGCTCATAATCACGATTGAGAAATATCATGAAATATTAGTCCTAGGTAAGAAGGATGCAGGTTCTAAAGGAAAATTGAAGAAGCTAATCAGGCAGCCCAATGCTTTCAAGTTTTCAAATTCTTTTCATGGCCACTATTTTGTTTTTCATCATGTTGATCATAGGGCAAGAGATTGTATGAGGAGAAGCAATGAGTCACAGGGAGATCTTAGTCACATTTGAATAAAAGGTATGAGAAATGTTGTTTGATTTTCTTATCATAAGGTTGACCATATTACTAAATTATGTCTAAATAGAGTAAAGAGATATTCAAGGTATGTCAAAGGATACATAGCCCCTAGAAGGTATGAGAAGATCCAAATTTAGGTTTAGAGACCTAAGATAGTAAAGGTTGATTAGGATGAGTTTAAGAGTGAGAATAAATTACTTGCTATAATCGATAAAGAATTAGATAGGAAGCACTGTAAAGAATCTCTTGTTACATTTGATCATGAGCATTTTCAAGATAAGATAGTTGCAAGAGTTGAGAAGATGAACACCATTATGAAAGTTGAGGTTAGTAATTAAAATTAGTTAGACATGATTAAATGGATTTTAAGAGAAAGACACAAGAAGATCAAGGAAGTAATAGAGGAGATGTGGGAATATATTGATATTTTGTTCTAGGAGCCTTTATGTGGGGTGTCTCTTATAGGATTAAAGGAGACATGTTTAAGAAGAATTGAAACATGGTGGATGTTTTTGGGTCTTGGCTATGTTGCATGACAAGAAGGTGAGTTGATAGATTAATTTATATATCAGTTGAGGGGGAGAAATATATAAAATCATAGGAATAGGTTTTGGAAATAGGATGATATGGTAAGGGGGAGTTGCTATATATTTTTAGTTGGTTTAGTTTACATGTCTTAGTTTCAGGTTGGCATGCACACTATGGGTTTTCAAAACTGGTGACAATTTTAGGTTGCCATCAAAGACAAAAGGGGAGATTGTTATAAATATTATCATTGATGTCAAATTATTATTTAAATTTATAAAGGTGTTTTTAATGTTTATATCTTGCTAAGGTGTGTTAATATTAATTAAATATTAACTAATATATTTTTGGTCACATGAAGACAAAAGAGGGCCCATGAGGAAGCCAAAGAGTCATCAATAAAGATAGAAGAGGGAAAAGATGCATTTATCTATGAAGGGTCACCTTGAGCAATATGAAGAGTTATCACTAAAGATAAAAGAGTAAAAGAACACATTTCTCTATGAAGGGTCACCTTGAAGAATTCAAAGAGTCACCAAGTAAAAACAAAGAATGAATTCATAGGGTCATACAAGGGTGAATGCCAAAGGTCATTTGGAAAGATATAAAAGGAGGCTTGGGAATCTATTTAGATATATGGAAGTGAATGATTTTATTTGGATAAGAAGATCCAAGAGAGTAGAGAAAAGATATAGTAGTGTGCTATCATTTGTTGAGAAATCAACATTGAGAGATAGTCATGTTTTGTACATAAGAGGGATTGGTGGTCCTGTGGGTTGGTACTCACAAATCATTACTATGTTGGTGCTCAGAAAAGGGGTTGGTACTCTTATAAGTTGGTTCTTGTGAACTTTTTAATTTGAGTTGGTGCTCATTTATATACTTGAGATTGTTCTCTATTATTTTTCCCACTTTGGGTTTCCATGTAAAATCTAGTGTCTCTCTCTCTGTCTTATGTGGTGCATGTTCTTACTTTTAGTTTTATTGCATATCTTGAATGAATGATTAAGTGGTTAAAGTAAAAGGAATTTTATTAAGTAAAAGATATATCCCATTCTTAATAATTGGTATCAAAGCAGATTCATTTAGAAATATTTTAACAACTTGAAGGTAGATTAGGGAAAGCACAAGATGGCCAAGAAACTAAAGAAGGAGAATCAAGAGTTAAAATCTATGGTAGAGACTCTTAAGGAACATGTGTATATATTGCATTCTAAGTTGGCTATAGAAGCAAAATAAAATAAGATGTTTATTCAAGATCTTAAGAATCAGCTAGAGATTTCATATTCAAGTTTGAAATCAAGAGAAGAAGAGTGTAATCAATTTAAGGTTGAGTTAGGTTCTGTGAAGGATAAGCATGAGAGGCTCATAATCAAGGTTGACAAATATCATGAAATACTAGTCCAAGGTAAGAAGGATGGAAGTTATGAAGGCAAATTAAAGAAGCCAATCAAGCCGCCTATTGCTTTTAGGTTTTCAAATTCTTTTCATGGCCACTATTTTATTTGTCATCATGTTGGTCATAAGGAAAGAGATTGTATGAGGAGAAGCAATTAGTTAAAGGGAGATCTCAATCAAATTTAAGCAAAAGGTATGATAAATGTTGTTTGATTTGATGTCATAAGGTTGGTCATATTTCTAAACTATGTCCAAATAAAGTAAAGAGATATTCAATGTATGGAAAAGGATATAGAGACCCTAAAAGGTATGAGAAGAGACAAATTTAGGTTTGGAGACATAAGATAGTAAATTTTGATTAGGTTGAGTTTAGGAGTGAGAATAAATTACTTGCTATAGTGGATAAAGAATCAGATAGGAAGGACTATGAAGAATCTCTTGTTACATTTGAACATGCACCTTGTCAAGATAGGAAAGTTGAAAGAGTTGAGAAGATGAACAAAATTATGAATGTTGAAGTTAGTAATTCAAATATATTATACATGCTTAAATGGATTTTAAGATAAAGACACAAGAAGATCAAGGAAGTAATAGAGGAGATGTGGGAATCTTTTGAGATTTTGTTCTAGGACCCTTTGTGTGGGGTGTATCTTCTAGGATTCAAGGAGACACTTTTAAGAAAAATTCAAACATGGTGGATGTTTTTGGGTCTTGGCTATGTTACATGACAAGAAGGTGAGTTGATACACTAATTGGTATATCAGTTGAGGGGAAGCTAGGTATTAGCTCTAGGACAAACCCTTTTCCATTGATGTCAAAGGGGGAGAAATATAGAAAAGCACAGGAATAGGTTCAAGAAATATAATGCTATAGTAAGGGGGAGTTAATATATATTTTTAGTTGATTCATTTTACAAGTCTCAGTTTTGGGTTGGCATGTGCATTATAGGTTTTCAAAATTGGAGACAGTTTTAGGTTGTCATAAAGACAAAGGGGGAGACTATTGGAAATATTGTCATTGATGTTAAATTATCATTTAAATTTCTAAAGATGTTTTTAATGTTCATATCTTGGCTAAAGTGTGTTAATATTAATTAAATATTAATGAATTATTTTTTGTTATAGAAAGACAAAAGAGGGCCCATGAAGAATTTGAAGAGTCACCACTAAAGACAAAAGAGGAAAAGGATACATTTATCCATGAAGGGTCACCTTGAGGAATCTAAATAGTCATCACTAAAGATAAAAGAGGAAAAGGACACATTTCTCCATGAAGGGTCAGCTTGAGGAATTTGAAGAGTCACTAGGTAAAGACAAAGAAATAATTTAAAGGGTCATGCAAGGGTGAATGCCAAAGGTCATTTGGAAAGATATAAAAGGAGGCTTGGGAAGCCACTTAGATATATGGAAGTGAATGATTTTCTCTAGCTAATAAGATCAGAAGAGAGCATAGAAAAGAGAAAATATATAGTAGTGTGTTATCATTTGTTGAGAAACCAACAATGAGAGATAGTGGTGTTTTATACACAAGATGGGTTAGTGATCCTATGGGTTAGTTTTCATGAATCATTATTGTGTTTTTACTCAGCAAAAGGGTTGGTGCTCCTGTAAGTTAGTGCTTAAAAACTTTGTAACTTGAGTTGGTGATCATTTATATACTTGAGATTGTTATTCATGGGTTTTCCCACTTTGGGTTTCCATGTAAAAATTTGGTCTCTCTCTCTCTCTCTCTCTCTCTCTCTCTCTCTCTCTCTCTATCTCATGTGGTGCATGTTATTGCTTTCAATTTTATTACATATATTGAATGAATGATTAAGTGGTTAATTCAAAAAGAATTTGATTAAGTAAAAGATATATCTCATGTTTAACAAATTATAATGAATTAAGGCATGAAAGAAAATCTATGAGGGTTAGTTCAACGTTGGGTTCACTAGAAAGTATACAATGGAAAGTGAAGCTAATATAAACATAAATCATATCTTAGAGAATATAAATCATATTAGTCCTTCCAATTGTTGGTACATTTAGACAATCATGGTTATGACCAATATAGATACACTAGACATAACTAAGGTGTCCCTTACCACACAATATCACTAGAGAGGGTTCCAAAGCCTCTAGTCAAGAAATAACACAAAATAAAGCTATCTAATTTCTACGTTTTCTTGTCAAATTAAATGAAAAAGTAAAGTAAATATAACTTAATTCTCACCAAATCATGTGGCACAAAATGGGGGCAATAAACATAAAAGTAAACATGAAAGTGATAATTCTAATTAAATCAATATAGATATAAACATAATGCATGAAGAGATAAACAGATTAAAAATACATTAATTATTTTACTTATATCTACTAAAATAAACGAATAAGAGTTAAAGATACTTACCTTGAAGATGAACCTATCGAGGTTCCATATCTCCCTTGGCCAATGTTTATTTGTAAGATGTTATTGATGTTTATAAGGATCACTAATATAGGTCAGATCTAGGCTATATGACATCTCCTAATTATCTAACACTTTTCCATAATACAATATTATTCTGTCCAATTTTATGTCCTAAAGAATGACTCTTTAAGCAAAATGGTGGAAGAGTAGATTGTAAAGAAGTGTAAATGAATGATTAAATTTATCCCTCTCTATGAAATGGTAGATTGAACCTTAAACTCTTCTAAAATATTTTGAAATATATTGATCCCAATTTACCATGTTATTTAATATATAAAGTAGTTAGGTCCAAATTAGGTTGGCCAAGGCTTACCTAATCCTATAACATGCTTATATTTTAAGAACAATGTCAATCTAGGTTGCATGTATTTGATAAATATCAAAAATATGATTTGGATTATGTGGGGGATGTTTGAGGTAATGAATTTCATGGAGGAGAGTGTAAGGGAGGTCTAAAATCTTAAGAAAATGTGTAAGAGAGCTTGTTAGGAATTAGTTTTTACTTTAGTAAATAATTTTGGATACTTAAAAAGAGGTAAATATTATATTGAGTGAATTAGTTATTATATTATATTATTTGGTTATTTGAATAGATTGTAGTAATAATATATTCATTTATAGTCAATTGGTTGTTAAACTAAGTGATTATAGGGATGTGAGAGATATACCATAAGTGGTTTCTTTGTTTCTTTCTTCTGTTGCCAAATCAAGTTGGGTCTAATAGGGATTTTGGAAGGTTTGGGTTTACCAAATGGTTTTGGAGACTTTACCAACTTAAAAAAATGGAAGGATTCCTTAAGACAATACATGGAAATGCTCACATCTCCCATAATAACCTATTTTACAAGGGTTATAAAAAATGGATCAACTAAAGTGGATGTAAGGTCACTACCATTTTGGTGGATGTGAAAATATTTACTTATTCTTCTTTTAAATGAATTTAGAACCTGGATAATAGTTATAATTATGAAACTCAACCTCTAGATGTTTATAATAATGATAAGGTTGTAGATCAACAGGAGTAATGACCTCAATCCCATTGTGGGGAAAATTAAGGCACTAATGCAAGGTGGATATAATGGCCTATACTTCATGGATCCAAGGATGACCAAGAAGTATGTTATAAGGAAACTCAATATACATAATATGTAATAATGTGTGATAGGACACAAACCCAATAGTGATTAGAAAACAAAATTTACCAAAAGACCCACTTTTAACATTATTGTAAGCCTTTATGGTGATCGTCTCTAGTTAAGCATCCTTCGCAGTGTAACCCAATATCTATACCAATTTGAGGGACATTATGTTCAACATTGAACCATTGTCTATAAGAACTCACTTAATCTTATGGTTTTAATGATGACCTTAAATAATAGGGTTTATTATGGCTCATATTAAGAGTGGACATGTCTTTTTGATAAAATATGAGATGTCAAAATAAAGACAAATGTCCTACTAGTGTTTAGAACTATTCAGGATTAATATCTTGGAGAAAAGTGGATTGTTGTAAAGGGTCCTTCAAAATAGTTCTATAGACTGCAGATGTTCACAAGAGATACAAAATAAAAATTTATGTTGGGGTTTTACTTAGTTGATTTGATAGACTATAAGTCTTTTCAATAGTAGGATGAGATAGTTTAGCATTATCTATCTTAGTGTTCAACTTTAGATCTGAAGGTACAATGTTCACATTAGGTTCAGTGGTAGAAGAAGTGTGCAAAGGGCCCTCAAAAGTAAATTGTAAGCATCTAGTTGTGATCAAACAATATAGAGGTGGGAAGGAGCTGTTATAATTATAAAATAAAGGCAAAGGGACTTTGAGAGTGACTCATGGGCATCTAGTTACATTTGAAAAATTTTGAGTAGATGAGGAACCACTATAATTATAGGAAGGATAAGGTATGTAAATGGTAACTCATGCAAATAGAGGTACAATAAAATTAAAATTATTTAATGCAAAATTACTTGAGGGAGAGGGTGTTGACCGTATAAAAATGGGTCTAATACTTTGAGGAGTATGTGATGGTTCATGGGTTTTAACAATGATAGTGGCAATGTGGTTAACATAAATGGATCCCATAGTATTCTTTTAGTCATAAGGCATGTTGTTATAACCTAGGTTGTTAGCATGGGTATTATGCTCTTGATTATGATCATGTTGATTAAGATTTTGAACTTAATTTATATTCTACCATTGATTCAATTTATGGTCTCAATATTTCCTTGGTGGTTTTTAGTTATGTTGAGGAAATAGATCTTTGTAGATTACCATATCATGATTAGTGTCATGTGGAGAAAGTTTTATCTAAACTCCACCACTCTTAATTAAATATTGAATAAGTAACTACAACTGAACACAATGATAAGCACCATGACCAACAATATGATGGAAGTTTCAAAATTCATTTACTTGATACCAATAAGGTTTTGGTTGATATTCAGAAAATGGCCTAGTATATACCATACAATCAAATTAGATGAAACAAGATTTTGGAGCACTACATCAACAATCTCTCCTAGTTTTCTAGATAATCTAAAGTTTTTATTGAATACCCTCCATCAAGGGACTCTTTGTAAAGTTTTTGGTGGATTAGGTAGAGATAATTACATATTTTGGGCTGACAGAACCTACACCATTTTTACATGTATTGCTTGAGTTACTCCATTTCCAACTATGTTCTTATTCTACTTGAACCCCTTGGGTTTCTTTATTTTAATAATTTGACTAGGAGATTGGGTCTAATTTGACATTTGACCCTATGAATAAATTTTGACAAGGCCTTTGGTAATAACATCTTCTCAATCTACACACCCTTGTCTATAGTTTATTCAAATGTGTTTGCATAAGCAAACCATAGATTTTTCACCACCTCAAGGTGTAAATTTTGTGAAAATATGTTATCCAAATATTTATCTATCAAATTATGTTGAAATTATCTATATGATTCTCTCCCCCACTATAGATATGCTGCAAAGCTTTCCCCATCTCATTGTCTAGCTTTGCATAAGTCGAAAATGGTCAATTTATGTTAAATATTATATGATAAGTGGTTGAAAATCTTTTCAAATAGATCAATCCAATCTACCACTAATATTTTGGGTAACTTAATAATACAAGCTAAATATTGTCTGACTAAACTTCATGAAAATAAACAAAGCAAATAAATTTTGATGTAAGCTACCTCTTTACATAATGCAAAAAATGATTGAATGTGTTCATGAGGGTTACCCTTTACTTTATATTTGTTGAATTTGGGTGCCTCAAAATGAGTTGGAAAGGATAATTAGAGAATACTAAAATTGAATAGATATGGACATATCTCATCAAATTTGTACTTCTTTATTTTGTTTCCTATCTCCAATCATGACATGATTTATCACATGAAATTATACTCTTGCATGTTTGGTTCATCCATGGGTTGAATATAATTATATTAGGGTGGTATGTGCCCCATATTTCATGGATTTTTTAGGTATATACACTCATTAATCCATAATTTTTTTTTGGTTCACTCCTTCAGTTGTGTAAGTGAGCCATTGATTTTGAGGAGTTAGTGGTCTATTCACCAAAATACATGTTGGTTGAGATGAATTAGATAAATTGTTTTGAATAATTCCCTCAATATGCACTAAATTATTTGGTCCTTGATTTTTTGAAGGAACGAGAGCTTCTTCATGATTTAAAAATATATACTCCGTGTCTAGTGAAGCATAATGTTAAACCTCTTGAGACGTAGGTTGTTTAATTGAGACATATTGATCCAATTTAGGTGTGTTCTCAACTAAAGTTTCTTGCATTAGTTTAATTACATTCCCTTTATCCTTGGAAGCATAATTATTTATAGAAGTGGCAACTAGAGAGTCCATCAAGTCTGCAATAAGTTAAACCGCATATAGTTGACTTATCTTTTTGATCTTGATGACAAGATCTTAATCATTATGATTTGACTCAATGAGCACTTTATTTACTTTGATAGAAGATGCAATATTTGTTTTTCAATATTGGTGAGGAATTATTATCATTTTTTTATTCTACCCAAACAAAGGTATGTCATTTTTCTATAATAAAGTCTCATGGCAATCTAGTGCTTGAATAAATCAACCTTAGGAGTATTTCATCCTTATCATCTAGTGGTTGATGTTCAAAGTATTCTTCCTTAGATCCTATAGTTATGGGAATGTCCTTAAATACCATAAAATTATCTTTTCTATCATAAAAGTGTTACTCCTCATAGCTAGGGACATAAGGGACCCTACTACGAGTGTACCTTTACGTCATTATCTATAAGGTTATTTCCTATGTTCGAAAGGTTTGGAAAATGTTTTTTATATGTTAAAAAAGTGTGTTTTGATTTTATCCAAACAAGTGACAAGGAAAAAAGAGGCTATAATAAAGAGAGGGTGGCTTAGTACCACATAATTATAATAAATGGTTCATGAAATTACTCAACTTTAGTGGGTTTAAATCATTAAATTAGAAGAGGGCATGATAGCTCAAAAACCTATAGTGTAAACTAGTACACCAAATATAAGTTTAGAGATACATCAATATCATAAAATCTAGTTCAACATTGATGAGTTGATACTAGAAAATTAGAAGAGAGTCTTTTTTATTAGGAAAGTAATAATGTGAACTAAGAAACTCAATTTATGAAAACATGCAAGAAGTCCTAAGTATAATAGTAAAACCAAATCGGTAACACAATGCCACCACATGGTAATAGGAGGTAGAATAAAATGTGTTATATAACTTAGAGTGTGAGTGATAGACTAGATAACCTAAGTTCACAATGATCAAATGATGATGATTCTATAAACAACATTCATCTCAAATGGAAAAATCACACCCAAGTTAAATCAAACCAAATGAAAATGGTAAACTAATTAACACCTTAGTCAAAAACTTAGAAAGGTGAGAGTTTAAATTTGAATTAAAAAGTGAAAGACTTAAATATTTTTGAAAAATGGTTAAGACTTAAATGGATAGCATAACAATGTTGTTTAAAAAAGGTAAATACAATGTTTAGGATGAGGATATGAATAAGGCAAAGGATGATTTTGATTTGACAAGTGTAATGCCTCCTTTTTCAAATAATGGTGGGTAAAAAATGTGTTTGGTTGACACGTTGTGTTTGAAAACAAGTTTTTAGACTGAAATTAAGACTAAGAAAGTAAAAAAAAAGAACAAATACAACTAAATATAATGTCCAGAGCCCTAAACTGATAAGCTTTATTTTTATTGCTAAAATATGTCTATATATGTTCCATTTTTGAGGATTTAAAGTGTTAATCAAAAAATTAAAGCACATGACTTAGTAGGTTTTGACACACCCTTATCCCAAGAGATTGTACAATGACATGAACCTTTAGGCTACATGTCCTACATCAACAATATGTCCACAACAAGTGGGGTTGTTCTAAAACTTAATTTTTTGACCATCTAGATGGTCTCAAATGTGACTAAAACTAGAGATGCCTCACATCAATTAAGTTCATATTGATTAACTTACTATGCAAAGGTCTATTCCTTTTCATAGTGATTCCATAAATGTACTACTTAGTGGAATCCCCTAGTTAACTAGACCTGATTAAGGTTTTCATTACTACAAAAGGAAAGGTTATCCACTTAACCTCCTAGCTCTTATAGTATATGTGCCCTTATTTATATATCCTACTATGGATCGGTGTTGAAATAATGTTAAGAGATGAAACCCAAGGTCAAATCTTCCCTAAAGAACTCATGAAGAAGCTATGAATTCCACTTCAAAAGCCAAGTTGCATAAAATAAAAAGAAGTGAAAATACTTTAGAGGTTGTTCTTGGATCACTCAAATAATACAAGTTTTGTGGAGATCCTTGACAACATTATTTTCATGCCTTGGATAAAGACACAATTACAAGGAAAAGGTGATTTTGGTCACCCAAGCTACTTAAAGGGGATGGGGGGAGAGTATACACGCATCCTTTATTTTTTCATAAAATAAAAACAAGTAACTGATTATCTATCATAAAATAACACACTTTTAAAAACTTTGAAATTCAAGTGAGTGTTAGTTTTAATCACCAAAGTGAAGTGTTTTATGAAATTCTTGGTCCCTTGGCCTTAATTGCAAACTTTGAAAAACTTCACAAAATAACTTAACATAAAAAACATCTAACTTACTTTTAAACACCAAAGGGGAAGTTAAAGACTTAATCATGCTCAAATTTGTCACTTTTTCATGTGTGTGACCTGTAAATGTTAGAGGGCTTCCTTCTACTTTGAAGCATAATTTTCAATGAAACAAGTTTCAAAAACTTGCTCTTAGGTTCTCTATTTTTATTAAACAAAAACTAATGTTGGTAAATAGTGACCAATGCCATTTACAACAAGAATAATGCTAGTCATAAAATAAATGACGTTAGTTGATAAAGACTGATACTAGTTACCTGTGAACCCTTAAGCAAAAAATATTTTTCATAAAAAACACTTATTAACCCAAGTTAGAGTAAAATATCCATCAAAGCTCTGGATCATGGAATATAATGTTCAGACAGAGACAAAAACAAAAATATACAACTTGCAATCTCTAAGAAAGCTTAAAAACTCAATTTTCCTCTATGTTATACCCTACACTAGAATTAATGCTAGTTAGCTAGGATTGAAACCAGTTACACATAACCGATATCAATCACTATGTGACATGTTTATCAACAAAAAAAAAACATTAGAAAATAATGATAAAATTTTGATTTTTAAGGATTTTTAATGACTTTGTAATAAATCTAAGATTTCTAGGTTGGTATGTAAGCTAAAAAATTCAAATTTATCTACATTAACAAAGGAGAAATAAATTTGAAGAATAGTTACCTTTAAAGATGAACCTAATGTGCCTAAATCTCTCCCTTGGCCAAGATGTTTTATAAGGGGTTGTTGTGGTATATAACAAGGATAACTCAGATCTATGCTACATAAATTCTCTATACATCCAAAAAATTATCCAAAAGACAATATTCATATCCCCAAGTGTAGTATTAAAACCCTAAGTAATGATCTTCAAGTATAATTGTGGATAAAAAGATGTACAATAGATGAAGTTTGTATTCTTCTCTCTATAAATGACAAAAATAATGTGTATATGTAGTTGAATATAACCCTAAACCTTTCCAAAATTTTAGCTAATAGTGTTAGATCAATTTAACTTATATTGTTAATTGATAAAATTAAGTTAAATTCTTGTATGGGTTTTTTGAGATTAACCTAGATCTATAACATGATAACATAGTTTAGTCTAGGTTGACATTATTCGATAAATCTCAAAAAGATTTGTTGGCTTAGATAGGGGCTATATAAGGTGGTGAATTGCTTTGAGGAGTGTGTAAGGGAGGAGGAAAATCTTAGGGAAGTTTATAAGAGATGTTTGTGTTGATTACAAGTTGTGGTATATGGTAAAACAATCTTGAAAAGTAAAAATGGTCTACCCACCCATTTCCCAGTGAAACCTTTAAGGCATGCACTCAAAGAGATTGAGACTCGATGGGTTTATGTAAGAGATAAAACATTAATAATTTATAATGTTTGAAAATATTATGTGTATACTCAATGAAGTGTATTAAGTAATGAAATGATTATCTATTTTATATGTTCTAATTATGTAATGTAATTAAATTTAATTTTTATTTACCATTTAACATAGAAATGGATTAAAATATTTCAAATAAACATACAAAAAACTATATCAATACAATCAATCTAGTTGTGGCACACAACACAAACCTTGTACCAACATTGGTTGATACATGTTTTGTAATACTTCATCTAATTATTATAGAGAAAGTAACAAAAATAGAAATGTTAATCTATGTGGTCCTTCTTAAATGTTTTAAATTAAATGAAAATTTAAAAATAAATGTGATAGAGAGTTGGTTATAAGAAGTAACTAAAAAGGTAATATAAAGATGTTTTCATGGAGTTAAAGTTGAAAGGGATCTATACTGATGATGGTACAGTCTTGGTATTGTGCCCTACCTCCTCACTTCACAATCTATAAATGATTAGGGTGTTGGGTGTTTTAAAAATATATAACATCAACTAAATATTTATAATCAACCATAAAATTTAGTCAACTTTCCTTTTGTTGATGAAATCCATGTAGGTAAAGCTTGGGTAGAATTCCTTTAATGTTTACTAATTTTATGTGGTTTGTAAGTGTGTGAAAAAGAAAAATAATGTGACTAAATCAATAGATTAAAATTTACTATTTAGTCTATGTGTGATACTCTAAGTAAACAAGTAAAAAAATGAAAAGTGAATTAATTACTAAAAATATAAGTTAATTTCTTTTCTTGAATAATAAAAGATTGATCCAGACAATCATGTATGTAAAAAAGATATAATAGAATTGACTAGGTTGATGTTGTCTGTGAATCAAGATCTAGAAGAACACAGTCAAATGAATCGATTGAGTATTCTAGATAGGAAATCAAGCTACATAACTATGTCAATCTAGTTGCCCTAGTTTGTTATAGGGTTATAATTTTATAGATTGAAAATTGTGAAAAACAAGACTGGAAATGTAGATTAGAAATGACTGGGATGGTAAGAATGAAATTGATAATTTTGAAGATGTTGAAGTTATTGTTTTTATATTGTGTAGATCAAATGATGATTTTAACCCTACTAATAGAGTCGATTGGGTTGACTGAGTTTGAAAAATTGAATTAACTAAGTTGAGGTTAGTGATCCAATTACTTACATGGTTGAATATGATATGTATAAATAAATACATAATCTATCACAATGATTATGTGTTAAACCTATACACATCATGCTAGACTAAGTCAATAGATTCAATCCATACTATAAAAATGAAATATATAATACATGATAATAAATTAAGGCATGAAGGAAAACCTGCAAGGGTTAGTTCATGTTAGGTTCACCATAATATATAAAAGGGAAGGTGAATCTAATCTAAAAATCAATCCTAGCTCAAAGAATATACATCACACCAGTCCTTCCATTTATTAGTACATTTAGATAATCATAGTCATGACCAACATAGATCTACTAGATATAACTAAGGGGTCTTTTACCACACATTATCACTAGAGAGGGTTCCAAAGCCTCTTATTAAGCAATACCACATAATAACCATAGCTATGTTTTATGTTTTTTTAATCAAATTATATGACAAAGTAAAGTAGATCTAACCTAGTTCTCACCAAAGCATGTGGCACAAAATGGAGATAATAAACATAAAAGTAAACATGAAAATAATAATTTTAATTAAATCAATATAGATATAATACTAATGCATCTAGATATAAATACATTAAAAATACATTAATTATGATACTTATATCTACTAAAATAGAGGAATAAGATTTAAAGATACTTACCTTGAAGATGAACCCGTCAAGGCTCAATCTCTCCCTTGGTGAATAGTTATTTGTAAGAGGTTATTGTGGTTTGTAAGGATCACTAATATATGTCATATCTAGGATATATGACATCTCCTAAGTATCCAATACTTTTTTACAAGATAATATTATTCTCTCCAATTGTAAGTCCTAAGAAATGACTCCTCAATCAGAATGGTGGAAGAGTAGATTGCAAAGAAGCACAAATGAATGATTAAATTTATCCATCTCTATGAAATGGAAAAAAGGATGTTTTTATATATCCATATCAAAGCTTAAGCTATTTTTTTAAAATTTGACAGGGTCATCCCAATCGATCGTGTTTTTTAATAAATAAAGTAGTTAAGTCCCAAATTAGGTCAGTCGACGCTGACCTAATCCTCTAACATGCTTATATTTTAAGAATAGGGTTGGACCAAGTTGACTTTATTGATTAAATGTCAAAAATATGATTTGAATTAGGTAGGGGATGTTTGAGGCAATGAATTTATTGGAGGAGTAAGGGAGGTGTAAAATCTTAAGAAAATGTATAGGAGAGCTTGCTAGGAATTAGTGTTTACTTTAGTAAATACTTTTGGATATTTACCAAGAGGTAAGTATTATATTGAGTGAGTTAGTTATTAGATTATATTATTTGGTTATTTGAATATATTTTAGTAATATTATATTTGTATATACTCAATTGGTTGTTAACTGAGTGATTATAGGGATGTGAGAAATATATGGAGATATGATCTCCATAATTATAGGAAAGAGTTTTCCTATATATTTTTAAAGTAACGTATGAGTTTAATATAAAATAAATAATATTATAATGTATTTTTAATTATTCTAGTGTTTAACTCCATTATTTTAGTGTTAATATTGTGTAGACACTAACTATTCCCATTATCTTATATCTTAGCAGGTTGTTTCTAATGGGATAATATATTTTTTGAAGGGAAAGCTCTATAGTTTTTCCTTACTTTCCCTGACATGTGAGTACCATATATAGTTTATGGGAGATCATAGACTAGTTTTGTAGGCTTAGTTCTAGAAAGCATTCTGATCTGCTAACTCCATATGCATTGTGTACATGATCATTTACCAATGTGTTATTTATGTGGTTTATGATATATAAGGAGGATATTATTATATTGGAGTGTCAATTATTGATTGGATCTACAATCTATTATTCATGCCTATGCTACATTGTAGTTTTGATCTTTGATGACTTGAGACTCATCTTAAATGCAGACTTGTGAAATCTATAGAAACATTGATTAAAATAGACCAATAATAGATCTGAGCACATATTATATCTTCAAAATATGATCATATATTTATCCATGCAAGTCAATCATGTCTTGACTACTATAAAATATGATTTTGGAATTTTTTATTCCATTAACTACTCATATAATTTCAAAGGATTCAAATCATCTACAATCATTGCATTGTTTATAGAATTTTTGAGATAATTAAACATGTAAATAGTGTTGGCCCATTTAAATCAAACTCATAACTACATTTAGATCACCTCAAACCCTGCACCAACATTATATTAGTTTTAAATTGTTCTCCTTGATACCTTGGTCATGACTTTTCATCCATGTGAATTCATTCAGATCTGCATCAATCCATCTTTACGACCACCTTTAATTTGCATTTATCTTGCAACTAGACTTGTCATTTCTAGACTCACCATGTAAATGACATACTTATGTTTTAATTGTATTATTTATTTAATCACCATGAAAATGTGCCATCCTTCTTAATTTTTTTACCTATATTTAGTATGCCCATACATCTTTAGCTACCATCTACCTCAAACCTAACCTTGGAGACTTCAAACTCACTACATTGATTTCCTCTCACCACCCATGGATCTGGTTTTCATGTAAACATTAACCACTGACTTCAATGTTACACTGACATGTGGCATATAAATGTATTAGGTATTTTATTTTTAAATTTAACACATTTAGTTTTTTTTAATTTTGTTTCTTAAAGATTACAATGATAATTGCCAATATTTAAGTCTAATTATAGTTTTTTAAGTTGTATTATTTCAACATGAGAGTCATTTTAATATTATGTATGTATTTAAATATAATAATGAGTCAAGTTATAGTTATAGTCATATTATTTTGTAAAAATAAAATAATGAGACTTGTATTCTATAAAATAGTATTGTCATTTGTAAAAAAGTTGTATATGTCTTTTTAGTGAGTTTTCATTGTCAAAAAGTTCAAAAATCATCTTTATAAAAAATTTAAAGTCGAGAATCAGAGTCATAATAAAAAATGAGTCAAAATAAAAAATTTAAAAGTGTTAAATTTTTTTGGGTCATCATCAAGTCATGTTTTCATAGAGTCAAATTTGTAAAAATAAAAAAAATTACCTCACAGAGGCATTTTCACTTGTACGTGACATCCAAAATATGGGGGGGCGGGGGGGGGGGGGGGGGGGGAAGGGGCTCGGGTGAGATTTCTCCTTGACAAATTTATGAATATGAACTTCATCAACATATCAGTGAAGTGAACAACTTTGCCTATTAGGGGATAGGAGAAATGGAGGTTAGAGGTTATAGATCCCATCATCAGTCACCAATGATGGGTCTAAGATGATTTGGTGACATTTTTGTGATATATTTTTTAATATATTTTCATTATATATCTATAAATAAGAATAAAAGTGCATGCCTATTCAAGTAATGTAATTATTGAGCACTTAAAAACATAAATACCTGATGTGAAACCATAATGAAAAGAAAAAAAGGACCAATGTAAGTCAATTCATGGATCTTGAAAAGGTTTGTGTTAGATCCTATAAACCATTGGAGATGGATAATTGATGAGGTTACTATTCATATCAAGGTTTGTGGTAAACCTAATTAAAACCATGGAAGGAGTGAGCCTTTATTTTTATCAATGTCATGATCCAAATAGGGCATACCATAGGGGTGAACATACTATAGGTGAGAGTTTGAATGTTTTACCACCATGTAAAAACTAAGAGAGGAATGTTAGGAATTAGTTTTTACTTTAGTAAATACTTTTGGATATTTACCGAGAGGTAAATATTATATTAATTTAGTTATTATATTATATTATTTGGTTATTCAAATATATTTTAGTTGTAGAGATGGAATCCAAAGATAGTTAGATAAAGAATTAGTCATGAAAAAATCAAGAAAAATACATACGAACACAACTAGCTAAGTTAACTTCTTCGACAGGGTTTGGAAAATGACAACTAAGAGCTATTGAAAGAAAACATACATAATACCTATCCAAGAGCTTCCCATCATCCAAATGTAGCTCAAATGTGATTTCACCTTGACTTTATACTAATGAAACTAGGCTCATGATATTTGAATTAAATGCATGCCTATCTTGAAGCTATCCTATTATAAATTAAGAATAATAAACACCATACACAAATGGCTTTTGGAGAGAATTTTGGATCATAAGTTTATGCAAATGAAACTTTAAAATTTTGGTCTTGGCCCTCTTGTTTATAGAATTTTTAGATTGATCAAAATCAATCATGAACATCCATCTTGAGATCAAGATATGTGGTCATGAATTAATCCAATTTTTTATAATTAATCCATTATTACCCTCATAAATATTTGGAGAGAAGGGGTATTAGAGAGGCATGGGAGGCCCTAAGCCTGATATTTGTTACATTTATGGCTTATGGATGCCACCCCACAAATGGTGTCATTTGATGATGAAGATAATAAAAATCAAATTCCAACTAAAAGATATTCAATAACTTCCATGGATTTTCCACTTAATATCCTAATTTGGATTAATTTGCCTAAGTGATATTAACCAAATTTTATGCAATTATTTGGAAATTGGTTGCACATTATTAACCAAATTGGTTAGAATATCATATTACTAGGATGTAATTTGACTGGAGTAAAATTAGAATAAGGTATTAGTTGTATATGGACTAATATCCCATTTAGGTCATTATCGATACAAAATAACACATGCACATGTCATGTGCTTCAGAATTAGAAGAAAAGAGTGATTTAGAGCACCAAAATGCATTTTCATCATTTTGACTTGAAATGATTTGATAAAGTTTAATAATTACGCAAAAATAATTACCCCATTTAGGTATACATTATCCTAAATTGACAATTTTATATGACAAACTCGAACCATTTAGTGTGTTTAAGTGATTTTGGCCCATATTGTGCACTTTTACAAATTTTGAATAAGACTGCCAATTTCAACATAATGGTGTTAGGAATTGGATGTCTATAGTAATAAAAATATATTCATATATAGTCATTTGGTTATTAGACTAAGTGATTATATGGATGTGAGAGATATATTGAGATATCATCTCCATAATTATAAGAAATATTTTTCCTATATATTTTTAAAGTCTCATATGAGTTTGATATAGAATAAATAATATTATAGTGTGTTTTTAATTATTATGTTTTTTGGCTCCATTATTTAGTTTTAATCTTATGAAAACTCTAAATATTCCCATTAGATATTTGTGTTGGTTTCATGTGGTGGTGGAGGGGACAATAATATTGTGAAGCACTAATGGTCTACCTATCCATTTCTTAATTCACCATTTAAGGTATGCAACCAAAGAGATTTAGTCTTGAAAAGTTCTTGAAAGAGAGAAAACATAAGTAATTGATAAAGTTTAAAAATATTGTGTATACATTTTGTAGCTTAGATGTATATCTATAAACCTACCTCCAAGTTTACATGGCTTCTACAAGCACCCTTTAAATGTCTACACAAAAAAATGTTTGGATGGAAAGGAATTTGAACTTGGGATGAAAGACTAAACATTTATTGGTATACACAAAAATGTTTGTTTGGATGGAAAGTTATTTAAACTTGGGATCAAATAATTATGAAAATATTGGTATACATAGAAGTGTATTTTTAATAACTGCTATGCTTATTTAATTATGCATTTGATTAATTCATGCATATACTAACACATTATAGAATTAAACAAACATGAAATAATTTCAAGCTTAAATGGAAATTGATTTGAACTAGGGATGGAAGAATGAACATTTATTGGCATCTGGATGGAAGCCCTAAATATTTTCAATTAAATACTAATAAATATTATTGTATTTGTATCTAAATTAAAGTTTTCATTAACATAATAGTAATTTCTATTTCCTTTTTATCAAAATTAAGGTTCTTATTGACATAAAAATATAATGAGGCTTTATATGCTATGATGTTTATAAAATTTACCAAAACAAATATACAAATTAAAATATTTTGTTTACATTTCCTTAAAACTTTGTGTATGTAGGCATACCTTCTATTTACTATGGGCCATTAATAGAAAACAATGGGAAATGTTGGAATATTAGTGTGTGTATGATTCAACATTCACTAGTATGTGGATGGAACCCTAGAAAGTTTTCATTCACATACCAAAAAATACAATTGTCTTTGTATCAAAATTAATATATTCATTCAATGTTAATCATATGTATCAAACCAAATCATTTTTTGAAAGCATGTAGTTGTAATTTTGATATGTTGATGTGAAGTCATGTTGTTGTGTTATTCATTCTCATTTCAAACATTACAAATATTCTTTGTCATTTTTATTATTGGCATGGTTTCTATTATGTTGTCAATTGCTTTATATAGTGTTATTATTTCTCATAGAGGTATAATTATTGTAAAGGGTGAATGTTTTCTAGTTTTCTCACAAAAATTTAATAAACATTTTGTTTCTTGACACTTTTTATGTTTGTGGAGATTGTAAAACTTTTTCATTTTTTTAGCATTGTGTTTCTTAACACAATATATATGAGATTAATTACTTTATATGCTCCTACATTTATTACATTATAATTATTAACAAAATTATAGTGATTATAATATTTCTATTATTTTTATTGTTTAAAAGAATTTTTATGTTTTTTTTGTATGGGTAATGATGACATATTTCAAATTAAAGTGTGATGAATAACAATGGCGAACTCACTTTCAAGTGAAGTTTTCTAAACTTTCATTAATCTTATGATCCATTACCATATTAAATGGTAAATAACAATAAAATTGAATTAAATTGCATAATAAAAACATATAAAATATATAATTATTGAATTACTTGATACCCTTCATTAAATTGAATAAAAAATTACATTAGATGACAAGTAGAACAGAAGTTACACCATCCAAGGTGGAAAAAGAGAGTTGTGTTCTTCATTGTCTATATTTAGAGAAAGTGGAATTGTAAATGGTCCTTCAAGGGTTATATCCTTAGTTGGATTTTATACCATATTAACAAATTTTGGAGGAGGGTTCCTACATGAATAAATTATAAATAGAATGATTATCATGTCTTTCAATATGTGATGTTTTTTTAGGTAGAGGGTTGAATTCATTGATTACAAAACTTTCCATCTCCAATTCATTTATACCCTCATCGAATTCTATCTTCCTTATATCATGATATTTGTTTGTGTCATTTTCATGCATTTTTTTACCTTATCCTAATCCTTATTTTTCATTTTTGTTTCATTTTGAATATTTTGTTGTTTCCTTCTTTCCCTATCAGCCTTCTTAAGGGTTTTCCTATCATCAGATTATTCTTTCTTCCTTACCTTCAATTTTTTGATCTCCTTATATTAGGATTCATGTTCTATAAACATTTCAATATAATAATTTGGTGTGAGTATTTAACATTGTTTACTTAGCTTGAGGGCTTTATTTCCCAATTTATTTATAACTCTTTCTACTGGCTATTTTAAAAATTATAATAGTGAACTTTTTTATTTAATCAATTATGGTTGGCCACAATCATGATCTTCTACTACTTTTTCTTATATATCCTCATTTACATCTAAATTGACTATTGCATCATATAATCCTCATTATCTACCTAAAATTAATAATTAACCATCTCATGTGGGATATAAGTTGATAGTGATGGCATTGACATAGACACATCTACTTCCACTAAATCATAATTAATGCAATTAGTTATTGATCCCTCTTTCAACCATTCAGGTGGGCTTACATGGATAGAAAAAATTAAATGGTCTTGGTTGAAACTAAAAGTTTCATCAATTTCATTAAATTAATATTTAATTATTTATTCTTGTTGAATGTCATTTTCTACCTTTTCATTTTCGTTCAATGTATATACAACATTTTCTACATTTACTACTTGTTTATCTTCAACAACATTTTTTGATGCATTTGCTCTGTATGTTGCATATTATCTTTAATATCCTCATTAATCTCATCCAAACTCATTATATTTATATATGAACTCATTTTTCCCTCTTTAACGTGGAATGTTTCACTTGGAGTCATGTAATTGACATTTGCCCTAGGGTTTTGGGGCCAATTATCTACCTTTCTAACTATATATTTTATATTGTTAGGAGTTTGTACCATATTCAATGTTATGATACCCAAAATGGCTAGTTATTTTTTATTTATCTTTCATTAACAATGCATATTCATCCATTACAACCTCTTATTCCAAGAATAGGTCCTAAATGGGCCAAACACACATATCCAATTAATGTAATTTATGGCTAGAATGTGCAGGAAATGTAAGCAGGTAAATCCAAAAATTGTTATCTTATTAAAATTTTCATATTGCAACATGGATGATGTTATTATAAAAAATGAGAGTATGTATATTTTCAGGCAATACTCCTCCAATAATAGTTCTAGATAAATTATGTAGCTAGTTCATATCTAATTATCTTTTCATCGATGCATGGGCATGGAAAGCCATACATGCATCTAGTTCACAGCCTAAATGAAATTATGAAACATATCTTTTGATTTTAATATGTAAATCCACATGATATTCTACCCATCTACATTGACAACTAAAAATATTATGATCCATTATTTACACTCTGTGTTACATCTCAATTCCTTGCCAAGCAAACTTACATAATTATACATGGATATTTATAGTTATAAATTTGATTTGGTTATTATTAGCTAAGCTATGAGTTATATGTTGTTATGGGATATTTGAATTGTTTTTTTGGTTACATTATTACATTATTATGAGTTAGATTTAGTGTATATTCTTATATTATGATAATGATGAGTTATTTAAAACAATAGTATTTCCACAATCTATGAATTACCATAGAGAGCTTATGGATTAAATTATGTTTGAGTTTTTGACCGATATTTTGGTTCACACTCCATGAATCATCATTAGGATGATTTTTTACATTAGTTTTATTTTATGATATATATATGTCATGATGTTATGGACTAACTACCTACTTATCATGCATTGGATGTAGGAGAGATTCATCCATTAGAATGTGATGGATGAAGAGCATTATCAAAGAAGGTGACATAGATGGAGTTGTTTGGGGATGATAGAGGAAAGGCTAGAATCATACACACACCACATTGAGTAGTACATACTAGATGCATAATAGAATTGTTAATGTTAGTATGTTCTTATGATTGGTTGCATTTTGAATTATTTATGAGTGGTAAGTATTAGTACTTGTTGATGATTGTTTGTTTTTAAATGATTGAATATATGTGTTAGTTTAGTTCAAATTTATGCTTATGTGGAACTAACCTTGTGGGATTTGTGTTGTGGTTTCTATAAGTTCAGATTGGAATAACAATGAGTATAATACCATTTTTTATTAAAAAACTATAAATAATTTGTTGATATTAAGTCATTATAATTATTTATATGTACTAAAATGAATATATATTATTAAATCATGTTATTATTAATTAGTAAATGTATTTTAATAAATGTATACATAAGGAAAAAGCAAAACATGGATTAAAAATAGATAAAATAATTGTTTTGAATTTTATAATTAGAAATAAATCCCCATAAGAGAAATAGAACACATAAAACAATTTGATTATAATTAAAATATAAAATTTTATTTTAAATGTATATAATGACTACTAACTATATAAACATTATTACATTAAAAATTATGATTAGTATGTGTATAGAAATCTACGTGGAATCGGTCTTGTACAAGTTCATATATATACAATATTACTTTAATATTTCCATGCTAATATATTGAAGATGATTTGAGTATAAAATACTTTTTTATGCATATATATGGTGTTTAGAAACCTATTAGAGTATATATATATATATATATATATATATATATATATATATATATATATATATATATATATATATATATATTGAGCATATAGGGTGATCTAAATGTATAGATCAGACTTCTTAACTAGGTGTATACATAATGAATGTGAAAGTTAAATGACAACACATTGATTCACACACACACACACACACACACACACACACACACACACACACACACACACACACACACACACACACACACACACACACACACACACACACATAAAATAAAATGTGGAATATATAAACAATGAATAAGAATGGATTTATTTATCAAATAGATTTTAAACATTATATACATTTTCATAAATATCATGTAAAGAAAAATATGCATAAATAGTGACTTAATATGTTTGCATGAGATCAATAAATACATGTATTGATATGAAATACATTTGAAATTATCTTATAAATATTTGATCTAACCTATGACTTAAACAATCTACAAAATATCTGATAAATGTAGGTTACCATAAAATAACAACTTAGATTAATACATTTGCATAATTGTTTTATAGCAGGTATTAGAAACTTCTTTATAGCATAGGCCTACAAATACAGTACAAGATTTAAGAATATGGTAATCATTATATTTACCGTTCACTTTAATCTTAAGTAGTAACCTGACACTTATATAATTGGTAGTTTGTATAGGTATATAAAAAAAACATTCAAGCTAATGGATCCTTCAATATGTTTTAAGATCCTATCTTGTCTACTAGTACACCCATATATGAATGATCATAGTTCTACCATCATCCATTATGAACTTATATTAGTAACTTGAATGTTGTATATGATATGGTACATATTTACATATATGCAAGTCATTAATATATCACATATTATATTCTTTGATTTATATCTTGAGAGTAACCCTATAGTATATACATTAGTATAAGTGTATAAAAACTATGACTCAATGTTGTACAGTATCATAGTATGTAACCCTATAGATCGAGATATATTTATATGGTTTATTCTAATGTGATGGACTTATGATATCACTATACAAATGGACTATTAACATGAAACACACACACACACACACACACACACACACATGATCAAAATTTATGTAAAAGAGTCATAGGAAATGATCTTGTAGCAAGATATATGAGAACATGTTTAGCTAATTATAAGAAACTATGAGTGTTTAAAATATATAACTAAATGATAACTTGACAAGGAAACAAATAACCTATTGACTATAACAATTTGTTTATTAATATTATGTAAATAATATGTCTCATAATTGGTAATCAATCTATTATTATCAAATTATTGTTGAAAACATCATGAAATCCTTATTTAGAGTTATAAATGATTGTAGGAGTTATATGTAGTATTTATTTATTGTTTGAGGACATGTGTATAGTACATACCATGAGTAGATTAATATGTATATGTGTATTTACATATATTGTATGTATTGGTATATTGTGGTAGTACCTATAGTTTTATTGATCTATATAAATGTCGTAGATTATTGAACAAAGGGAAACCAACTACATATATAAATAGTTCCTTGAAACATAGAAAATTATATAAATGAAAGATCATGTTAAAAAAAAACATAATTAGAATTATGGGACTTTTGATTCTTGAAATTGTTATGACTAGTTATTTGTATTTGAGTAGTTATGCTCAATAGCAATGGACAATGATAATATAGGTTGTCATAGAGTACATTATATTTGAAAAATACTTATAAGAATTATAAAATTAAAGTCTAATTATACATTATACCTGATTGGTATAAAATATAATTGTTATTATTATTATTATTATTTATGTGTTAAACAATGTCATGGAGATTTATTCATACGTTTGACAGATTAAATATATGCATTTTGATTATTATTGTACTAGCATGTTTAATGATTGATAGTAGGAGGTAATATGTACGAATATATTTTTTATATTTATGTTTACCAAATATTGCATTACTAGTACTGGGTAAGTAGTGAGATGAACTTTACTTGCTTACTAGCATAATTAGTGAGAGATGAAGGTAATTTGATCAAGTGGTGTGTTTGAAATTAAATAGTCCTAGAGATCAATAACTATTGAAAAATTTGGACAAAGTAATGTTAGTTAGACATTATCATTTCATATTTATGATTTACATGTTTTTGTGATCTTGTGTTAGAATGAATTTATTTATTGTACATTACATGTTTTTAGAAATCATACAACACATAAGTACTAGCTTGTCTTTCTGGATTCTTCCACTATCACTATCTACTCATCCATGAAGGGAGGTCCATTATATGATGAATAACTATTCATGGGATTGATGATCTATGGTTTTTGTGTAAATTGCTTGGATGATGCTCTCCTTCTCCAAAATAATAATTTTTAGAGATGACAGTTGAGATTGCCATAGATACTAGAGTTAGAGGAACTCATATGCTCTATGGAGTCATGTATCTTGTATCTTGTAAATTTTATTATATTTATTATTAAAAAATTATCCCTGATAATATGTCATTATTTACTTATTATACATTGATAGCGGTGGTTTTATGTTTGTACTAGTCATGGATGAATACTTATAATTACTTTTTATATCCAGTTATGATGTGTTTCATATGATGGTAGTGATCAGTGATGTATGATATCACATGATTTTTTTATATTTATTATAATTATATTATTTTATCTATATCAATACATATATTATCATGGTATAATATAATGAAAGAATGCATTATTTTGAAATTTTAAAAAATAACGTATTTTTAGGTAAATCTTAGTGGGGATGTTACATGTGGTATCAAAGATACAACTCAAACTCTAGGACCTAATGAGTCCAATAAAAATTTTATATCCTTCTATTGATAGAAATGAGGATGGTGAAATCTATAGTATCTAGAGAAAGTCCATCAAATGTCAATAATAGTAACCTTATATTTGTTCCTAACTAATTTGTTGCTAAACAAGCAATAAAGTTAGATAAGATCCTTACAGCCATGAATGAGACAAGGAACTAGAATAAAACCCTAGAGTAGGAATTTCATGGCCATTAATATGAAGAACATTAGGAAGAACTTGAAGAGAATCTTGTTGAGTAGTAACTTCTTAGGATATGAGAGCATAGACAGCTATAAAGTTAGCTAGAGATATGAAAAAGGTGAATCCACCTAAGTTCGATGGAACTATTTTGGGTGATAGAAATGAAGCATGGTTGACTGAAATAGAGAATAATTTAGATAGTTGAATCTAATTTAAGGTGACTAAAGAAGTTTAGGGAACTTACCAGTTGGTTAGTGAAATAACTATGTGGTGGGCCAATAAGAAGTTTGAAATGAATCTTAACTTAACCACCACTACATGGGAGAAATTTGTGATAATGTTTATGTCATGATGGATCATATAGTTATATTTTGATTGGAATCTCATATATTTCTAGAATTTGAAGTAGGGAAACTTATTGGTGAATGAGTACTAGGACTAGTTCACCAAACTTTTGAATTATGTACCTTAGTACTAGGTAGATGAGAGGTTAAAATGAGGAAGTTCATCATGGAATTGAAACCCCAAATTGGTGTAGAGTTGGAAATTCATAGACCTTATACAATGGATAGGGTCTTTGAGAAGACAATCAAGTAGGAGTATAAGTTGAAGTCTCTTGCACAGGATAAGGACAAGTTTAATAAAAAGTTTGTAAGTTATAAACCAAATTTCAAAATGAAGAACTCAAATCAGAGGAGTGGAGACTCAAGGAATCATTTGAAAAGTTAAAATTCCAAATTTAACAACAATTTAGGAAATAAAAAATTAGGCAATGATTTCAAAGGTAGTTTTAAAGGAAATCAATAAGATGACAAAAAAGGACCACCTAGAGGTTGTTTCATTTATAGAGATGATCATTATAATCATGAGTGTATGCATGAAAAGTCAAATAATAAAGGTCTTAATCTTTAGCAAGAAAATTTCCAGTAGCATATTCATACAACAATTGATAATTGATAAGCCAAATTTCAAGATTGACCCATAGAGCTATCAAGAATTTTGTTTGAACATCCAATTTCCATTTTGATAGATACATGGGCTAAATAATGTTTTATATCTCATAAAATTATTATTAATTTATCCAAAAGAGCTGGAGTAATGGAAAATGCATGATCGATGCAATATAGGAATGATTCAAAAGTCATCAATGACAAGTGTTTAGTTGAAGCATTGATTAGGTTGCCCAAATTCATAATAGTAGTTGATTTATATGTATGACCACTAGGGTTATATGATGTGATCTTAGGATTTAATTGTCTTAAAAATTACAAGGCCAAGTTTGATTGCTACCTGAGGAAGTTTGAGTGTCTGGATGATTTTGGGAATCAAACATAAATTCAAGGCTAGAAAAGGGAGTTGAGGCTTAAATAACTTTTTATGATGCAACTCAAGAAGGCCCAAGAAAAAGGGTACCAAGAATTTATCATCAAGATAAATGAGATGGAGAAATATTAGGAACCATACCTTGAATATTATCCATTCCTTTGGAATTTTCATGATGTGTTCCCAAAGGAATTTCAAGGATTGAATCCTAGACATGAATTTGATTTCTCTATCAATATCACACCTGATTTGGAATCACAATATAAGGTACCATAAATGATGGCAACCATTGAGTTCGTTTAATTAAAGGATAAAATCAAGGAATTGTTGTCAGAGGGGTTGATCATACCAAGTGTATCATCATGGGGTGTACCAATTATCTTTGATAAGAAGAAGGATGACAATCTTTGACTTTTCAATGACTATTGTATGTTAAATAAGAAAATTATAAAAAATAGGTATCCACTACCTCATATAGATGATATTTTTAATCATATATGCGGAACAATAGTATTTTATAAGACTAAAATTAGAAAATAATATTGGTAGCTAAGGATAAAGGATGAGGATATTTCAAAGATAGTGTTTAGTGCTCATTATGGGCACTATGAGTTCATAGTGTTACCTTCTGGGTTGATAAATGCTCAAACAACAATCATGAATCTCATAAATAGTGTGTTCAGACATTATCTAGATCATTTTATCTTGGTATTTTTTTTGAAATTATTTATATACTCTAGGAATGAAGTAGAGCATCTTTGACATTTGTAACTAGTTCTGCAATGGTTACATAAGCATAAGTTATATGGTAGTTTATCTAAATGTTCATTTTTCTAAGAGGGAGTTAAATATCTAGGACATATTAAGTATACACATGGTATCTCAATAGATATAGAAAAGGTAATAGCCTTTATGGAATGGTCAGCATGAAAGAATGTGCACGAGGCAAGAAATTTCATGGGATTAGTAGGCTACTATAGAAATTTCATTTCAAGTTTTTCCAAGATAGCTAATCCAATTAATTTTTTGCAATTGAATAACCAAATTTTTGTATAGTCATATAAGTGTGAAGTAGATTTTTAGGAATTAAAAATAAGACTTTCTTCAAAACTAGTGTTAAAAGTTCTTGAACCCAATGTTCATTTTTAAGTGATCATAAATGCGTCTAGGGATGG
Organism: Torreya grandis; assembly: GCA_037957365.1. NCBI lineage: Eukaryota > Viridiplantae > Streptophyta > Pinopsida > Cupressales > Taxaceae > Torreya > Torreya grandis. The sequence goes on along the minus strand of JARHVA010000325.1, from coordinate 1,399,324 downwards.
AATAGGGGGATTCCTTATGCAAGATGGTGTAGTGGTAGCTTATGAATCAAATAAGTTGAAACCTTATGAGGTGAATTGTGTCCCTCATGAGCTATAAATTATATTAATTATGCAAGCTCTAAAAGTTTGGTGGCATTACCTTTTGTGAATTTTTTTTGAACTCAAGATGGATAACTTGGGAATATAGTACATCTTCCGCCAATTTAATCTAAATGCTTGTAAGAGATACTAACTAGAGTTCTTATCTGAATATGATTTAAATATAAATTATATTAAAGATAAATAAAATAGAGTAGTTGATGATGATCTTAGTTGAATAATATAAATATCAGTTGTGGTTACTATCAGGGGTACATTCAAGGATCAAGTGATCGAATTCTCTCCAAGAGATGAACTATAAGATTAGGAAAGCATTAACTAAGAATGCTAAGAGTCCTAGGTATAAAGGATTTAGATTAGAGAATGATGGCTTTTTGAGTTACAATGAAAGGATGTATGCACTAGATTGAGAGAATATGTAGAACATAGTGCTAAAAGAACTACACAATGCCCTATATTTAGGACATCTAGGATTAACAAATCTCATAATATAACTTAAACCACTATATATGTGGAATAAAATAAATAAAAATGTAGTGGATTTTGTGTCATGTTGCCTAAAATATTAGAGAATGAAAGATAAACATGTAGATCTAACTAGTTTTTTATATCCACATGATATATTAGAATGGAAGTAGGAGGTGATTAGTATGGAATTTGTCCAAGGTTTACCAATGTCATGAAATAGACATGATATGATCTTGGTCATATTCAATAAACTAACCAAGGTGGCTCATTTTATTATAGTTAATTTGACAAATGACACACATATGCTTATGAAGGGGTTTGTCAAAGAAGTGTATCGATTGCATGGATTTCTAGTGAAGATCATTTTGGATCATGATCAAAATATGACTTTTAGTTTTTGGGTAACTCTAAATTCATATTTGGGTATACAACTAAACTTTAGCATGGATTATCACCCAGATATTGATGTCAAACTAAATGAATTAATCTAGTGTTAGAAGATCTTATATGTATGTGTTTTATTGATCATCAGTACAAGTGGGAAGATTATATTCTATTGGTTGAGTTTTCTTACAATAAATCATAATAATTAACCTTAAAGATGACACCATTTGAGGCATTGTATGGAAAAAGGTGCAGGACACCAATCAGTTAAAACAAGTTAGAAGATAGGGTAGCCTTTGGACCTAAGATGTTTTTATAAATGAAAGATCAAGTCAAATTAATTAGAAAGAGATTGGCTAAGGCCAATGATAGGCAAAAGTGTTATACTGATCTAGAGAGGATATATAGGAAATTTTTATTAGGTGATAATGTTTTCTTGTGGGTTAAGCTATAGAAGAGCTCAATTAAATGCAAAAAGTTAATAAAATTATCATTGAGATATCTGAGACCCTTCGATGTGTTAGAAGTTTGCCAATAATATAACGTATACACTTTCACTACCACTAGATCTATCTCTATTACATAATATCTTCCATGTTTGTTATCTTAAAAATTATGTAACTGATCTTACACATGTGCTAGATTAGAATGTTTTATATGTTCTAGATCCCATAGTGGTCATGGTAGAACCAATTAGAGTAATTTACACTCTCAAAATTCATTTGCATAATATTAAGATGTCATAGTGCAAGGTCTTGTGGGACCAATACATTGAGGATAGTGTTACTTAAGATGACTATGATGAGTTCTACATGCAATTGTTACACTTATAAACTTGATTGGATACTTTGTAATATGTTAATTTTTTATTGAACAATGTTTTTAATTTAGAACTTATATTTGAATAAGTCTCATCTAAGATGATGATTAGATTTAGGGAGGAAGGATCTTACATATTGATTCTTTGCCAATCAAACTTACATGATTATCTATGGATATTTATAGTCAGCAATTTGATTTGGTTATTATTAGCTAATCTATGAGTTATATGTTATTATAGGAAAACTAAATATTACTTTGGTTACATGATTACATTGCTATGAGTTAGATGTAGTGTATATTCTTACATTATGACCATGACAAGTTGTCATTTCAGTTGTATTTTATGATGTATATATGTCATGATGTTATGGACTAACTACCTACTTTTCATGAGTTGAACATAGGAGAAATTATACCTCAAAACTTGATAGAGGGAGAGCATCATCAGATAGAGTGACAACATGACACTAATATAACCAATATTTTGTATAGGTATATAAAAAACATTCAAGATAACATATCCTTCAATATATGATTTTAGATCCTATCTTGTTTACCAGTACACCCATATACAAACGATATTAATTCTACCATAATCCATTATGAACTTAAATTAGTAACTTGAATTTGTATATGTTTTGGTACATATTTACATATATATAGGCCATTAATATATCACATAGTACATTTTTTGATTTGTATCTTGAGAGTAACCCAATAGTATATACATTAGTATAACTATATAGATACTATCACTCAATGTTCTATAGTAGCACATTATGTAACCCTAAAGATCGAGCCATATTTATATGATTTATTCTAATGTGATATATACTATGTTGGACTTAAGATGTACCTATACAAATGGACTATTAACATGAAACATATATATAGATATAATCAAAATTTATGTAAAAGATTCATTAGAAAGGATATTGTAGAAATATATATGAGAACATATTTAGTTGATTATAAAAAACTATGAGTGTTTGAAACTTATAAATAAACGACAATTTGATAGGAAAAAAATAATCTATTGACTATGATAATTTGTTTATTAATATTCTAGAAATAATATTTCTCATAATTGATAATCAATCTATTTATTCAAATGATTGTTGAGAACCTCATGAAATCCTTATTTAGAGTTATAAATGACTATAGGCATTATATGCAGTATTTATTTATTATTTGAGGACATGTGTATAGTAAATACCATGAGTAGATTAATATGTACATGTGCATTTACATATAATGTATGTAATGGTATATTATGGTAGTACCTATAGTTATATAAATTGATATAAATGTCTTAGATTCTTGAATAAAGGGACACCAACTACATATGTACACAGTTCCTTAAAACATAAAAAATTGTTTAAATGAAATATTATGTTCAAACAAAACATAATTATAAACTTTTGATTCATGAAATTTTTATGTCTAGTTGTTTGTATTCGAGTAGTTCTGATCAAGAACAATGGATAATGATTATATGGGCTGTTACAGAGTACATTATATTGTAAAATTTCTTATAGGAATTATAAAATTGAAGTCTAATTGTATATTATACCCAATTGCTATAAAATATAATTGTTATTGTTATTATTTATGTGTTAAACAATGTCATGGAGATTCATTCATACATTTGATGGATTAAATGTATGTGTTTTATTGTTTTAAGGAAATAGGTGTTTAATTACTAAGGAAATAAAGTTATGAGTGAATATGAATAAGTAATTAATGTGTCTTAATTAGCCTACTAGTTTGTTCAAATAGATATGTATTTTATCTTTTCTAAAAATAGAAAGAAGTGTAGAGAAATCAAACATATCTTATTTTAGGTCGAATGGATGATTCAATATTTGGAAATTACTATGTAGAGATGGAAGACTATCATAAATAAGACCTAGAACTCTATTTCTATATTGGACAAGAGCACCAAACTCAAGACACCCTGTACTTGGTGTTTTAGTCCACTTTTCAGAGTTGTCCATTTTTGGTGCTATTGTCCACTTCTAGCATTGTTGTCTTGATTGTCTAGGTTTTGTTTTCCAGGCTTGTAACACCCTGGTAGTGAAATCTTACAACTTTATTCCATGCAGAGCTCATTTTCTATCTAATTTATTCTTCAAAACCCTTAGGAGCTCTTGGTACAAGCACTTGAATAACAAACTTGGGAAAGAGATAAGGGGTTACTATGTAAACGATATTCTAGACACACTTCACACCTCATGTGTGGGAATGCTACCTACATACCAATACTATGAAGATGGATCAAGATAATGTAGTTATCTAATTTAAAGTGCTTGGTGAAAGTTTGTGATGTATGCAGCTAGATGCAAAACTAGAATGTACTTTGGATGACTATATATTTATCTAAGTGCTTGAATAAGCTTGAATTGATCTTAGGAGGTTGTATGTAGAGAATAGAGAAGAGTGCTTGAGTGTACTTGCTTGTATTCTTGTTTCTTTCCTATGAAAAAGTGCCAACCCTTATAAATAGACATTGAATGGCCTATTATAGGAAAACTAATGATCATAGGTTAGATGAGATTGTATTAGGCCAATAGGGAAAAAGATAAGGAATCAATAAAAACTAACCATTTGGTGCTAAAGTTAACTTAGACAATAATGCTAGAAGTAGGACACCCCATAATTCCAGTCCTCTTATCCATGTTAGATGTTATTATCTTAGGAGGATGAGACCTGAGGGGATGGATCTAGGTCTGAGTGTGTTTCTTAGGTCTCAAAAAGCTAAGTACAAAAAGCTATGGGTGACTAAAAATTAGTGAAGGTATAGCCAAGAATGGTTGAGTGAGTAAGAAAGAGGAACTATAGGTTGGGTTCTATTATCCATGCCTAAGTCATCTAGTTTCATAATTTATATGATTACATCCCCCCCCCCACTTTATTCTAGTGATGCCACAAAGCAAAATACTAGGATAAAACAAAAATAGAAAGCATACCTAAACTTACCTATAAGGGAAAATATCATGAAGTTGTGTGATGTTAGATGTGCATTGAGAGAGCACACTATGATGTGTGAATATATAAATTAAAACACGAATTAGATAGATTATTACTAGATATGTTATATCTAAAATAAGAACATATAAAAACTAATGAAAAGAGAGGAACAAATACACCTCATCAGGTATGTGAACTAATATAAAACCTATTATGATTCTAGATTGTGATAAATATGTAATAAATCAAGAGTAATATCATGAATAGAGTTAAGTGCTCAATTCTCTGAAATGTGGCTCAAGAATGGCTGGCATTTTAGATCCATTGTCACTAACTAAGTGAAGTTAATGAATCATGCATGTGTTAATTGATGTCTAGAATATATGTCCAATCCCTCTGAATAGGTGGTTTAAGAATACAAAGGTTGACCCTTTGGTTCCATTTTTTCCCCATAAAGTGAAGCTATAAAGTGATACTGATATAGAATAGATGTCATATGATATGGCTCATGGAGCCATGAATGTGCTAGAAATCTGACATTGTGGTGTGGATAGTTAAATGTTTTCTAGAAACTAGGCCACTCTTGGTCATTTTGAAAGATGGAGATTAGGCTTGTATGAAAGCCACTCTGAAACTGATGTATTAGGCTTATATGAAATCCAACTCAGGAACTTGGGTACTTGAAAAACTAAACTTGTATGAAATTTTAACTCAAATGTGATGCAAACCACCTACAGATGGAGTAAGACATATAACTTCTAAGAATGCTTAGAATAAACTAAACATGGAAACAAAAGAAGATCAATGTGCCATGCACATGCCCCTAATCACTGATGTCTAGAACATGGATTATAATCTATAAGTTATGCCAATTTTCCAATGTAAATTGAAAGTGAGAACCATCATGCCACACATGATAACCCCCTATATCTAATAAAATTATATTAAATCTATTGAATCTACCTGATCTGGAAGTGCAAAAACTATCCTTAAACTAGTTTCTTTGCCTATTTATGGAAACCCTAAGTGTTTTACTACCTAGAAAGGAGTTACAAACTATGGACACCACTATTATTAGTGATACTATCTAGTTTTTGGTGTTACTATCCATTTTTAGCATTACTGTCCATTTATGGTGCTACTATCTGGTGTGAAAACTAACTACTGATATGAGACTATTCCTATTTTGTAGTCTAATTTGACTATTTTGACCTCTAAGTTCTATGCTAAATATTATAAATACTATTTTTATGATTTATAGGATGTTTTATCTCTATGACAAAGCCCTTGTTGGATGACCCTCTTCTAAGGGTAGGAATGATGAACCTGCAATGACTACCCTCAGAAGAAAAGAGTCCTCCAAGTGTATTAGTTCTAAAAAGATATATGATATAGCATTTGATGTTTGATAATATGTTTCAATAAATAGCAATGTTTGTATTGAGATATCGTTAGATCAATAGGGTATGCCTAGCTAGATATAAAAATGTTAAATCATGTACAATATATTGAATGAAAACTAGAAATGTTATTTGTTAGTTGGAGGGATGGAGCATGATGATCATCATGGAATCCAAGAAATCAAATAAATTTTATGATATGGATCATGGCATTTCATACATTTAAAAAGAAACATGAAAACAAACAACAAGAAAGAAGCATACTAGATGGGTCAAGAGGCCAGGTAAAAAAGGGACATGGGCACATGTCACTCAAACTAGAAACAAGCATGGAAGGCATGTTCAAATGCCACATACACATATAAGTGAAATAATCAAATTTTCCACATTGGCCACAAGCACATAGAGGAGTATAAATAATGTACATTGGCAAATGTCCTAAGGCACACACATGAAAAAGAAGAACAAAACATTGGTAAATGTCCTAAGGCACAAGTAGGAGATAAGTTGGAATTGAAAATTTAATCACACAAGCTATGCTAAGTAGGTAGATAAAGCATGTAATAAGTGGAAAGATACAAGCACATATAACTAATCAAAGAAAATTTCAAAGTATGAAAAACATATGTAGTATAAGACTAGATATATGTTATGGGATACACAAGTGATAAATACTAATATAATGCCAATATAATATTTTGTGTAAGCTATAAAGTAATGTAAATCAACATGATAACTCAGAGTGTATAGTGTAGGAATTATAAAACCTAGATGGTGTAGTCATGTATAATATTCCCCTAGTGAATATGTATTACAATGTATGTCTCAAATGTAGAAGTAAGATTGCCCCCTCTATGGGTAGAATGAATCAATCGAGTAGCTAGATGTCACTACACACACTCAAAGAAGATCAATTGAAGCATTATAATATATAAAATCAACATAAAATAACATGAAATAGCAAAATTTAAGTCTTTGCATGATAATAGTGATATGAAACATGGATGATGCATACATTTGAAATATTTTTGGCATTTTTGATATATTTGAATGTTTTTGCATTTTTGTATTATTTTTTTATTTTGTATAATATTTTAAATATGTAAAATAATAACTAACAATAGTAATAACCAATGAGTCTCAGGTGAGACTTAATATCCTAGTCTCCTATGTCGAATAATTGAAATGTGCATGATCATGAGGCACAAATGTATGACCGAGATTGTGAAGCTAAAATATGTGTATGTTGTAACTGATCTAAAATATCTAAAGTGGAAGTTGAATTTTATGTCCCCTTATGACTCTAAGATGTGGATACAACTTTAGGATACTTAGGGACTCATGTAAAATTAAGAGAAAAATCTCTATGAATAGGTGCTCTCTATGTAGCTATATGAGACGATAATATAACTTCTCTAGGTGTAAATATTGTAGTTAAAAGTTGTCTATAATCTTGAAGATATGGGGGTGTATGAACCCTCTGTACTGGTGATGGATGTTGTAACTATGGTTGATCCTGAAGTGGAACTATAATAGAAGCAAAAGAAGCTAAAACTGGTGAAAGAACTAGATCTTGTGATTAGAAACTGGTAGATAGATCTTGCGAAGTTGAGAATGGTGACTCATAAAGAAATAAACCAACTATAATAACTTAATTAGCATGAATGAGCATCACATATTTGTGAATTATATAAGGTATTACCTTGATTTTTTGAATCCATGGTCAACCAAGTAGTATGTCAAAAACTCTTACACTGGGAACTATAGTGAATAGTGTAGCCATATGTGGAGGACCAACCTATTATGGAAATACTATCTTGCCCAATGAATTCTAAATATGCCCAATAAAACCATTGATAGATGTATGAGTCACAGTGATATCCTACTTTGAATAACCCTAATGCTATAGTAGTGTGAAGGTGTACATATTAAGACTGGAACCATTGTTAATGAGTACATTGTAGATAGACTGATTGTGGACATGTGCTCTAATAAAAAGTTCATTTCAAGCTATATCATCCTCCATAATCTCCTAATTTTAAAAGGATATCAAATGCTTGGCTAGAACTCTAGACTCATACACACCTATCATGCCCCTCAAAGGATGTACCTCAACTGATGGTGCCTGGTATGTAACAGGTGGAAGATGTGTATGATATGTATGATGAACACCTAATGTGTCCTCTTTCTCTTATTTTGAATGCTATATAAATGGATCTAAAAATATTTTCAAATCCTTATCTTGTGTTATCTTTATCTTTGGAGGTTAAAATCAAGTGCTTAGATCAAGTATATTATTATCAATTAAATTTTGTATCTTATGTCACAAACGGATGCATCTATTTGTTGTATGGCTTGGTGCCCTGTGAAAATTTAAAAACGCATGATGATCATATCCCCATGGAAGAGGCTTTACTGGATTTGATTCCCAAAAATGTGGGAGAGTTATGATGTTGCATTCTAATAATTATTGTAAAACTCTTGTTGGAGAAATTGGTAAATTGGTAAATGCACATCGAGGAGGTGTTGATAAAATCACACACTGAGGGGGCTCTAAAACCACATTGACTGTTGGTTGATTTTGATTCTTTTTGTCATTGATTTTGACCTTGTATGGGATTTTTCTATTACTATTGTTGGTTGTGTCTAGATTATTTGAATACTTGAGTTTTCCCATTGAGATTAACTTGAATTCTCTTCCCTTAAGTGTATGAAATAATTTAGTGAAGGAAGAGAATCATTTGAACATAATGGATTCATGCAGTGCTAGTAGAAGTCTCTATTTGAAGATGTCTTGTAGCTCTTGATTAGCCATGGGGATAGTTAACTTAGCTATAATAGCCTTGTATCTAAGAACATAATATGTAAGAGGTTCATTTGACCTTTGTTTATATTGTGAAATCTATGCATATGAGACCTTATCACCAATTTTTATACTAAAATGTGCTAGGAGCATGTCTGCTAAAAGATTTAATGCCATGACTGACTAATTTGGTAGAATATAAAACCATTTTAGAGGATAATACTTTAGGCTCCATGCAAAGAGTTTGGTAAGTAGCTAGTCATTGGGTACATAATCTAAACATGTTGTGTGAAAATCTCTCAAATGTGTCTCTAGATCACCCTTGAAATCATAAGGAGTAATCTTCAGTTGAAAAATTCCCTATGGAAAGGGTGTAGAATTAATGTGACATGCCAATGGTATATGTATAAGAACAAAATAATCTAAATCCTTTGTATATCTAGTGGTACCTTGCTCAATATGTTGCACCTTAGATTGAAGAGATAATATCTCTTACACAAGGGCTATGACATCAGGAAATAGGGATGTACTAGCTATATCTGGTGGAATAGAAGAAGGTTGGGATGATATAGGGGGTGGTTGAGCCATGGTTACTCCTATCATGTCATTTACAACTTGTTGATCTATGGTTTGAGAAGATTACACATTAGTTTTTTTTGCTATTCTTCTTGTAAAATTCTAAGCATATCATCTTGTATATCTGGATGTTTGGTTAAGAGTTATTAAAGTTCTCTTTTATTAGTTTCATCAAAATTGGTATATTAGGTCATTGATAAAGTAGGAAAAAAATTTGAAATGTGTTTAAATTTTTTACAATATGTTTTTATAGGAAATATGTAAGAAATGGAAAGTAATAAATATAAGAAATACAAAGTCCATAAAAATTTGACTTAGGATTTGCACAAAAAGGATACTGAGTTATCAAACATGTAAGGTGATACCTCAAAATTAAGTAGGTGATAGTATATTTAATGAGGTATTTTTTCAAAATATTATTTACAAAACACTATGAACTTTTGAATTTGAAATTGATTTTTTGAGTTAGATATGCAATTAAATTTTTAGAAAATGATGCAAAAATTACTGAAAATAATTGAGAATGTATTTGATGCAACTAGGGTTGTGAAAGAATTTTTTTAAAATTAGGGAATTAATTTGAAAAAATTATAAAAAATTTATAATTTTAACTTTTAAAGATTGTGTAAAAATCTGAAAATATTTATAAAATTAGCAATATATTTTTCCTAGGGGTTTGAAAGTGTTTGTATGTAAATAGGACCTAGTATGTGCAAACTAGGGTTTGAATGAATTTATTTAAAACATTTAAATTAATTTGTAGTTTTCTAATTTTTAAATTTAGGAAAATATTTCAAAAAATAAAAAAATAATTAACCCTAGGGTTTCTAGAGTTTTTGTGCAAAAATTTGAAGTAAGTCCGATTCACCAAATGTTTTATTCTTTTTGGGAATTAGGTTTTTAATTCCTAAGAAAATAAAGGTTTGAGTAAATGAAAATCAATAATTAATTTGTATTAATTAGCTTATTGATTTGTGCAAATATATATGTATTTTATCTTTTCTAAAAATAGCATGAAGTGTAGAGAAACCAAACTTAGCTTATTCTAGGTCAAAATAGAGGATTCAAGATCTATAAATTGTTGTACAAGGATGGTATAATATCATAAACATAACCTAAAACTTTGTTTTTAGACTGGACATGAGTGCTAAACATAGGACACCTTGATACTTGGTTTATACTCCACTTTTTGGAGTTGTCAGTTTTTGGCATTGTTGTCCACTTTTGGCACTCTTGTCCTAGTGGTATTGGTTTTCTGGGTTTTGTTCAATAGGCCAGTAACATCTTGTTATTGAAATATCAAATTTTGATTCTATGTAGAGCCTGTTGTGTGTCTAATTTAATATTCAAAACCCTTAAGATATCTTGGTACTTGAACTTGAATAACAAACATGGGAAAGAGAGAATGGATTAGTGTGTAAAAGATACGCTATATGCACTTCACACCCCATGTGTGGGCACACTACCTGCATACCAATATTTTGAAGAGGAATCAAGTTGATTTAGTTCTCCCATTTGAAGTGCTTGATGAAATTATGTGATGTATGCAACTAAATATGAAACTAGAATGTACTTTGGATGAATAAAGACTAGTATGAGTGTTTAAATAGGCTTGAATTAGTCTTGGAAGGTTGTATGTAAAGAATAGGGAAGAGTACTTGAGTTTACTTGCTTGTATTCTTGATTCTTGTTTATGAATGAGTGCCAACCCTTCTAAATGGAAATTGATGATCATGGGTTAGATGATTTTGTATTAGGACAAAAGGAGAAAAGATAAGGAATCAAGAAAATCTGACTATTTGGTGCTAAAGTGAACTTAGACAATAGTGATGGAAATAAGACACCCCTAAATTTTGGTGCTCTTATCCAAATTGGGTGTTATTATCTTAAGAGGATGAGACCTAAGGGGATGAATCCAGGTCTGATATGATTTATAGGTCTCAAAAATCTAAGTCTAGGAAGTTACAAGTGATTGGGAATCAATGAAAGTCTATTTAAGAAGGGTTGAGTGAGAAAAAAAATACCTATAGGTTTGGTGTTATTAACCATGCTTAAATCATCTAATTTTACATTTTATATGATTAGAGTATGTATTTTGATTATTCTTGTACTAGCATGTTTTATGATTGCTAATAAGAGGTAATATGTATGAATATGTTGGTTATATTTATGTTAACCAAATTTTTTATTAGTGGTAATCAGTAAGAAGTGAGATGGACTTTACTAGCATCACCAATCCTAGATGAAGGTAATCTGATCAAGTGGTGTGCTCAAAATTGATTGGTCTTAGAGATCAATGACTATTGAAAACTTTGGCCAATGTAATGTTAGTTAGACATTGTCATTTCATATTTATGATTTACATGTTTGTGTGATATCATGTTAGAAAAAAATTATTTATTGTACATTGCATGTTTTTAGAAATCATACAGCACACAAATATTGTCTTGTCTCTCTAGATTCACACACTATCACTATTTACTCATCCATGAAGGGATTTCCATTCTATGATGAGGAATTTTATAGGGGATTGATGATCTATGGTTGGTATGAAAAAACACTTAGATTATGCTCTCCCTCTCCACAATAATACCTATTTGGAGATGACACTTGATATTGCCTTAGATACTAGATTTTGAAGAAATCATGATCTATGGAACCATTTATCTTATACATTTTATAGTATTTATTATTGAAACATTATCCCTAATGATATGTCATTATTTACTTATTGTATATTGATAGTGGTGGATGCATGTTTGTACTAGTCTTGATTGAATATCTATAATTATTTTCTATATCAATTTATGATGTGTTTCATATGATGATAGCGATCAGTGATGGATGATGTCACACGACTATTTTATAATGATATTAATTAGAGTATTTTATCTAGATCACTACATAGATTCTCATAGTGTAATCTAATGAATATGTTATTTTAAGTTTTAAAAAAATCATGTATTTATAGGTAGATCCTAGATGGGATTTTACTTGTGGTATTAGAGATATGACTCAAACTCTAGGACCTAATGAGTCCAATAATATTTTTATATCATTTCATTGATATAAAGGAAGATGATGAAAGTTATAGCATCCAAATAAGGTCTGATAAATGTCAATGATAGTAACCTTTGATTTGATCCTAACTAATTTATCACTAAATAAGCAACAAAATTAAATTATATCCTCACAACCATGAATGAGATGAGGAACTAGAATACAACTCTAGAGTAGGAAGTTCATGGCCATGCAGAGGAAGAACATTAGGAAGAACCTAAAAATCATCATGTTGAGTAAGAAAATTCTTAGGATACAAGAACATAGGTAGCTATAGAGTTAGCTAGAGATATGAAAAAGGTGAATCCACCTAAGTTCCATGGAACTATTTTGGATGACATAAATTAATCATTGTTGAATGAGATGGAGAAGTATTTTGAGATTCAAAACTACTCTAAGGTCACTAAAGTAATTTATAGATCTTACCAGTTAGATGGTGAAGTAACTACATGGTGGGACAACAAGAAGTTGGAAATGAATCTTAACTAAAACACCACTACATGGGAGTAATTTATGATATTGTTCAAGTCATGGTGGCTTCCATAGTTATATTTTGATCAAAAGCTTGCATATTTATAGAATCTAAAATATGAAGGTTTTTTGGTGAATGAGTATTGGGACTATTTTACCAAAATTCTAATGTATATACCTCAGTACTAGGTAGATGAGAGGTTCAAATGAGGAAGTCCATAATGGGATTGAAACCTTAAATCAATGTAGAGGTGGAAATTCATGGACATTATACCATGGATAAGGTCTTTGAGAAGGCATTCAAGTAGAAGTAAAAGTTGAAGTCTCTTACATAGGCGAGAGACAAGTTTAATAAAAATGTTGTAAGTTCTAAACTAGCTTTCAAAAATAAGAACTAGAAGCAGAGGAGTGGAGACTCAAGGAAGTAGTTCAAAATTTAGAATGCCAATTTCAACAACAATTTTAAAAACAAGAAATCAATCAATTTCTTCAAATATGATTTTAAGAGAAATCAATAAGATGAAAAGAAAGGACCACCTAGAGGTTGTTCCATTTATAGATATGATCATTATACTAATGATTTTATGCATTATAAGTCAAATAACAAAGGTCCTAATCCTCAATAAGGAACTTTTTAGTAACATATTCATACAATAATTGATAATTAGCAAGCTAAATTTCAAGATTTACCCATAGAGCTATTAGGTATTTTGTTTGAACATCCAATTTCCATTTCGATAGATATAGGAGCTAAATAATGTTTTATAGATCCTAAAATTATTAGTAAGTTATATAAAAGAGATGGAGTAATATAAAATACATGGTTGTTACAATATAAGAATGATTCAAAAGTCATGGTTAACAAGTGTTTAGTTGAAACATTAATTAGGTTGCATAAGTTCACAATAATAGTTGATTTGTAGGTAGCACCACTAGGGTTATATGATGTGATCTTAGGATTTAATAGCTTACAAAACACAAGGCCAAGGTTGACTATTACCTAAAGAAAGTTGAGTGCCTGGAAGATTTTTGGAATTAAACACAAATTCAAGGTGAGAAAAGGGAGTGGAGGTTTAAAAATATTTCTACTATGAAAATCAAGAAGGCCCATGGAAAAGGGTGCCAAGCATTTATCATCAAGATAAATGAGATGGAGAAATTTAAGGAACCATACCTTGAAGATTATCCATTCCTTCATAATTTTTGTGATGTTGTTTCAGAGAAATTTTTAGGATTACCTCCTAGATGTGAATTTGATTTTTGTATCAATATCATACCTAGTTTCAAACCATAGCCTAAGGCACCATATATGATGACAACCATAGAGTTGGTTAAATTGAAGGATCAACTCAAGGAATTATTGTCAAAGAGTTTGATCAAACCAAGTGTATCATCATGAGGTACACCAGTTGTCTTTGACAAGAATAAGGATGACACTCTTTGAATTTGCATTGATTATAGAATATTGAACAAGGAAATTGTCAAAAACATGTATTCGCTGCCTCGTATAGATCATTTCTATCAAATGTGTTAAAAAATGGTGTTTTATCATATTAAAATTAGAAAATAATATCATTAACTAAGGATAAGGGATGAGGATATTTTGAAGACAACATTTATAACTCATTATGGGCACTATGAGTTCATAGTGCTACCTTTTGGGTTGGTAAATGCTTGAAAAAAATTCATTAATCTCATGAATAGTGTGATCAGAGACTATCTAGATCATTTTATCTTGGTCTTTATTTATGAAATTAGTATATACTCTAGGAATGAACAGGAGCATCTTTAGCATCTATAACTAGTTCTATAACAGTTGTGGAAGTATAATTTTTCTAAGAGATAGTGAAATATCTAAGACATTATCTATGCAAATGGTATCTCAATATATCCGACAAAGATAAGAGCCATTATGGAATGGTCAACGCCAAATAATGTTCATGAGGTAAGGAGTTTCATGGGATTAGAAAGCTATTATAGGAAGTCCATTCCAAGTTTTTATAAGATAACTAATCTAATCATTTCTTTGCAATGGAATAACCAAAGTTTTATTTAGTCAAGTGTGAATTATATTTTTAGTAATTTAAAATAAGACTTACTTCAATACCAGTGTTAAGAGTTCCTAAACCCAATGGTCAATTTTTAATGATAACATGTGTGTCTAGGGATGGACTAAGAGGAGTCCTTATGTAGGATGGTGTAGTGGTAGCTTATGAATCAAGGAAGATGAAGCCTTATGATGTGAATTATGCCCCCCATCACCTAGAAATTATATCAATTATGCATGCTATGCAAGTTTGGTGTCATTACTTGTGAAAAAAATTTGAACTTAAGATGGATAACTTGGGACTCAAGTACATACTCACCCAACTAAATCTGAATGCTCATCAAAGATGCTAATTAGAGTTCTTATCTAACTATAATTTCAATATCAACTATATTAAAGATAAGGAAAACAAAGAAGTTGATGCCCTTAGTTTAATAATGTAAATAAAAATTATGGCTACTATCAAGAGTACCTTTAGGAATCAAGTGACTGAATTTTCACTAGAAGATGAATTCTAAGATCAAGTCAAGAAGGCATTAACTAAGAATGCTTATATTCCTAGGTATAAATGATTTAGATTAGAGAATGATAGTCTTTTTCCTTACAATGGAAGGATGTATGTGTTAGATTGAGAGAATATGTAGATCGAAATTCTAAAGGATCTTCACAATACCCCATATTCAAGACATCTAAGAGTAACCAAGCTCATGGTATAATTTAAACCACTATATATGTGGAAGGGAATCAAGAAGAATGTAGTGCATTTTGTCTCATGTTGCCTTGAATGTTAGTGAATAAATGATGAAAATGTGCATCTCAATCATTTGTTATATCCACATGATATATTAAAATAGAAGTGGTAGATGATTAGTAAGGGCTTTGTCTAAGGTTTACCATTGTCATGATATAGGCATGATATGATCTTTGTTGTAGTTGATAAACTAACCAAGATGGCTCATTTTATACCAGGTAATTTGAAAGATGATGTACCTACTCTAACAAAGAGGTCTGTCAAGGAAATGTATTGATTTCATGGATTTATAAAGAAGATCATTTCAGATTGTGATCCAAATATGACTTCTAGATTTTGGGTAACTCTAAATTCAACTTTGGGTATGCAACTAAATTTTAGCATTGCTTATCACCTAGAGAATGATGGTCAGACTGAATGAGTTAATCAACTGTTAAAGGATATTATTGTATGTATTTCACTGATCAAAAATACAAGTGGGAAGATTATCTTTTATTGGTTGATTTTGATTACAATAACTCATACCAATCAACCTTACATATGACACCATTTGAGGCATTATATGGATGAAGGTGCAGGACACCAATCAATTAAAATAGGTTGGAAGATAGGGTAGACTTTGGACATAAGATGATTTTAGAAATGAAATATCAAGTCAAATTAATTAGAAAGAGATTGGTTGAGGCCAATGATAGGCAAAAGAGTTATGCTGATCTAAAGAGGATAGATAGGCAATTTTTAAGAGGTGATAAAGTGTTCTCGTGGGTTAAGTTATAGAAGATATTGATTAAATTTAGAAGTCAGTGAAATTATCACCAAGATATGTGAGACCCTTTGATGTGTTATAATTGGTCAATCCTATAGTGTAATGGCTTGCATTACCACTATCTCTAGCTCTATTGCATAATATCTTACATGTTTCTTATCTTAAAAAGTATGTAGTTGGTCCTACACATGTGTTGTATTAGAATGTTATGTATGTTATGGATCTTATGGTGGTCATGGTAGAATAAATTAGAGTAATTGACACTCTAAAAAAAATTATGTAATATTAAGATGTCATAGTACAAGGTATTGTGATACCAATACTCTGAGGATAGTTATACCTGGGAGGACTATGATGAGCTCTATAGGAGATTTCCACACTTATTTACTTGATTTGATACTTCATACTATGTTAATTTTTTGTTGAACAATGTTTTTAATTTAAAACTTATATTTAAATAAATGTCATCTAGAATGATGACTAGATTTAGGGAGGAAGGATGTTACATACCTATTCCTCGCTAAGAAAACTTACATGATTATCTATGGATATTTATAGTCAAAAATTTAATTTGGTTATTATTATCTAATATATGAGTTATATGTTGTGATGGGACAATTGAATATTTCTTTGAATACATGATTACATTTATATGAGTTAGATGTAGTGTATATTCTTACATTATGATAATGATGAGTTGTTATTTTAGTTATATTTTATGATGTATATATGTCATGATGTTATGAAATGGTTATTTTAGTTATATTTTATGATGTATATGTGTCATGATGTTATGAACTAACTACCTACTTATCATGAGTTGAACACATAAGAGATTCATCCTTCAAAACTAGATAGAGGGAGAGCATCATCAAAGAGGGTGACATAGATAGAGTTGTTAGGGGATGATAGAGAATGGATATAACCCTAAAAACACTACATTAAATAGTACACACTAGATGCATAGTAGAAATTTTAGTGTTAGTATATTTTGATGATTGATTGTATTTGAAATTATTTAAGAGTGGTTAGCATTAGTACTTACTAATGATTGTTTATTTTCATATGATTGACTATGTACGTTAGTTTTTTTCAAATTTATGTTTATGTGAAACTAACCTTGTAGGATTTATGTTGTGGTTGCTACAAGTTTAGATTGGAATAATAACGAGTGTAATAACATTTTTGATTAAAAAATATTAATGACTTGTTGATATTAAGTCATTATAATTAGTTATATATACTAAAATGATTATATATCTTTAAGTCATATTATTATTAATTTCTAAATATATTTTAGCCAATATATAAATAAGGAAAAAGAGGAAAAAGGGATTAAAATAGATAAAATAATTGTGTGGATTTTTATAATTGGAAATAAATCCCCATAAGAGAAATAAAACACATAAAACAATTTTATTATAATTAAAATAAGTAAATTTATTTTAAAATACACCAAAAAGTGAATTAGAAATAATAATTAAAAATAAAAAGAAAAAGGAGAACGCAATGCCATATTCATGTAAATGAAATAAAGATTATGAAGGGGCAAAAATATAGAAGGATATGTTTATGCCTTTGACTATATCACAAGTGTCCTTAGTGTTCAAAGAAAAATTCTCATTTTATAATTCTTAGAATTTAGAGCATGAGAAGTAGGTTTTGATAATTTATGTTACCTATGGTGAAATAGCAGAAGAGAAATGTTTAACTTTTCCACAAAATTTATATTAATTGATGGTTAGGAGCCATCATGGACAAAATCTTTGTAAAGTGTAAGTATATATGCTAATAATAGTGAATTATGATCAAAAACTTAAACTACAGACTAATATAAATGGATATTTATAATGAAATTTAAACTAAAGTCATATGGTTAAAAAAGAAGCAAAAGAGAAGGGTAAGGTAGAAATAGTGTAAGTGATTATTGATCTTAACCCCAAACATTATGAAAAAGTTTTGATTACCAATTAGTATACATTTAACTAGCATATAGTGAAAAATAACATAAGCTCAAATCTCACCACACACCAGGAAAACTTTGAAGGATGATATGCAAAATTATAGGTAAAAACTGAATTTACTTAAAAGATTTGTTGCCACACTAAAATAGCATTTGCACATTCTCATGCAATGGAAACAAAATGAAGAAAATTCAAGATCTAGAAACTAATCTAGAAAAATCCCAAATTAGCAACCATGTATTTAAAAATGCAACGTATAATTCATAAAAACTATTCAAATTTAAGACTTAAGACTAGAAATTGAGAGAAAATCCATGTAATAATTGAGACAAACACTTGGATAATCCTTTCAAGAATTCTTTGATTTTAATAGATGCTCAAAGTATACAAATTTGCTCAAAATTATCTCCCTTTATAAGATGGTATTACTAACTTTTATAAAAGTATAAGGCAATATACTGGTTAGTTACAAGATACAAATGTACAAGAAGCAAGGATAGTTTTCCTTTTTATACAAAGTTCTAGAATACATTTGCTTTGTTAAACTAAACTGACCTAGAGGTAATACGCTAACAAACTAGCATATGCCTTTCCAAATGGATATTCTATTTTAAAAATATTACAATTTTTTTTAAAAATAGAATATCATTTAACTACTTGGTGCACCATTTTCCTAAGAACTCACTTGCTTCTACTAGAGGATGTCCATAACCTTATGTTGTTGTTCATTAACTAGCTCTAAGTCCATAGTTGATTTCAAGAGATATTATTCTTATTTGATAAAAATATCATTCAATTCCATATCATTTTTGGTCATGGCTTCCTTGATGATCTTGGCCTTAGCTATTCTTTCTCCTACATTAAGGATAGCACCTAGTATCTTACTATTGTCTTCTCTGGACTGGGCTTGAATTTTGCTTTTTATTTCTTAGGTTACCAAAGTAACCCTATGTTTGAACTCATCATCCTTGATGATGCAAAGGATAGAAAGTTGTGCAAGATTAGTTAACATGGTCCCAAGGAGTTTTTAAATTCTTTCCATTCGCCCCTCATCATCCTTCAAGAACTTCTCCAATTCTTGTGACCATGCACTCAAACATTGGACCTTGTCAATAACAATTCCTAGAATTAAATTCAAGTGTCCATATTAATTTTTTTGAAACTAGGAATCTATTTTTCAACCCAAATGTTGATCAACCATGTTATTTGATCCTTGGAAGCATGTCATCAGGGTATTACACCCTTAGCCACTGTATTATATTATGTCAATGCACTCTACCTTAGCTTCATTGATTTTAATGTATCAAACATATCAAAGAAGGATTCTTCAAGCATCTTGACCATTTCCCCATCATGACCATTTCGCTAGACATTAATAAGATAAAATGTGTCTTCAAGTCCTCATTTTCCTCCTCCAAATTAGATATTATTTGTTTCATGCCTGCAATCCCTGCTCTTATTTGAGATGAATGGGCCTCGACTACGATTTATATGTCTTCCTCATGAATGGGCAGTTCATTAGTATGTTGTCCCCTAACTAGATTTAACATTGAAAATGGCTAAACCTTTTTGAATGTGAACTCTTCATTCCCTACCATGGATTTTTTTGTTATCACTCTATCTAATCCAATTATCTCTAGATTGCATTACGTAGTAGTTAATGACTTTACAATCTTAGGAGGTTCTAGGGCCTCTATTTGAGGCACCCAAAATTTCTATTTGTATGATACCTGATACTCCTATGGAAACTATTCTTCTTCCTCCATCAAATTTAATATCCATGGCTTGATGTCATCATGTACATCAATGTTAAAAATCTTGGTAAAGCCCCATGAGTGGGAAAAAAAGGGGATCTTCTTCATTTTCCTATAGATGAACCAATCAGGGATGCTTGGTCCATGGATGGGGTATTCCTCACTAAACATGCTGACTTCACTTATGGGGTGAGTGAAATTCAACTTTGGCTTCTTTTGTCTAATTGGGATAATTGCCAATTCTATTTTTCTCTTCTTTAATGGTGCCACTAGGACAAGATCTAGGGTAGCTTTTTCTCTTTTATCTTTCTTATCCTCTTTTACTTCATCTTGGGATTATTTAGCTTGCTCCTTCTCTTCATTAGAATCATATGCTTCAGAAAGGGCCTCTAGGGCATCCTCCATGATTTCATTAGGCTCTAGGTTAATCATGTCCAGGTACTTAATGGGATATGCTGGGCTCTAAGGTAGGGCTGAGGATGAGGGTCCCTCACTAGAATTCTCTTCTAACTTCTCCTTGCTAGGACCTTGTGTAATTTGTGCTTGTGGATACAACACTTCCATTTGTGGTTGCTATTGAGGTGGCCTAGAAGTTCCAAGTAGTAAATGTTATTGAAGAGGTCTAATTTTCCATATGCCCCTTGGTGGATTTTCATTAATAGTTAGTTTATGTTCAAGTTTAATGTTATGTTTCTTGAACCTAGTTAGCACTTCCTCAAAACTGTTGGCCCTGATGTGCAGAGTGTGAAAGGGACCAAGTTGATACTCATGAATTGGCCTTGTTAGTTGCTTGCTCTTTAAATGCTTGTCTACCCTACCATAAGGGTTTCAATGTTTTAGGTCATCCACCTAAAATCCAAAATAATCTCTATGCCTAAAAATGGTATCTACATGTTTATAATATTGAAAAATACATCTACCAATTATCAAAGGAAAAGGATGGAGGAGGCCTTTCCTTTTATCCTTTCACACTCCATCAACACCATGAAGAAGTTGAGATGTAATATCTTGTTCTTCTAGCTTGGTGGGAAAATAGTAAGGTGATTTATAAGGTTGACTTAGAATCCTTTCAATTCTGATCATAATACAATCTAGGTACAACTAGATATCTCCCATTATCTCTATGTATTTCTTGATTAGAGGGTTAATCCCAGGCATGGGGAACCCTATAATGGCTTATACTAAAGTCAAATAAACACAATCACAAATGAAATGTATGTGATGTCTATATTATAAAATATGTAGTTTTCAATAATGGTAAGAGACTATGAATCTACCATTAGGTGACTATTTTTTGATGTGAGGGATCCTGGTGGAGGATAGCAGAGCATCAAATAAAATAGGGCATCATAAAGAACTGGTTACTGGTCTTCTTCTTGATATCCATAAATTGTCTCCCCAGGTGGATGTTGATCATCTCTCTAATTGGAGGAGTGATCCCTTTCTCTACCATGAAGTAGACATAAGACATCCAACTCTTATTAACATATATGGTTGAAGGGACTCCATATATTCTATTTAATAGGGTCATAATTACCCTAATTCCTTCTCTAAATTGAGAAATTGGGATGTTACCAATAGATTTTTGGATCACATGGATCCCTTAGAGAAACCATGGCCTAAGGATGGTGTTTACATTATTCTTACCATTCCATTATTTAATAGTAAACAAGTCCACATGGGGTTTTGGAAGCTTGTAATATCTCTCAAGATAATGGTGAAATATATGAAATTATCCTATACCTCCCTTCATGATTGATCTAGTCATTTTCAATTCTAAAATCTTTAAAAATGGGAGATAGGATATCAATATAATGGAGTACCTCTGGTTTGGCAGTTACATGATGGAGACTATCTATTTAGACTGCAACTAGGTTGTAATACCTCCTACTAACTATGGAAATCCTTTTTTCTTCCTTGGTAATGGCTTGCATCTCCTCAATGGTCTAGAAGACCTCAAATCAATTCTTGTTGCTAGTTTTCAAGGTTGTACTGTCTACATAAATGTCTTTGAAAACTCTTCACTCACTATCTATGGATAGATATAATTCTATCTCATCCCTCAATTGTTGCCTCTGAGCTACTATGGCTTCCACACTTTTAAATTTCTCACAATTAGATTGAAAATGGTCTATGGATTAGTTCTTTCATGCTCAAATCATAATTGAACTTGTTTTAGGTTTATTATAATAAATT
This sequence comes from Torreya grandis, assembly GCA_037957365.1. Classification (NCBI taxonomy): domain Eukaryota; kingdom Viridiplantae; phylum Streptophyta; class Pinopsida; order Cupressales; family Taxaceae; genus Torreya; species Torreya grandis. Next base: position 1,376,793 of record JARHVA010000325.1, on the reverse strand, counting down.
TGAGTTCACTTAATGTCTTTTATTCAAGTTTTAGGGCTTTTAATCTTTAATAGAGGTAGCTTATTTGGACCTAGGATTATACATGTCTCAGATTTTATTTTGACCTTTATGTTTATATGTATGCATTTTGAGCACATAAGATATTCTATTTTGTTGTTTTGTGCTTGTGTGGTGATTATTTAGCATCTATCTAGAACCTTTGATGGCATTTTGCTTAAATGCCTTAAAGCACTAGCCATTGGAAATTTAAAAATGTCATTTGGTTATGCCATCAGATCATTGTTCAAGGATCAATGTGGTTCATTGATCATGATTCAGACCCTCACTTATTATTAGTTCCTTTTGGTGTGAAGCCTCATGTTTGTGCCACATGTCAAGCCTATGGGCTCTTGAAGAACCATTGAAAAATTCATCAGTGATTTAGCATCACTAGATTAGGAATTTGGATGAAGTATGGATCGTTAGATCTTGCAAGGTGCATGAGCTTTAATCAGTGTATAGCTATACAAAGGACTTATGTTAAAATGTTTTTACCTAAGTCTATTTCATATTAATAAACATGAAAATACTTAGGTTAAATCATTTTATGTTAATTTTTAAAGCATAAATTAACCCTTAAATGATGTGAAACATGACCCCTTTATCTAAGTAAACAATTTAGATGAGATTAAGTTTGGCAGCCTCATAGAAGTCAATGGTAGTTTTACAGACGTTCAAATGACGTTCATTAGGATGTCAAATTTAAGATCATGGAATCTTTTCAGTTTGGTGGGATTAAATTTGAGGATCATATAGATGTCAAAGATGACATCTTGGTCATCAAATGATGTTTATGTGAACTTCAAATATAAGCTCATCAAATTCCTATGTTCTAATGTGGGGTGCCATATGGTGACGCTACAGGGATTCTTGGGATCTAAGATTCGATTCACTCCATCTGATTAAAATACATGATGAATCAAGAGACATCTAACTATGGTCCAATTAGTTTCACACCATTGGTTCCATTTAATATGTGAGACCCTTTGCTATCAAACTTTGAATGTAGGGGTGTCATGTGGTGACTTTGTAGGGTTCCTTGGGTCTTTTGAATTTTCATCACTATGTTCACTTTGTTGAATCCTTTGTCCCAATAAAGTGTGAGCCACAGATCATGATCCAGATGCTTGTACATGATTGGTCTGAAGGTCTAAGTTCTTAGATTTTTTAGGTTTTCTTCATCTTATCCAATTAAAATCCATGATGAAGCGTGGACCATCAGATCTGTAAAGAAGTAAGGTATTTAAGTCAAGGCTCAAGGTGGAAATAAAAACTTAGGCTAAAGAGTTAAGGCTAAGGTATTGTTTATGTTGATAAAAATGAATGGGACCATATCATTAATAATTTAGGTTAAGTAGGTAACAAAGGGACCAAGCTAATAAAATTAAAAGGGACCCTACTAATACGAACATTAGACCTAATTAAAATTATAGGAAACAAAGGGGAAAAATAAAAGGGAACAAGGCATAATTTTAGGCTAAGGTTTGGTTATGTTAATGAACATGACCAAGACTTAACACAAAAATTAGGAATTAAGTGCAAAATAATTTTAAAATATTATTTCTAAATTTAAATTTGAACTAGGGGTTCAAATCAAGTTTTTCTAAAGGAGAGCTTTCAAAAGATGAATTCAGATTCAAATTTTCAAACCAAAGGCTAGTAAAAAATTGAATAGATTCAATTTGTAAATTCTAAGCATGATATCTTCATAGGGTCTCCATGAAACCTACAATTATAATACATTATGACCAATTATTAGTAACGTTAGGCAAGCTCAAAGCAAAACCATAAACTAGTAAGCCAAATTTATCAAAGTGGATGATCTTCAAATTCTAATAATGTTCAAAACATGCCATGGTTTTAGGTTTAAGGTTCAAAGTATCTCAAGGGTCATAAATTTAAAAAATGTGGGTATGTTGACCTCAATAAATGATTACTTTCGAGGGAAACATAACAATATATTAGATCTTAGAGACTCTAGATCAAACAAACAACTAAGTCATCCAATCCACTTGATCAATGCCATTATCCAAAAAATTTTATGGTTTAAACAAACATTAAATTTGTATAATAGGTATCAAACATTAATACATATCCATGCTAAGTGTGTGCTTTTATTCCACTTTTAGACACCTAAATCTAGCCACCAATAACCTCCAATCAGGGTTTTGGCCAATTTCCACCCAAAGTGCACAATTTAGCCTAAAAACACTAAAATCCATTAACTAAGTTGAAATTGATATATTCAAGTGATGATTTTGGCTAGGGTATCCCTAAATGGGGAAATTAAATTTATGGGCTAGCTAACTTTGATCAGATCATTTTGAGTCAAAATGCCAATTTTGCACCTAGGTGCTCTGGATTGATCTTTCTTATAAAATATTTTACACAAGACATGTGCCTATGTTATTTGTTGTTGGTAACATCCTAAATTGGATAGTAGATCCAATACATTTAAAATTTCCTTCCAATTCTAATCCAATCAAATTTTAGACCAATAATAAGGCAATCTGATCAATTTGAGTAATTTGTGCACAAAGTTTTTAATCATGCTTAAGAGCTAACTAATCTAAGTTAGATAATAATTAATAATTCCATAAAAACTTGTTTAATACTTATTTTTAGAAATGAATGATGAATATTTACATCATCAGGTGACCTCATTTCTTAGGAAGACATCCCTAGGCCATAAATTCCACAAATATCAGGATTCATGCCCTCCATACATTATCAATGCCCTCCATGCCTCTTAATTTCTCCTCTATCCCAAATATTGATGAACCTATTTATCAATTTTAATTTTATAATTATATTAATCCCTACCCACACATCTCAATCCTAAGATGCATGGTTTGGGTTGATTTTGATCAATCTTATAAATCTATAAATGGAGAGGCCATAAAAATCATTTCCAAGCTATTTTGGTGCAAAGATATTATGCTCAAATATCTTTAAAAGACATGATTATGCAAATTTATAATTCAAAATTGATTCAAAAACTTAGTGTTATCATGCCAAATTGATTCCAAACCAAGCCAAGCCACAAGCTAAAGGTTCTAAGGAGAGATGGAGGTAGCCAAGTTTCCATTGATGAGGACTTCATGAGCACAAATTGAGGAAGACACTAAAAAAAGAATTTTAGAGCATCCAAAGAAGGTTAATTTTATTTTATTTTTGCATTTTAGTTGTGTTTTATTCATGTTTGTTAACTAAGCTCTCCCTAGTGTCTAGGCCTAGAGATGATATGCTAGTTAGTGTGTTTTTTTTCATTTTTTTTCATTTTGAAGCTAACATGATACTAACCATCCTCTCTTGAGTCAAATTATTAGATGACATATGGCATTCTCGGTGGGACTAGATGCATCCCACACATGAAGAAGATCATTTTTTAGCTTTAAAATCTTCATTTGGATCATTAAAACTCTTAAAATTTGATTTTCTAAGTTTATTTTTTATTTTTTAATTTGCCACAGGTTTACACAGTAACTGACATTGATTAGTAAAACCAACATCGATTACATAGTTATTATCGATCACATTGATATAATTGATGTCGATTAGATAACCGTCATTGGTTAGCTAGTGTAACCATCATTGGTCATATACCTAATGTTAGTCACATTGTTTTTCTTAAAACATAGACCCAAGAACTCTTTTTTTAAAGTTCATTATTTCAAGCACAAAAGAGCTTCAAGGCTAAAGGACATGCTAACTTTTTTTTTCTAGGACCAAGCTTAACAGTTGCTAAAAACATGTTTAGATCACCTTTTGCATGCTTAAAATTAATTAGGAACATTATTTTGGGTTCTTAATGTAATATTTAGGTGTTTAAGTGAGGTTTTAGCATTAGTTTTCAAAGTTACAACTAAGACCAAGGGGTCAAATGAACACCACATAATTTTCCATTTGGGTTTAAAAATGAACTCACCTTTCCATGTTTTTGTATTTAATTAGTTATTTAAGTTAATTCTTTGTTTGACAAAAAAAGGGGTGCCACATGTATGCTCTTCCATTTGTTCCCTTTAGGGAACCCTTGGAATCAAAAGCACCATTTCTATTACAAGTAGCCTAGTCCAAGGCTTAGAAAGAAAGTCATCTAAAACACTCCCAAAGAAAAAACTCATCAAATTTTGGGTGACCTTGAATATGACCCTAAAGTCTTTCCATTGGTATATTATTTTCATGCAAACTTGGTTTGCAAGGGAGACATCATTACCTCCCACAAGTTCTTTAAGGAATCTTTAACCTAGGGTTTCATCTCCCAACATTGACTTCACTTACACCTTTGGAGTTACACATGGGATGTATCTGCATTTAGATATTGCACTACACTGAGTGAACAATAGGATGTAGTGGTTATAAAAAGGACTAGACTTTTTTACAACTAGCAAATGCCATGGTCACCTAATTTTCATGCTTGTCTTTTACATTATTTGACATGAAAGTCATTATGCAATTGATTACCCTAGAAATATTTGAAATCTTCCTAGTTTACTCAACCCCACATTGCCATACCCTTATCAGGATTTGGATGATTACACTTAGTGTATTTTTGGATCATTTTCTCATTTGATATGTTTTGAGACTAAAACTTGTTTATTTGTTCATAAATCCATGTCAAAACCAATTTGTCTACACATCACTCTTTTGTCTAAAGAGGTGTTATGCTAGCTATTTTACACCACACTTGTGCCTTGAATTTTTTTCTAAACTTATTTGTGTGTGTGTCATTTGAGTTGAGGAGGGTAGTGTTATGCTGCCCAAATCATGTCAAACCATTTGTGCCTTTGAGTCTTTTGAAACATATTATATATCACATCATTAAAGAATGCTTAACCATTAGGCTACTCAAATTGTTTCAAGACTAGTTTACATTATATCAAAAATCATTTGTTTCAAACCATGTCATGTATATCATTTGGACCTTTGCTTGTGTTGTCATGCTATTCAATATAGTCTAGCTTGTTTGGTCAAATCCTAATTTTCATCATTGAGATTTCAATTAGCCTTGTCAATTTTGGATTCAAACATTGATTGATTTAGTTTTAGTCCTTAATTCATGGGGTTGATACACAAATCTTTCTCTTTTGGGTTGCATAACTTTGGTTAATCGATTACCCAAATTTGAAAACTATTGATGGTTTATTTATTTAGTACCTATCCTTATGATTATTTATTATTTTATTTGGGAAAACATAGTATTTCTTCAAAGAGCCTTTTATCTTATGACTTATGCCAACTGATCATGTTTATGTTTGATTCCATGTGCTAGGTCTATGTAAAAGTTATTTCCAACCTTGTTAGATTAAATCAAATCACATCAGCCTTTGTTTGAAGTCTAGATTTTGGCTTTTTTTGGATAAAAGTCCTATCATATGCCTATTTGTTTGAGTCTAGATTTTGACTCTTCATTTGGATAAAAGACATAGTAACTCAACTTTTCCCTTTCCTAGTTTAGACCTTGTTTGGAACACTTTGACCTAGACCTTTGACATGATGATTTTTATTTAGACACTTGACCTTTTTTGCATATGACATTTGACATAAAAAATTAAACATTTGACATTAGACTATTTTATTCCAAGTCATAGTAAAAATTATTTTTTGAGATATGGCTCCACTTTCAGACCACATTGGAGATATAACTCCACTTTTTGACCAAGTTAGACCAAGCTTGAACCATTTGTCCTTTGGACATAGTTTTCTAGAGTTTGTAAAACTCTAAGCCTTTTTATTTCAGAGCTTTCATTATTTATATAGATATGTCTTGCTACACTTATGGTGGAGTCATGTACAATCCAACTTATGATAGAATGGCTACACAAAATCCCACTAGGAATCCCTATAAAGAAAGATTTTCTAAGAAGTTTTATTATTCTCCCTACAATACTCCATATGCGAAACACAGTCAAAATCAAAAAAATCTAAATCAAGACCTTGATTGGCATGAAGAGGCTTGTGAGGAGGACTTTGAAGAACCAACTATAGATATGGATCCACACCCTCTTTGCAATAATCAATACATGGAACACATTCAAAAACCCACTTAGGAGCCTACTCACAACTAGGATGATATGGTTTATGAGGAAGACTTAGATGTTTTGGCTTATGAAAGTAATCAGGCTCCATCACATCATACCGTTTCTATTCTAGGACCATAATATCACACCATTCCCATACCATGACCTCATCCTTTGTTTTATGCAAGCAATCAAGCTCCACAATGCCCCTTCATCATTTCAGGACCTAGTCCTTTGGCTTGTGCAAGCAATCAAACCCAAAAATGCCCTATCATTACCATTTTAAGACTTCATCCTTTGGTTCATGTGAGAAATCATGCTCCATAATGCCCTAACATTATCCAACTACAAGTCATCCCATCTAAACCTCAAATCATCTAATCATTCAAAGACCAAGTTGTGTTCAAAATTGGTATTTTCTAGCTCATTGGAAACTAAGGATAAGAGAACCAACCAATCCAATGTGTTTTTATTAAACCAACCATTTGTGATAAGTTAGCTTATGATGATTCACCTATTTATCCTATACTAGTTGTTGAAGAGTCTCAGACTGATGAACTAGTCTTCGTCGAGTCACTTCTTAATGATTATAACTGTCTTTGGGAAAATCATTACCTCAACCATATGCCTATTTTTTAAGAGCCTCCTATTGACAAGATAGTCTTTGAGGATTTGTATCTTGACCTTTTTCCCATCCTAGAGGAGTCCCATTCTAACAAACTAGTTTTTATGGAGCCCATTATGCCATCACAGGCCATTACTTATCCAAAACTAAACATTAAATAAGACATCATTGTAATAGAGTACCCATCAAATGAAGAATCAAAGTTATATTTAGGTTTTATTATTGAACTAACATCAGATTTACCATCAAAATCTAAATCAAAATTAGTCTCAATATTAGATTTAGAGTCCCTTGAGTTAGAATCAGATTCAGATAAAGAATATGTTCATGGTTGTTACAACATTGGTTACGCATGCCTTGCAAATCAATTTGAATACATTTGTGATCCTTCTATGACTTTTGAGGATGATCACTCTAATTTTGACACAAGTTATCCTAGTATCTTCTACAAGGATTGTGATGCCAACACACATTCCATTACCATTCCACAGGCCATTACCATCAACCAAAATAGCCATATCATTGAAATTCCATCTCCCATAAGTTTTGATTGGGATTGATAAATTCACACTTTGTTAAACTACATCCATTGTGACATATTAGTTGAAGAAGAGAAAGGAGGCCAAGACAACATTCATGTAGCATAAAAGCACTCTCCTAGTGAAACTTTTTTAGAGGCACTAGGGAACAACCAAAGTCATAACTTAGCATCTTTTATTAAAAAAATTTAGAAGCACTAGAAGAAAATCAAAGTCAAAATACAATGTTCATTAGTGAAACCTTATTAGAGGTGTTATGGGAAAATCAAGACAAATTCATTGGTGAAAAACTTTTTAAAGCACTAATAGCTGAGCACAAAAGTTCTTCACTACTTGATGAAGATAAAATCAAAGATAAAATCAAAATAACTTCCTATCTACATCCTTGTCAAATGGTAACTACTCTCAAGATCAAACAACAAAAAAATTTGGTGGTCCTGTTGAGAGAACAAGTCATTGGCCTTGCCATAACTAAAATTATGTTGAATCTGGCATCAACAACATTACATGTAACTAAAAGTCCTGATCTTCATTTGTTTCCCCACCATTATACATTCCATTATCATTTTCCATTCCATTTCATAAACAAAACTATCATCTAACTTTTATCCTTGTTTACCATCCATGGCTGCACTTTACTTTATGGAGGCTACAAAGATACATTGTCTCAAAGTTTTAATGAATTAGAATCAATGACCAATGAAGATCATAGAAGCATTTTTTAGTAACTAAATGTACATCATGTTTTTGATAGATCAGTTATTTAAACAAGGTGTGGGATAGAAATTAACATGATCAAGTATTATATTTGTATCATTTGTTGATTAGGATGTGCATCTCCCCATCAGTAGGAACAATATAATCAAAAACCATACCCAAGACAAAAACATGTACCATACCATTACATTCACCATACCATTTCACATTTCCATGCCATTGTCATTATTACATATTTTTTTTCCATTATTGTCAACCCAACCATTCACCTCATCACTTTGGGGCAACCCTCTTACCATTTTATCAAATTTATAAAACCATCATTATCCTAAAGCAAGACCATGCCATCCTATCATTCCATTCCTATCTAGACCAAAGCCTATTTTTAGTCATCCTACCCAATCCTATTTTGATCTTGGCTACTTTGCTTCTTCCTACACTTTTTGTGAGGGATTTTGACCAATTTTCAATAATCAATCAAGTCTGTGTTTAAATGATAGTCTATGAAAGTAGTGTGATAGTTGATTTGGTAAGATATATTTCATCCTATCAAGTTTGTTTATGTGAGCCTAATTATAATTGCCTATGGGAAAATTAGTATCATTGACCTATTCTAATGTATCCTAATTATAAACACCTATGGGCAAACTAGGTACAAAATGTGTTTATCATACATATCCACATCACCTTGCTATTACTATTTTCATTTGACTAGCCATTTTTTAGATTTGAGAACTTGTTGGGACATAATTAGTTTTTCCCCACCTTTTGTGTGGATGGAATTACTATGACTTGAGGTCATTTTAGGACTAGTGGGTCATGATCAATTTGTGTTGAGGTCACCTCAGTCCCCCTTTCCATATGCTCTTGCCATTTTATGAGTAACCTTAACCACACTCTCATTGTTTTGTGAGAAACCTACGCCACACTCTCTTCATTTTATGAGTAATCTAAGCCATGCTCTCACCATTTTTTGAGAAAACTAAGCCATGCTCTTGCCATTTTGTGAGTAACCTAAGCCATGCTCTCATCATTTTGTGAGCAACATAAACCACCCTCTCACCATTTTGCAAGCAACCTAAGCCACACTCTCACCATTTTGTGAGTAACTTAAGTAACTCTCTTTCCATTTTACAAGAAACCTAAGTTTGAACATTCTCACCGTTATGTGAGCTTGAACCCTCTGGTGTCTCATCATTATTGATTGAGTCGAGATAACTCAAAAATGCTAAAAACATTAATAATATTTCAAAATCTAAATTTTTTTGTCCTATCTAAGCATAGTCAGTTATGCTTGATCTGCCTCATTGGGGAATTATCATTGTTAAGATGATTTATTTTACTTTTGTTTTTAGGCTTTCTATTTTTTTGTTTACTTTAAGTTGTTTATTTCTTTTTTTAGTCACTTTCATGTTTTTTTGCTTTCAGTAATGTTGTCTCAACTAAGTCTATATGTGTTCATTAGGTGATTCCTTGAGCATATTGTTCTTGAGTCCATCCATATTCCTACATCAAAATTGTCATCATGGTTTTTATCATTGGTGCATTATTTTTAAGTGTTTATTGGATATTGGGTGTCACTCCTTATGCATATTTTGGGATAGTCTTAATGGTGTTCTATCATGAATCCTACCATGATAGAACACCATGCTATAAAAAAATTAATGGTGTTCTAACTTAATGGTGTTCTAACATGCTATAAAAAATTAGCTTTACGAAGGTCTACAATCAATGGAGCCACATAAGTTTCACCTTGGCACCTTGGCAAATCCTTCCATCCCACCCTTGATCAAATCAACCCATTGACCATTCTAGTTGTATCATTGGTAATCAGGATGAGCATCTCCTTGTTAGTATGTACAACTAAATCATTCACATTGATCAATATTATTTTTATATCCATCTCTTTCATCACTTTTCACCCACTCATCTTTAATATTTATTCCAGGTTATATCCTTGAGTTATGCTTGCTAATTAGTCCTAACTAGGGCACCATCAATATTATCCAACCTAGGTCTACTTAATGATTATAACTACCTATGGGAAAATCATTATTTTGATTTTTATTCTTGATTATAATTACCTTTAAGACAATCAACATCTTGTTTACATCAATTCATGCAGGAATTTTCTCATTTGGATTAATCTCAACCACAAATTAATTCCATCTTTCTTCTTGTTTCTTTTCGAGGGACCATCCATCAATAAATGTGATGAAGACTCCCTCAAGGGGACATCATCATAGGCTTCCCAAAACCATTTTAAACTTTATTCTTCAACCCTCATCTTCTTTTTGGCATACAATCCATCTCTCATTATTTGAGAAGAAATTGATTTGCCTATTTTTTGAAACATCTTCCCAAACAGGGGCAAACTATAGACACCTAAATTTGGCCACCAATAACCTCTAATTAGGTGTTTGGCCTATTTATACCCAAAGTGCAAAATTTAGCCTAAAAACACTAAAATTCATTAAATGAGTTGAATTTGATATATTCAATTGCCAATTTTGTCTAAGGTGTCCCTAAATGGAGTAATGCAATTTATGGGCTAGCTAACTTTGATCAGATCATTTTGAGTCAAAATGCCAATTTTGCACCTAGGTGCTCTAGATTGATCTTTCCTAACAAAACTCTTATACAAAACATGTGCCTTTATTATTTGGTGTTGGTAACATCCTAAATAGGATAACAAATCCAATGCATCTAACATTACCTTCTAATTCTAATCCAATCAAAATTTGGACCAATAACAAGGCATTCTGATCAATTTGTGTAATTTGTGTACAAAGTGCTTAAATGCTTAAGAGATAATTATTCCAAGTTAGATCCTAATTAAAAATTCCATGGAAACTTGTTGAATACTTGTTTTTAGAAATGAATGTTGAATATCTGCATCATTAGGTGACCTCATTTCTTGGGAAGACATCCCTAGGCCACAAATGCCACAAATATCAGGATTCATGCCCTCCATGCCTCTTAATTTCTCCTTTATCCCAAATATTGATGAACCTATTTATCAATCTTAATTACATAATTATATTAATCCTTAGCCACACATCTCAATCCTAAGATGGATGGTTCAGGTTGATTCTGATCAATCTCAAAAATATATAAATAGAGAGGCCATGAACATCATTTCTAAGCTATTTTGGTGTAAAGTTATTATGCTCAAATATCTTCAAAAGATATGATTATGTAAAGTTATAATGTATAATTGATTAAAAAGCTTCAAGCAATTAGTGTTAACATGTCAAATTGATTCCAAGCCAAGCCAAGCCACAAGCCAAAGATGTCAAGGAGAGATGGAGGTAGCCAAGCTTCCATTGATGAGGACTTCATGAGCACAAAATAAGCAAGCCACTACAACAGGCATTTTGGAGCATCCAAAGAAGGTAAAAGAGGATTTATTTTTCATTCTAGTTGTGTGTTTTATTCATGTTGTTAACTAAGCTCTCCCTAGTGTCTAGGCCTAGAGATGTTATGCTAGTTAGTGTGTTTCTTTCATTTTGTTTTCATTTTGAAACTAACTTCATAATAACCATCCTCTCTTGAGTTAAATTATTAGATCACACCACCTAATATTTTCCATGGGATTCAGGGGACAACTTATAGTTTGAATATCTTTAATTAATAACACTGACTTATAACATGTTTATATATTCAATAAGAACCATGCTTCTTGTTCAGGGAAGGCTTAGACATTGCTCTATTACCAACTAGGTGTCCATAGCCCCAATTAATATTACCAAAATCACCTATGCTTGAAAAGCTTTTTATTTTACATTGCATTCTTATTTTTGTAGTTTTAGATCTTTTATGCTTCCAACAAAGTTGGGAACCATGGTAGCTAGGTTTAAATATTTGGTCAAGTGTTTGATCCTAAAAAAAATTACGTATGGCTACAACCATTGTCCTAAAAAAGGATGTTTATTAAGTGAAAATATGACTATGACCCAATATATTAATCTTCCATTATATAAATTTAACTCTTCTTAAAACCAAATCTAGGTCAAGACAGTGGTCGAGATCTCATTGAATAGTTGGCCTCTTCAATTAGTCTTTACTAGTTTCTTCAAATCAAAAGATTAGGCTCACATTTATAATCCATGGTCAGCACATGTATTAGGTTCACACCCACATTATTGAGCTTAAGAGGCTCAAGAAAACCAAATAAACTTTGATCTCAAGGTTTTCTAAAACGATTTATTAGAAATAAGGAACAAGGCAACAAAAATAAACAAACAATAAAAGAAACAAAAGGAAACAAACAAATATATACATGCTTATATACAAACAAGGGATATGAAGGAAAGAAATAAAAGAATCTAATTAGCCTACCTATATTAAGTATAACCATATTACATAATTATTCCATAAAGACCTCAAGAGGAGGAGCAAACAAGTAATGCTTGAGGTACTACCCATTGGTGGGTAGTGTGAACTCTGCTATTTGAAAGTCTTTGAGTCTAAAGGTGTTGTCCCCTAGTGTGTTTTCAATATGGTATGTGCCAATCAATAAAGGTGTGAACTTGCCATGTTTTCCCTTAGGCTCTGATGATTTATCCCAAAGGAGAGCTAAGTATGTTGTCTGAACACCTTGATCTTTGATATTTTATCAAACCACCTCTTCATCATGGTTTGATGTCTTCTAAAATTAGCAAAGGTTTCATCCCTTGCATCTTCCATCTAGATTATGTCCATAAATATTACATTTTCAAGTTCCTGATCCTCTTCCATATATTCCTACATGAACTTATATGTGGGCAACTTGAGAGTGATAGGGAATATAGGCTCTTGGCCATAAACCAATAGAAATGGTGATGCATTTAAGGCTTATTTGATCCATGTCCTATATACCCCTAGGGGAAACTTGAGAAGCTAATGCCAATTCTTAACCTTGTTTGTAGTAGACTTCTTGATTGATTTTATTAAGTTCTTGTTGGTGGATTCAGACAATCCATTTCCTTTGGTGATAATGGTTGGATGAAATATTAAGATAAATTATATTATCATATGCCCATTCTATCATCTAAATGGATATAAATGTGGATCCATTGTCACACACCAAAGAGACTAGAGTTCTAAATATGGTACATATGTTCTCCTCCAAGAAACTGATCACTTCCTCAATCCTCCATTGTTTGGTGGTTATAGATTTAGCCCACCTTGTGAAATAATCTATGGTAATCAAGATATGATTATGACATTTTAATGAATTATGTTTGATTACTCCCTTAATGTCCAACCCCCATTATGAAAATGGTTTATCAACCATGACTAGTTGTAAAGGGCATTATTGCCTTAGGCTCTTTAGTGCCAAAGATTTGGCATGAGTGAATTACCTCATGTGATTATAAGAATCTTTGAAAATAGTTGTCCAATAGTATCCATCTCTAAGGATATTGTGGGATGTAGTCTTCCTATATGGATGCCCATGGCTGAGCTTCTCATGGAAGGTGTTCATGATTTGGGTAGATTCTTCTTTTGAGACACATCTCAAGTAGACCCCTTTAAATTTATTTCTATATAAAACCTCATCTTTGATCATATAATGGTTTTCATTGAGCCTTAGGGCCCTATTTTGCTCCTTGGTGAGTCCTATAGGACAAGTACCATTATTTAGCAAATGAATGATGGAATTATACCACTCACTAGCTTGAAATTTCTACTGATCAACTTGCATAGTACTTAGCTTAGGGATGGTATTAGCAATCATTTAGATCAAACCTTGAAACCTTACCAGTTTTACCATTTTCATTTTTATGTCATACTCTTGAAAAATTGACATCCATTTACCTCTACATTCTCCAAGTTCATTCTAGCTCAACATGAGCTTTGTGGCAGGGTCAAGTAGAATAACATGAACCTTATTTCTAAGGATATAATGCCTAAATTTATTCACTTAAATAATAAATATGTTTTATTATCAATCAATAAATAGTTCAATTCAACATTCTAAAATTTAATACTCATGAAAGCTATTGGGTGATTACACCCATCAACCTTCTGAGTTAAAACTATAGCCATAGTATGGTCAGATGCAAAAGAATAGAGATAAAAGTCCTTTGAAAATTTAGGACTTATAAAGACTAGAGCTTGGCTAGTTATTTATTTGATGTCATTGAATGCCTTCTTATATTCATCATTCCATGAGACCTTGGCATACTTATTTAGCATGTCATTTAATGGCTTGAAATTCTCTGCAAAGATAGAAATGAACTTTATTATAAAGTTTATCTTACCAAAAAATGATTTTAAATCTTTTCTATTATTTGGAGGCTCTATCTTAGATATAGCTTCCATTATTTTAAGATCTATGGAGATCTCATCTTTATTTATGACATGACTCAACAATTTTCCCTTAGTAAGACAAAAGATGCTTTTCTTGGGGTTTAGGGAGATTTCATACCTTATGCATCTCTCAAAAAAATTTTGTAAATGCATAAAGTGATCTTCACTATTTATATAAAAATTGGTTAGATCATCCATTTATATAATGATACACTTACCAATCAAACCTTGGAAGGCATGGTCCATGGCCCATTGAAAATTAGCTCTTGTGTTTATTAATCTGAAAGGCATTATTTTTTAGGCAAAGGTCATCCATTAGTTTTGAAATTTGTATTAATCCTATCCTATTTGTCAACCAACACTTGGTTTTAGCTTGAAAAACCATCAAGGAAAGACATCATAACTAAACTTGAAACAACTTGTATCACCTAGTCAAGAAAGGAAAGTGGATAGTTATCCTTTTCAGATGCTTTATTTAAATTTCTAAAGTCAATGCATAGCCTAATCTGACCATTCTTCTTCCTGACTAGCACCAAATTGGCTACCTAGGTAGAATTCTTGATGGGAAACATAATTATATAATCTAGTAACCTCTTGACCTCTTTAAAGATCATTGGTTCTAGGATAGGGTTCATAGGTCTTTGTTTTTGTCTAAATGGTTTATAATTTTATTTAATGGGTATAGTATGGGTGATTACTCTTGGATCAAAGATATTCAAGAATCATAAGACCAAGCTATGATATCTTTGTACTTGGTTAACAACTCTTTGGCCTTGTTACTCTCAATGTTAGTGCAATATTTTCCAATGTTAACTAGTTGAGGTTGATCTTGGGGTCCAAGATCAATAGCATTATAGTCCTTCCTACTAATTTTGGTAATCTTAAAAATCTTATCTATACTTTATTGATCAAATAACCTCTCTAAGGCAATCATTCCTTTGGGAATTTTATTTTCATTTAGCTGAATGACCTTACCATCAAACTTGCCTTTTTTAAGTGCATTTTCATTAGTCTCATCAATGATGTGAGCCTCAAATGCTCTAGAATTAGTCATGAAATATAATATTTTTTTATCATCACTAAGGACCTAAAAATGATTCATATTATTTAGGATCAAAGGATAAGGTATTAGCTAAATGTTGAAGTTAGGTGAGTCTTAGATAGGCATGAGGCTGGCTATAACATATGAAAACTAATCAACAACTTGGTTCTCTTTTCTAGGGATGGAGATAATGTTAAATGCATCAAAGACTCAATCAGATCCCAAACCCTGAACTTATAAATCTTAAGATATGAGAGTTTGCATTGATATTTGCTTCTCACTTGGTTGACTACTATTTCTAAATCACCATAGACTAGTAGTTCTTTGACCTTATTTTTAATTCTAATTTATTAATCTAAAATAAGGGCCTCATATTCAGTAGGAATTTTAGTGCAATAGAATTGGATATTATAAGATTCATGATATTTATTACTAATAGGATCGATTAGAATAATGCCTACCCCAGATCTAGCCTTACACCTAGCACCATCAAAATGTATCTTCCATAACCCATAAATAACATGAGTACTCTTAGGATCACATACCTTTTTAGTCTTTAGGGTGAAAACCTCTAAGTCTAACTCAATTATGTTAACCATTTCATTCATATCAATTTACTAGGTGATCATGTGCTTTATCCTTGGCTCTTTTTCAACCTTGATGTGGTTTGAAACTCCTTTCCATGGAAACCACAAATGTGAATAATCAGTGGACATGTTATCATTTAAAGCTTTGGTCCATTATTTGCTTAAAAATATCCCCATAAATATTAATAATGTCAACAACTTGGATATCAATAAATTGTTGTACTCTAGGTTTAGATACAAATTGCATATGAACATTTAATAATTCCCCATTCACCTTGACTCTAGATTTGTCTAATTGAGTAACAACTCTATCAGACTTAATAGGTGTCAAGCAAAGTTGTTTACAACTATCTACTAGCATGATATTGGTAGATGCACCAAAAAGTAATAAATAATTGTGAAAATTATTACTAAACATCGTGAATGTGAGTAAAAAAGGAGGAGATTCTTCTTTACCTTTGTGCATAGCCATATTAGCATTATCAGCTTTGGGTGGTTTGTTGGATTTATTTGTCAATGATTCTAGTAAGAGGTCCCTTTGTTAAATGATCTATGTCAATTCATGAAATGTGATATTAGCTTTTATCTTCTTCATATATTTAACAATGTTATAACTAGCCTTATTTGAAAAACTAGGAATATCAACATTATGCTTAGAGGTACTCCCTTTGGATGGTTCTGGATCATTTCTTAAAGAAGTGTTTGAAGGAGTTATAAATTTGTTTGGAGGTGTTAAGGTAGTCAAGGGCTTCCTCTTATTTCTATTCCTCAAAGAACAAGTCTTCTTCAAGAATTGTTGGAAGGCCTAGATTTCCTCAAAGACATCATCAGGTTCATTATCCTCTTGAAAAGGGAAATCAAAAGTCTCCACCATGAAAGTCTAATCAACAATCTTGGAAACTAAAGTACATACACCACTATCCTTATTATGGACCACTTCAAATGTGTCTAACTGTTCTTTTAAAACATGAAAAGCTTTACAAAACTCAATGTTATAAATCTTGTCATGCTTGGTTGTATAATGTACCCTACAATTATTAGGCAAAGTAATATTAGTAAGATTAATGTCCATATTCCCTTTTTTAGAATATGGTTCATTATGCTTATTATTCTGGAAACTATCATTTTGTAACATATTATTTGGCCTATTCAAACCTTTGGAATGAGAAGTTCCTACGAGAGCTTTCTCTAGTACTAACAACTTGTTTTTGCAGTTAAAAATTAGTGCTTAACTTTTGGACCATTATTAGGATAGACTCATTCTCATTCTTGGGAGTTTTAGAATTTTTCACATGGTTATTTTTAGTACCAATAGTTGGTACTAAATATTTGTGATAATTTTCATTGAATCCATTATTAGTGGGATGCCTCAATAATCTTAGGTTCTGATTAGGAGCAACATGAATTAAAGGGAATTGATTCAGATTTGGAAGTTGATTCAAGGTTGGAACATTCTAATTGTTCTTAGGGAAGATGTTCAGAATGGGCATATATGGGTTGATATTTGGGAAAAAATAGGCTAATTGTCTTTAGGACTACATTTGATCATTGATGACCACTACTTTAGCATAAGCCCTGGTTAATGAAGTTATAGTTGAAAGAAACCTTTTTTGAAATACATAAGTCATGGGATCTACTGCATCCTTGAAGATTTCTAAAGCTAAAACCTCAGTAGGTTTATAAGGTTATATTGTCCTATTATACATTTTTTAGAATCTAGCATTAAAGGACCTTATGGGCTCACTTGAATCCCTTCTGATGGTGGTGAATTGGTGGTATATGACACATGGACTAATAATTATGCCAAACTAGTCTATGAAAACATTAGTAAATCAATCCCAACTAGTGATATAATTGTTAGGAAAATTAAGAAACCATTTTTATGTAGCATATTTAAAAGTAAAGGGGAATAATATGTGTGCTACATCTTCATCTGTGACATTTAGCAACCTTAAATCAACTTGAAAATATTTAATATGTTTCTCAGTCATTATAATACCAGTTGAACTAAATATTGGCAAGTATTTTTTAGAGTTACATGAGAGATCATGTACCACACCTATCACATTGAAAAAAGAATCTACAAATAAAACCATACCTACATGAATGTTGAAGGCAAGGGTAACTTGAATTGGTGAGGTTGGCAAAGATTTGGAATGTTTATGCCTACCTTTATCTCACTTGACTTTTTTATGGAATTTAAGCTCAAGTAAAGGTTCTCTTGTCTTTGGATGTGATCTTATTCGAATCATTGGAAATTCTAGTTTGAAGATTGATGATCCTAATTGAAATATGATGTATCAAGTTAATCTTTATAAAGAACAAGGATTGAGCTTGTGCATTAAGCTCATTTTACAAAGAATGTATAAAGAACAACAAAAGATGTCAACCTTTGACTAAGCTAGCTCAAATATGTGTCTAATTATGCAAATATGATTAATATTTATAATTATAAGTTGAAATAAATTCATATCTATAAAAATTATACCAATCTTTGATCAAAACAAGCTATTCTAACATCAAATACTATGTATCTTCAATTCTTAATCTATCTTTACCAGAATTGAGCATCAAAATTCAAATAACTTTGATATTTATCTAAAGGAAGAACAAATATATGTCAAATACCACAAATATCGAAGATCCTTATGCTTTTGATCAAATAATTACGCAAATGTGTAAAGATAACACATTCGATCAAAACACACTAAGATTAACAAAGATTTAGTCAATCCCCAATGGATCCACCCTCCATCTAGTGCCAGTGGGACTTGTTGATGCCTTTGACTATATCATATGTCCTTAGTTTTCAAAGAAAACTTCTCATTATATAATTATGGGAATTCAGAGCACGAGTATTAGGTTTTGGAAATTTATGTTACCTGTGGTGAAATAGTGTTAGAGCAATGTTTAAATGTTCCACAAAATTTATTTTATTTGATGGTTGAGAGCCATCATGGATAAAGCCCTTTCAAAGTGTAAGTATCTATGCTAATACTAGTGAATTATGATCAAAACTTAAACTAAAAACTAATATAAATGGATATTTGCAATGAAATTTAAAATAAAGTGATCTGGTTAAAAAAGAAGCAAAAGCGAAGGGTAAGGCAAAAAGAGAATAAGTGATTACTGATCTTAGCCCCAAACATTATGACAACATTTAAATTATGAATAAGTACATTTAACCAACATATAGTGAAAAATATCATAAAATCAAATCTCACAACACACCAAGAAAACTTCTAAGGATGATATAAAGAAGTACAAGTAAAAATAGAATTTGCTTTAAAGATTTGCTACCACACTAAAATAACATTTGCACATTCCCATGCAGAGCAAATAAAATGAAGCAATTTTAAGATCCTTCAACTAATATAGCATAAACACAAAATAGCAACCATATAATTAAATATGCAACTTAGAATTCATAAAAACTATTCAAATTTAAGACTTAAGACTAGTAATTGAGAGGAAAGCCATGTAACAATTAGCCCAAACACTTGGACAATCTTTTCAAAATTTGTTTATTGTATTAACTGCTCAAATTATACAAATTTTCTCAAAATTATCTCCCTTTACAAGAGGGTAGTACTACCTTTCATAAGAGGACAAGGTAGTATACCAATTAGTTACAAGATACAAATGTACGAGAAGTAAAGATAGCTATCCTTTTTCTACAAGTTTCTAGAATACATTTGATATTCAATATTAAATTGACCTAAAGGCAATATACTAAAAAATTAGCGTATGCCTTTACAAAGGATATTCTATTTTTAAAATATTACAATGTTCTTACAAAATATAATATCATTCAAATACTTGGGCCCTGTGCCTCATAACTCACTTGTTATTATTTAAGGATGTATGTATCCTTCTGGTGTTGTTCATTAACTAGCTCTATGTTCATAGCTAGTTTTAAGAGTCATTCTTACTCTTTATCAACAAGCTCAATCAATTCCTTGTCATTTTTTGCCATGGCTTCCTTGATGCTCTTAGTCTTATATATCCTTTCTCCTACATTAAGGATTATACCTAGGACCCTACTATTGTCTTCTCTAGACTGGCTTTGACTTTTACTTTTTATTTCCTAGGTTACTAAAGTAGCCCTATGTTTGAACTCATCATCTTTGATGATGCCAAGGATAGTAGGTTATGTAGGATTAGTTAAAATGTTCCTAAATATTTTTTTAATTCTTTCCATTAGCTCCTCATTATCCTTCAAGAGCTTCTCTAGTTCCTATGACCATGCGCTCAAATTCTGGACCTTGTTAATAACAATTCCTAGAATTGCATTCAAATCTCCCATACTAATTATTTTGAAACCAAGAATTTTCTTTTCAACTTGAATGTTGACCAACCCTATTATTTTATCCTTGGAAGCCTACCATTGGGTTATTAGACCCTCAACCACTATATTCTATTGTGTTAATACACTCTGCCTTAGCTTCATTACTTTTAATGCATCAAACATATCAAAGAAGGATTTCTCAAGCATCTTGACCATTTCCCTAGGCATTGATAAGATGGATTGTGTCTTCAAGTCCTCATTTTAATTATCCAACTTAGATATTATTTATTTCATGACTTTTATCCTGGCTTTGATTTGAGTTGAATGGGCCTCAACTAGGATTTGTATGTCTTCTTCATGGATGGGTGGTTAACTAGGCTACTATCCCCTAACTAGAGTTAAGCCTACAAATGGCTCAACCTTTTCGAATGTGAACTCTTTAATCCCCACCTTGGATTTTCTTATTTTCACTTTATAATCCAGTGGTCTCTAGATTGAACTGCACAACAATGGATGAATTTATAATCTTAAGAGGTTCTTGGGCCTCCATCCTTGTGTTTTTTAAGGCACCCATAGTTTTTATTTATGTGCCACCTAATGCTCATATGGTAATTATCCTTCTTTCTTCTTCCTCCTTCATCAAATCCAATATCCATGGCTTGATGTCATCATGTAAATCAATGTTAACAGTCTTGGTCAGGGCCCATGAGTGGGGAAAAGAGGGGATCTTATGCATTTTACCATAGATAAACCAATCATGGATGTTTGGTCCATAGATGGGGTATTCCTCACTAAACAAGTCGACTTCACTCATGGGGTGAGTGAATGTCAACTATGGATTATTTTTTCCAAAGAATACAATTGATAATTCTATCTTTCTCTTCTTTAATGGTGCCACTGGGATAAGATCTAGGGTAACTTATTTTCCTTTATATTTCTCAACTTCTACTTGAGCCTAAGATTATTCATATTAATATTTCCCTTCATTAGAGACATATTCTTTAGTAAGGGCCTTGAGGGAATCCTCCATTATTTCATTAGGATTCAAGGTAATCATGTCTAGGTACTCAATGAGAGATGTTGGTCTTTGAGGTAGGGCTAAGATGAGGGTCCCTCAACATGCCTCTCTTCTAACTTCTCCTTGTTAGGACCTTGTGTAACTTGTGTTTGTGGCTGCAACACTTCCATATGTGGTTGCTCCTGAGGTGGCCTGAAAAGTGTAGGCAATGAATGGTATTGAAGAGGTCCAATTTTCCATATGTCTCCTAGTGGCTTTTCATTAATAGTCAATCTATTGTGTTTCTTGAACCTAGCTAGTACTTCCTAAAAATTATTATCCCTGACATGTAAATTTTCATAGGGACCAAGTTGATGCTCATAAACTAGCTTGGGCAGTTGCTTTCTCTTTAAATACTTTCCTACCCTATCATAAGGGTCCCAATGATTTAGGTCATCTAGTTGAAATCGTAAATAATCTTTGTGCTTGGGAATGGTATCTACATGCTTCCAATCCTAAAAAATAGTTTTTCCAATTATCAAAGCAAAGGGATGGAGGATTCATTTACTTTTCTCCTTGCACACTCCATCAACACCATGAAGAAGTTGGGATGCAATTTATTATTCTGCTAGCTTGGTGGGAACATAGACAAGTAACTTGGCAGGTTGACTCAAAATCCCTTCAATTCTAATCATGGTACAATCTGGGTATAACCATATGTCTCCCATTCACTCAATGTATCTATTTATTAGGGTGTTAATCTTAGGCATGAGGAACCCTGTAATGGCTTCTACTAAATTAGGATAGACATAATCACAAATGAACTGCATGTGGTGTCTATAGTTGAAAATATGTAGTTTTGAATAATGGTGGGAGACTATGAATCTACCCTTAGGTGACCAATTTTTGATGTGAGGGATCCTAGTTGAGGCTCTCAGAGCATCCAAAAGATAGGACATCATAAACAACTAGTTATTGGTCTTCTTCTTGATAGCTTTAAATTGTCTCCCCAAGTGGATGTTGATCATCTCTCCAATTAGAGTGATCCCTTTCTCTACCATGAAGTAGACATAAGACACCCAACTCTTATACACATATGTGGTTGAAGGGGTTCTAGACATTCTACTCAATAGGGTCCTAATTACCCTTATTCCTTCTTTAAATTAGGTAACTAGGATGTTTCTAGTAGGGTCTTGGATCATATAGATCCCTTGAAGCAACCATGGCCTAAGGATGGTGTCTAGATCATTCTTTCCTATCCATTTCTTAATAGTGAGTAGGTCTACATGGGGTTTTGTAATCTTGTAATATCTCTCAAAAGCTAGTGGGGAAATATATGTAACTCTCCTAGAGCTCCCCTCTTGAATGATCTAGTCATGTTCAATTCTACAATATTTAAAAATGGGAGCAAGTGTGTAAATGCAATAGATTACCTCTAGTTTGGTTGTAGCATGACGGAGACTAGCCATTTGGACTGCAACTAGGTCATAATACCTCTTATTGACTACGTCAATCCATTATTCTTCCTTGGTGATGGCTTATTTCTCCTCAATGGTCTAAAATAGCTCAGGCCAATTCTTGTTGCCATTATTTAAGGATGTAGTGTCTAAGTCAATGTGTTAGAAAAACCTTCCTTCACTTTCAATGGATAGATACAATTCTATCTCATCCATCAATTATTGCCTCTGAGATGCCATGGTTTCCACACTTTTAAATTTCTCACAATTAGATTTCAAATGGTCTCTAGATTAGTTATTTTGTGTCCAACTCACAATTAAACTTATTTTAGGTTTAATATAATCAATCTGAGTTCACTTAAGGCCTTTTATTCATGTTTTAGTTCTTTGTAGTTGTAATAGAGGTAGCTTGTTTATACCTAGGCTTATGCATGCCTATGATTTGATTTTGACCTTTGCCTTTATACATATACATTTTGAGCACACAAGATATTAAATTTTATTATTTTGTGCTTTCATGGAAATTAATTAACATCTATCTAGAACCTTTAATGGAATTTTTCATAAATGCCTCAAAGCACTAACCATTGACACTTGTTTGGAATCTTCATACTATTGGATTATCATTCAAGGATCAACATGCACTGTTGATCATGATCTAAGCCCTCATTTTTTATTGGTTCCTTTTAATGTCAAGCCTTATGGTTGTATCATGTGTCGAGCCTATGGGATCTCAAAGAATCACTAAAAACTTCATCAATGATTTCATGCCATTGGATTAGGAGTCATGATGAAGCGTAGATCATTGGATCCTATAAGGTGCATGAGCTTTAATCAATGCATAGTTATATAAAGGACTTAGGTTAAAATGCTTTCACCTAAGTCTATTTCATATTAATAAACATGAAAATACTTAGGTTAAAGCATTTTGTGCTAAATTTTAAAGCATAAATGACCCCACAAATGTCATAAAACATGTCCCCTTTGTCTAAGTAAAAAATTTAGATGAGATTAATTTTGATGGCCTTGTAGACATCAATGGCAATCTTACGAAAGTTCAAATGATGTTCACAAGGACATCAAATTTAAGATATTTGAGTCTTTTAGGTTTGTGGGCTTAAATTTGATAGTCACTTAGATGTCAAAGATGGCCTCGAGACCATCAAATAATGTTCACATGAATGTTAAATTTAAGCTTGTCAAATTCTTGTGTTCTAATGTGAGGATGCCATGTGGTGACTCCATGAGGCTTCCTAGGATCTTAGATTGGATTCACTCCATCTGATTAAAATCCACAATAAAATGAGGTCGATTCAATTATGATACGAGTAGATACACATCATTGGTTCCCTTTAATATGTGAAACCCTTTGATATCAAACTTTGAATGCAGGAGTGTCGCATGGTGCCTCTATGGGGCTTCCTAGGTCTTTTGACTTTTTATCATTACTTTCACTCCATTAGATCTTTGGTCCTAACAAAGAGTGAGTTTTAGATCATGATCTAGATGCTTGCATGTGAATTATCTGAAGGACTAAGTGCTCAATTTTATTGGGTTTTCTTCATGTCATTTGATTAAAAGCCATGATGAAGTGTGGATTATCAAATCTGTAAAGAAGCAAGGTATTTAAGTTAGGGCTTAAGGTGGAAATAAAAACTTAGGCTAAAGAGTTAAGTCTAAGGTCTCATTTGTGTTAATAAACATGAATTGGGCCTTAGTATTAAGACTTTAGGTTAAGTAGGTAATAAAGGGACCAACCTAGGAAAATTAAAAGGGGCCTTGCCAATATTAACGTTAGACCTAGTTAAAAATATAGGAAATAAAGGTAGAAAATAAAAGGGAACAATGCATAATTTTTAGACTAAGGTTTGGTGGTTAGTATAGGTATATCAAAAAAATAACATTAAATCTACCAAATTCTTCAATATATGATTTCAGATCCTATCTTATCTACCATTGCATCCATATATGAATGATCTCAGTTCTATCATTAACCATTATGAATTTATATTAGTAAATTTAATGTTGTCTATGATATGGTACATATTTCCATATATGCAGGTTGTTAATATATTTCATAATACATTCTTTGATTTGTACCTTGATAGTAACCCTATAGTATATATGATAGTATAAGTGTATATATACTATGACTTAATGTTATATAGTATCCTAGTATATAACCCTATAGATAGAGCAATATTTCTATGGTTTATTCTAATGTGATATGTATTGTGTTGGACTTATGGTATAGCTATACGAATGGACTATTAACATGAGCATATATATAGATATGATCAAAATTTATGTAAAGGAGTTGTTAGAAATGATCTTGTAGCAAGATATAGGAGAACATGTTTAGTCAGTTATAATAAATGAGGAGTTTTTGAAAGTTATAAATAAATGACTATTTTATGGGGAAATAAATAACCTATTGACTTGGAATTTTTTTATTAATGTTCCAGAAATAAATGTCTCATAATTGATAGTCAATATATTATGTCAAATGATTGTAGAAAACCTCATGAAATACTTATTTAGAGTTATAACTGACTATAGGCATTATATGTATTATTTATTTAATATTTGATGACATGTTTATAGTGCATACCATGAGTATATTAATATGTACATGTGTATTTACATATACTATATGTATTGGTATATTGTGGTGGTACCTATAGTTTTATTGATTGATATAAACTAAGTCATGCATTTTTTAATAAAGCGACACCAAATACATATTTACATAGTTCTGTGAAACATAAAAAAAATGTATAAATTAAATATCATGTTCAAACAAAACATAAATAGGATTATGGGACTTTTGATTCTTTAAATTATTATGACTAGTTGTTTGTATTTGAGTAGTTATGCTCAAGACTAAAAGACTATGACAATATGGGTTGTTATAGAGTACATTATATTTGAAAACTACTTATAGGAATTAGAAAATTATAGTCTAATTGGACATTATACTTGATTGGTATAAATTTTAATTTTTATTCTTATTATTTATGTGTTAAACAATGTCATGGAGATTCATTAATATATTTGACTTATTAAATGTATGCATTTTGATTATTCTCATACATAACATGTTTTATGATTTTCATTAGGAGGTAATTTGTATGAGTCTGTTGGTTATATTTATGTTAACCAAATCTTGCATTGTTGATACTAATTAAGCAGTGAGACTGACCTCACTAGCTTACTATCATCACCAATACTAGATGGAGGTAATCTAATCGAGTGGTGTTTTTGAAATTGACTGATCATAGAGATAAATGACTATTTAAAACTTTAGCCAAAGTAATGCTAGTTAGACATTGTCATTTCATATGTATTATTTACATATTTTTTTGATATCATGTTAGTATGAATTTTTTTATGGTACATTGCATGTTGTTAGAAATCATATAGCACACAGGTACTAGATTGTCTCTTTGGATTCTTGTACCACCATTATCTACTCATCTATAAATGGAGGGTCATTCCATAATGAGGGATCATTTGAGAGATCGATGGTCCATGTTTGGTGTGGAAAAGCACTTAGATGATGTTATCCCTCCCCACAATAATACTTCTTTGGAGATGAAACTTGAGATTGTCATAAATGCTAGATTTTAGGGAACTCATGCTCTATGAAACAATGTATATTTTTTTTATTTTTATTATTATTATTATTATTATTATTAAAAAATTATTCATGAAGAGATGTAATTTTTTACTTATTGCACATTGACATGGGTGGTTGTATATTTGTACTAGCCATGGTTGGATATCTATAATCACTTTCTATATCTAGTTATGATGATAGTGATCAGTGATGGATGATGTCATATTATTATTTTACCATTATTATAGTTTGATTATTTTATTTTAATCAATACTAGATTCTCATGGTGTCTATTAAAAGAATACATTTTTAAAATTTTAAAAAAATCATGTATATCTAGGTAGATCCTAGTGGGGATGATACACTTTGACATTATTTTTTGCATAATCCTTACCTCCTTTTTGGCGATGACTTTCATGCCAAAATTACTTATATCTTAAACCCATCTTTCAACATAATTACATATTTTTTGTGGCCCATATTGGTTTTGGGCATACACATTTCTCAACTTATCCTAAAAACTACAATTATGGATGAACTTAACATCATAACCATATCTATGTCAAGTCATTTTTTTATTCTCATAGATAAATCATTATTCCTCCTTCTGACTCCAACCCATCATGACTTGTTAGGGACCCCACTTTTGAAAACATTGGGCCTAGTTTCACGTATGTGGATAATGTGTTCCTTCAAATGTGAAGTGTCCAAACCATGGCCCATATCATTTAATTCCTTTCACCATTGTACAATCTCAAATTATTTTGAATCTAATAAAATAGTGGGTGGTTCCCTCTTATTACTAGTTGTTAATAATTTAAACCAATTGGATAGAGTGATTGGTTTGATGCCCCACTTTATTGTTGTAGTGTTTTTTGAGTATCTATTATTATATACATCTCACAATACACTTTCCATAACATCTTTTATCCACTCTCTAAATTGGTTGGTATGGGGTTAGTCTTGAATAGTTTAATTTCTACCTACTTGGTTGTGCGTTACTCTTCAATAACTGTCCTATCTTTGTGGTTGGTAGTTGGTTGTTTTTAGTTAACCTAATCATAAGATTAAACGAGAAATTTCAATCCTTTATTCTTCAATATTGTGTGTGGTTGTCATCTAAAAAACTATGGGTGGGGTCAATATTTATCAATTTGAATTGGTAGGGGTCCCCATCAAATATAGAGATAAGGATAGAGATAAAGATAGTGTTTCTTTGTCCCCATATATATAAAGGAAAGGGAAGGGAAGGAAGAGGACCCAATCAAGAATAGTCGGTCAAATCCATATCTTTCTTGGAGTTTTGCATGATGAACTACAACAATTAATCAAATATATAATTAATATCTAATGGAATGGAAAACATGTCAACAACAACAATGGAAAATAATATTTATAATTTTAAAATGTGAATGAATAACACAATGACATAGATTCATAATAACATATCAATATCACAATAATGTGAATTTACATAAGGATTTGGTTTGATACATCTTGAATCATCTTTTATTGGTATATGAATAATAAAAAATTAGTTTGATACAAAGATACCATCAATTATTCAATCATGCAAACAATATTTTTCCAACATGATCTTTCATTTTTTATTAATGACCTATGTTAACTAGATAGGGTTCCTAACTGCACAAAATTTGAAGCTAATGTAAAAATAAATTTTTTCTTTGTGATGTAAATACCAAAATTTTAGAGGCCAAAACGTTTTATTTAAAATTATATCTAAGCTCTCATTTACACCAAAATTACCATCTCAAAAAATTTAATTTATAATTATCCATGTTTTTCCAGTTAGTAATATTTTTAGAACCATTTAGAGGCCATATGTTAATCATTAGAAATAACATATTTTTTAAACCAAACATTAAATTTAGTTTAATTTCATCCATTAGGTTAGTTTTTTTGTGTACAAGATATGTGTAGAGTTTTATACCCATCCAAACTTTCATGCAAAACTCGCTAAAAATAGTAGTTGAAAATTTGCTAGAAGATGAAAGTTACTACAAACAACAATTTTCTAAAAATAACATAGGTCAATTATCTTTAGATAGATTTAGATTTATTTATTTATTTTAATTATTCATGTCAACTTAAATTTCATTTTTAGCTTTATTTAAAGACTCTTATGTAATATTTTATTCATTCGATGAGAAACAACAGAGAAAATTGCTTTCATGCAATTTATGAGTTTTATGCCTATTGTTATTTTGATTAGCTAGTAAATGTTTTCATCATCTGGTATCAGATCAAGTTCTAATCTTAGAGGTGTAATACATGGTGAGAGTAAAATTATGATGAGGAATTTCTAAAATGAACAAGACTATGTAGGAGCTACAGAGGCAAGTAGAACAATTAAATGTAATTATTGCAAATGAAAGACAAAGACAAGTGAAGAATGAATGAAAGGAAGAAACAAATGACGAAGATGAAATTTTAAAATAAGAGGAATGGGAATAACCACCATCAATGGAAGAGAGTATGGCTAGGGATTTAGAGGGAAGGAATTAAGGAATTACGATTGGCATTCCAAATTATGGAGTCAACTTAAAACTAGAGGAGTTGATAGATTAACTAAACAACAAGGAAAAAAAATTCAAATGGAAAAATTTAAGATAAGATAAGAAATTAAATTTTGTATTCATTAATTTGAAGTGTCATGCAATGATTTAGTGGGATCACCTGTAAAAAGAGAGATAGAGAAAGGGTAAGGATAATATCAACACATGAAACAAAATGAAGAAGATGCTGAGGAAAAAATTACTTCCTGCAAATTATGCACAAAATCTATAAAGAAGATTACAAAACTTATAGGAAAACGATCACAATATAAAAAAGTATACAAATGAGTTTTATAAGTTTTTCATACAAGTCAATCTTGACAAAATAGAATAATATATGGATGTAAGTTATGTAAATGGTTTAAAGTTTTCTAATCAAGATGAATTGAGTATGGATATAATACTTTTCATGGAGGGGGCTTATCAAGAAACATTGAAGGTAGAAGGAAAAAAAATAGACATATTTTATAAGATCAACTAGACCAATAATAGGACAATCCCCTCTAGTAAAGAGATGAGGTAGATTCAATATCACTAGAGGTGGGTTTAATGCCACTAGAGGGAATTATCACATGGCACAAAAAACCAAGAAGATAACATATAAGGTTTTTAATACCAATAAAGAGGAAGAGGATTTAAGAGAGGATGAGGCTATCAAGGTGTTGTAGGGTGGTTTGCAAATCAATTCATGTCTTATGTTTATTTTATATACGGAGGACATGAAGAATTTGATTTTATACACTATCTTGAACAAGAAATGAGGCACAAACATCACCCAAGAGTGAATTCAGCTGAAGTTGAGATAGAATATAAAAATGTTGAAATTGCAATAATAAATATTGGAGAAAATATCATGCTTAAGAAAAAAATTATTTCTCCAAAAAACTAAAAATTGTAGAATAAGGAAGGTGGTGATGCATGGCTGCAAAAAAATACTTTTAATATAAGGTGCACTTCAGGAGGTAAGAAATGTAAATTAATTATAGATGGTGGTATTTGTGAAAATATAATTTTTAAAGAAATGGTAGATAAACTAGGTTTGTAATGTGAAAATAATCCTTATCCTTATTGTATTTAATGGTAAAATAAATAAAATGAAGTTATATCAGATAGAAGGTGATTAATCAAGTTTTTTATAAGAAAAACTTAAAAGGATGAAATATGGTGTGATATACCAAAAATGCATGCCATGTGCTATTGGGAAGGCCATGGCAATTTGATAGAAAAGAAATTCATGATAGAGAAAATAACACATATAATTTTTGTAAAAGTGATACAAAGGTAGTTTTATTGTATCTTAAATAATAAGGGAAAGTATAAATTATGTTTTCCACAAAAGAATTTATCAAAGACATGAAGATGACATTTTATTATACATTAATAAAATAGAAATAAGACACATAAGTGGTACAAATACTGGTAAAATCACTATAAATATTGAAATAATATGTAAATTTTATACCTTATGAGTTAATAGATGGTTTACCATAAAAGTGATATAGTTAACATCACATTGATTTGATTCCAAGATCATCTCTACCCAATCAAGCAGCTTATATGATGAATCGAATATAACATACATAATTGAATAAATATGCTATTGAATTGGTGAGAAAGAGTGTAGTAAGTGAGAGCATGATTCCATGTGAAACACTAACATTTCTAACTTTAAATAAATATAAGGGATAGAGGCTGTGTGTGGATAATAGATCAATCAATAAAATTAGAATAAAATACAAATTTCCTATACCTTTTTTAGATGATATGATGGATGTTATTGTAGGAGAAAAATATTTTACTAAGATTGATATGATTGGTTACTATCAAATTCTTTTTCATGAAGGAGATGAATGAAAAACATCATTCAAGACCAGGGATGGCTTATTGAGTTAATGGTGATGACATTTGGATTATCTAATGCACCCACCACATTTATGAGGGTGATAAACACAATGTTAAAAGATTGCATCGGTAAGTTTTTGGTGGTTTATTTTTATGATAGTTTGATATTCAGTAAGAATAAAGAAGAGAACTTAAGGCATTTGAGAAAGTTATTAGAATTGTTAACAAAGGTGAAAATCTATGAAAATTTGAATAAGTACAAGTTTATGTAAAATAGTTTGGTATTTTTTGTATTTTTGGTTTTATAAAATGGATTAAGGATGGATGAATAAAAGGTAAAGGAAATTATTGGGTGTCATATTCAAAGAAATATAATAGAGGTAAGAATTTTCCATTGTTCAGCAATTTTTTTTAAGAGAGTTCATTAATGAATTTAGTAGTATTGTTGCATCAATAACATATTGCATGAGAGAAAAATATTTTTTATAGACAAAGGAAACAATAGAGATCTTTGAATATTTGAATAATAAGATTATAGAAAAACACATTTTAGCATTATCAAATTTTAACAAAGTATTTGATGTTTTTTGCGATGATTCACATGTAGGAATTGGTGTTATGTTGAGTCAAGAAAGAAGGCCAATAGCATATTTTAGTTAAAAATTGAATGAGTTAATAAATATGTATTCTACATATGATGTTGAAGTGTATGCCATTGTACAAGTGTTAAAATATTGGAGGCATTACTTGGTGCCTAAAGAGTTTATCTTATTTACAGATCGTGAGGCTTTGAAGTATGTAAACACTCAAAAGAATTTAAATAGTAGACATGAAACATGGGTTAATTTTTTTAGGGGTGTACTTTTGTATTTGAAACTTATATTAGGAAATAAAAATCAGGTAGTTGATTCTTTGAGTAACAGATGGGTATTGTTAACTATTATAGTGAATGAAGTAGTTGGGTATGAAGTTGTTAAGAAATTATATGATCATGGTCAAAATTTTGGAAATATAGTTGAATAATGCATGAATACATTAACAGGTGACATAGGTACTATTCATTATGAGTACCTTATATAGGATAGTTATCTCTTTAAAGAAAAAAATTATGTTTCATAATTGGATCTTTAAGACTCAATATTATAAGAGAATTGTATTATGGTGGTTTTGGTGTACATTTTACTAAGAATAATATAATATATTTGGTGTGGGATAAGTATTTTTAATCAAATATGAATAAATATGTGGAAATATATGTTTCAAGATGAAGGATATATCAAGTGGCTAAGGTCCATGCACGTAATATACAATTTTACATTATGTTACCAATTTCAAAAGGACCATGGATAGTTTTAAGTATGGAGTTTGTTTTTGTGTTGCCAAGCACACAAAGAGGTAATGATTCAGTTTTTGTTGTTGTAGATGGGTTTTCTAAGATGGTTCATTTTATTGCATGTAAGAAAACCAATGACCTCATCAGAGTTGTAGATTTATGAGATTGCATGGTGTTACAGAAACCATTACATCAAATAAATACATGAAAATTTTAAATCATTTTTGGAGTACTCTATGTAAAAATATGGATACTAATCTAAAATTTAGTAGTGCATACCACACAAAAATATATGGACATACATAAGTTGTCAACAAGAGCTTCGGAAATTTGATGTGATGCATAGTTTGAGAGCATCTAAAAGAATGGGAATTAGTTTTATCATAGGTTGATTTTGCATATAATAATTCATTGAACATATCAATAGGAAAATCACCATTCCATATTATTTGTGTGAGAAATCCTATGGTTTTTTTAGATTTGGTATAATTACCAATTGTAGAAAGACTTAGTGATGATGCTAAATTATTTGTAGAGAATATAAAATAATTTCAAGAAGTCAGTAGAAATATACAAGAAATTATTGATAAGAAAAAATTAGTAACATATGTAAGAAGAAGTGAGGATAAATCATTATAACATTTACATGTTATGGGTAGGGATATAAATACCAACATGAAATCACTAACATATCTTAAGTTTAAAATTTGTTCATGTAGGTAACATTTCATCTATCTAGAAAACCAAATATTTATATGTTAAATGATGCATTCTGTATAAAATTCCATTAGGTTCCCTCACTGTTCATTTCACATGTACTTTGATTCAGTGACATTTTAACATAGCACCCTGAATACAAAAAAGTACAACAATTTAATACAAGTAATATAAATGTGTCACATATATAATTAGCACGTCAATATGAATTCATATATAAAAACATTAGAATTGATTGGTATGTGAATGAAAAACATAATTTTGATATAAATATAATAACATTTTTTGGTATGCGAGTGAAAACCTTAATTTTTTTATGAAGACAAATAACATTTATTGGTATGTGAATGACCACTTTCATTATCTTCCATCCACATAATATTAAATGATAAGTCTTCCATCCTATTTTACAAGTATGTGAATTAAAACCAAGAAGGATTCCATCCAAATCCAAGGAGTGTGAGGGGGAAGTGACTTGAACAAGGCATACTGAATAGGTTGTAGAGTTTATCTTTGGTAGCATTGACTAACCATATTAATGGAAATAAAGTTTGCCAATGGTCATTAAATTTTCCCCATCATTGCATATTAAGCACCTAGACATCTTATAACATGGCCATTAAATTCAAAAAATGATACAATTTATACAAAAATAATAACATTTACTAGTATGTGAATAAAGCCCTTGAGGACCTCCATGAACATACCATTAAATTTAACTTAGATGTAAAAAAATGATTTTTTTTTCATCACAATAATAATAGACATTTGGGTTACATAACATTTAATGGAGAGTGACTTGAAGAAGATCCAATGAATAGGGTGTTGATGACACCCATAGTGGCATTAATTGTGACATTAATACAGACAAAGCCTACCAAACATATTTTTAAAATGACAATTGCATATTAGTAACACAAGTGTCTTCCAAAATGCTTGTTAAGTTCTGAAATATTTTAAAATATATATGGATTAATAAAAAAACTAATTAAATATGCAGAGTACTCATTAAAATTTTCTATATATACCAATATTCTCCTACCCGTTGAACTTTGAAAATGTATTAATAATCATATGAAAAAAATTAAATAAGCAATGCAATCATATAAAAAACAATTTTATGTATACCAATACTATCATATGTTTATCATTCCACACTCAAATACATTTTCATCTAAATAAGCATTTGTGTGTAAAGCAATAAATGTGTAGTCTTCCATCCCAATTTCAAGTCCCCTTCCATCCAAATACACATTTCTATGGGGAAATATTTAGTGGGTCTTATAGAAGCCATGGAAAGTTGGAGATAGGAAAATAAAAATGTATTGCATATATAGATATTATTATAACATGGATAGAAAACAGTTATAATGTTAAAAATGTGAATGAATAACACAAAAATATTTAAATAACACAACAACATGAACTCACAAAATGATTTGGTTTGGTAATAAGATAAAAATATGTATTGCTATGTCAGTAAAAAAATTTTGACTATTTACCTAAATGTGGAAATGAAAAACTAAAGTTTGCTTCAATGAATTTAAATATGACACTTTGCACTTCCAAATTAATAAAATTATAATAATAACCCTACAAGTCAAATTTTGATTGATCTAGAATTTTTAATTTTTAGAGATATTATATCTCATAAATCAAATTTTAATTTTGAATTTTGAATGTGATTGGAATGGAGAGGCTTATAAAATTCTCTAAATTTTCAATTTTGCAAGTAGAATAAATTAATGAAGGGTATTGGTTTTTAATGATGCATATTGTGAAGTAAATTATTGGAACCAAATTTTTGAATTTTGAATATGATAAAATTTAATAAAAGAGTAAGTGCATGGGATATTGAATATATTATTTTCTATAACTTGCAATTAAGATGTATGATTTTGACTTTCTGTCTCTCAATTAATTGATAAAGTTGAATTTTTGAAATTGTTGACCCTGTCGTTCCTAGAGGTGAAGGCGAAGGATCATCATTGGGAAGTGTTGGCCAAGCAAGATGTTCTAGAACATTCCAACGAACTTGAATAGTGATTTGTCCTCCGATAGCAAATTTGAGCTGTGATGTATCTTACTAATTTATATTATAACCTTTTGGAATTATATCTTTTGTTAATATAATGTGAGACATTCCAATAATAAATTGTTGGCGCCTAAAATTAGATAAAACAAATATAATATTTTACAAAGTGTATTTAATTTTGAATAAGATATACATCATTTTTAATAGATACCTTATTTTTAAATTAGATTATTAATTATTGATTATTTATATTATATACTAACAATTTTTAATATAAATTCATAATTTTTATATTATTTATTAAAATAATAATAATCATCTTAATATTTAGATGTATGGGATATTGACTACAAACATATACATATGGAGGTCGAGTACCGGATGTAGAGGAGCTATAGCGAGTCGTGCAAGTCTTCCTGCTTCCCTGTAATATTTAGATATATAAGATACTGACTACGTTTATAATATTTATAATTAATATTTTTTTAATTAATATTAAAAAATCATTTTATTGTGATTTCACAACAATTTCACAGATGGAAGAAAAGTCCATGGCGGCAGCAACAGAAGTTAAAGAGATGACACCCTTAGAAGTAGTAAAGAAGCCAACTGAGGAGGAAATTATTTCTTCAAAAATTATTCCAGAATCTCAATCTGATATTCCAGAAGATCGTCGATTCGAGTTTCCAAAAGTCCAAAACAAGACCACAAGAATTCGATTGCAAGAAAGTGCTGAGGTATCTCCACCTCAGACTACAATAATGTTTGAACAGCCTGTTATTGAGCTACAAGACATTAGGCCAACGGTAGCACTGCAAAGAGATGATACAGAGAGAGTACCTTTGAAAGACACAACAGCTCCAAATAACTTACCAGAGGAAAATAAGGCTACAGATGAGGTCAAGCAAGGGGATATCCATTCCCCTAATATCATCAAAAATGATCCAAGGATTCAAACTGCAAAAGAATGCCCACCCCAAGAAGAGGATTACATCATTATACCTGAAATCGGAAAAGAAGCACCGAGTCCAGTTCAGGAAAAATCTAACCCAACTCTTGAAACTCCGAAGGAGATACAACAATCCACTGTCGAGGTTGATGATGAGCCAGTCCACCCACTTGAAGAATCTGAAAATATGCCTTCTGAAACTCTCAAGGAGGTTCAAGAAACCCCTGAACCGTCCGACGAAGAAACACAATCACCACCAATGCAGGAGGAAGAGGAAATACAAACGTCAAATCCAATGCAATCAGAAGAAGAAGAAGAAGAAGTAAAGGAGCCACCATCTTCTGATGCGTCAAATCCAAAACCATTAATGGAGTTATTGGTATGCGCGTGTTTCAGTTTGGTTTGCATTTTCCTATGCATCAAAACTGTCAAAACATTTCAGGGACGATAAGAGCAGGGCCAAATAAACAGACTCATTGCTCCTGCACATTTCAATGAAATATACTGTTTCATTTCTCATTAGCAAAGCGTGACATATTTTAACCTATTTAATTTGTTTATTTTATGTTTTTTACTTTGCGGCACAATTTTAAAACCAACCCTCATATATAATTTTTTTAATTTTTTTTTTTTTTAATTTTTTTAAAAAGTGAATAAGATAACACATAAAGGGAGTGAAAGCTTTTAAAATAGAAGAAAAAATACTTCAAAAAAATAGAAGAGTGGATCAGAGGGACCTTATAAAGAAAGGAACTAAGAGTGCCACGTATACGCTTAAAAACACTCTTAAAATATAATTAAAAAAATATTGTTTTTTTAAAACAAAAGGGTCAAGGATTTTATTAAGAAAAGGATTAAGAGTACCACGTACATTCCTAGAAACACTCTTAGAAGACCCATAAACAATGTTTTCTACATCCCCGGACCATCCAAAATTGTACCAGGGAAATAAAATAATCGTTTTATAGGTTTTAAGATGTTTTAAGTTCATTTTTGGTATCATCAAAGGTTTGGGATAAATATAAGTTATGTTCGTATATAAAATAAGAAGTGTGGGAGGAAAATAAGGTTTATAATATAAGATAAAAAGTTTCAATAAAAATGTGATATGAGGTGGTAATAATTTGTACAAATTAAATTTAGAACAATGATTCAAGTAATTAAAATTTAAAAATTAGTTATTTATTTAATATCTCATTTTGATATGTATGTATGAATGTATATTAAAATAAAACAAATAAATGTTTTTTATAAAGCTTAAAAAAATATTGTAATTAAAATCTCTTAAAATTATGAAATTAAATATTGTAAATAATAATATGAATATAAAAATAAGGAAAATATTTATTTTATTTTAGAGTTCAAATCTTGTGACTTATAAAATAATAAAAAAAAATACTATACTTTTTGGGATCTAGTACAAACATTTTAAATTTCTGTGTGAAAATCTATGAAGATTTTAGAATAATCAATACTCTTATATTTATAATATATTAACTTATATCTATAATATGTAACGTAGGTAATTATAAATATAATGGAAACATATGAAAGATGAATTATTTTTTATATAAAATAATTATTAAGGATTATTTTAAATAAAAGGAGATAAAAAATAAATAAGAAAAAAATTACCAAGACTTATACAAATTGTTTAGTTGTCTATATGATGTTCATATTATTGGATCTATATGATCTATAAGTATGCATCTTGTTGAGGAAAACAAGTGAAGTAATGAAATTAGAAGTATGTTTTACAATTCTCTAGGACCACATTAAATGTGGTTCAAGTAAGAAGTATTCATTATAATTTTTTGGGATCATTTGAAAATGTGGAAGAAATAAGATGTACATCTTATAATTCAATGAGGTCATTGTGTATCATAATCTAATTGATGTGTAGAATAATTGGATCATATATATGTTCATTTTGAAATTTGTGATGAATTGTTGAATCATATATTGAGAGAATCTACCTGCAATAGAGTGATAAAACATACGAAATAACATATTTAAAAAATTAGCAGAAGCAATGAAATGATTATATTGTTCATAATCCAGTTTGATGGGGTAACCTTATTTGAGCAAGCTGAATACAATAAATTTGTGGATGCCTTTATTAACCTTAACACTTATTTATATACTGAGTTTAATCTAAACAAATACTACTTCCCATGAATGTGAGATTAAAAAAAATACTCACGAGATGGCTTACAAAGCATATACGTCCATAGAAATTAATAAACTAACAAAATAAAGAGAAGGGGTAGCATGGATTCATAACATCCCCTCCTCCTTAGAAAAATCTTTATTGTCAAGGCTTCGGATGTGAGAATTGGTGTTGAATTTGATGTAGTGGTTTTAATGTTGCATCCTTTGGTTGCATTTTGTGCCAATAAATTAAAACCTCTATGATGGAGCGAGAGCAAAGTTGGTGTGTGTGTCTATCTAAGATTGCTTCTGGCTTGAAAAGGATGGATCCTTCATTATCAAGTTTTAGTAAAATAATTTGCACTTTGATGTTTTTTCCAAGAACTTTCTTCAGATAAGAGACATGAAATACTAGGTGAATTTGGGAAGAAGGTGGAAGCTTCAACTTATAAGAAATTGACCGAATATTTTGGAGAACCTTATAAGGTCCATAGAACTTAGGAGCCATCTTATGATGTCCTTTGATTTTTAGGGAGGATTCTTTGTATGGAGGCAAGTGAAAAAAAAACCATATCACCTACTTGAAAAGTACATTTAGAATGGTGTTGATCAGCCTGTTATTTCATTTGATTCTTTGACATATGAAGATTGTCTTGTAAGGTGCTACGAATATGACCTCTTGTTTGAAAAATCATGTTGATCGCTTGAACTGATGAAATACTAAGGGTGTACGAAAGGAGCACTGGCGGTGCTTGACCATCGAATATTTTGCATGGAGTCATTTACGTTGAAGTGAGGTAGGAAGTATTGTACCACCATTTAATGAGGGGGAGCCACTTTACCCACTGATATTTTTATTTTGAGGTGAAGCAATGAAGAAAAGTCTCCAAACATTTGTTGATAATTATAGTTTGTCCAATTTTTTGGGGATGATACTTAGAACTCATCTTCAGTTGAGTGCCTATAAGATAAAATAATTATATCACAAAATGGTTGGTGAAGGTTGCATCATGATCTGAGACAATTGATGAAGGAATGACATGAAAATAGAAAATCTGGTCTAAGAAAATTGATGCAACTATGGAGGTGGTATAGGGATGGCTGAGGGCACAAAAATAATTATATTTAGAGAGGTGATCAACCACAACCAAGATTAATATTTTTCTTCCATATTTAGGGAGCGCTTTAATAAAATGCATAGAAATATCAGTCCAAATCCTAGTAGGGATGGGCAAGGATTCAAACAACCCAAGGATGAGTTTTGTTTCACCCTTATTGCATTGGTGGGTATCACATTCAACCACCATTTGTTGAATTATCTTTTTCATTCCCTTCCAAAATAATTTACATCATGCCCACTCATAAATTTTGAGAAACCTAGAGTGCTCTATTGTTGGAGAAGCATGGAGTTCATAGAATACAGCTTGTTGAATATCTATGTTTTGGGGAAGCACCAGACAACCCTTGTACTATAAAGAAACACCATCCCAAGAATAATGTGGTACAATAGAGGGGTTGGTGGCCAAATGTTGAATGATTTGAGATAATGAGGAGCCATTGACATACCCCTATTTTACAATGTCCAACCAATTTGGAATAGACATGGAAATAGCTAAAAAGGAGGCCTGGTTTATAAATGTTCAAGATAAAACATCAGGCAAAATATTATACTTACCATTATTGTAAGAGATCTTATAGTCATAACCCATGAGTTTAAAGACCCATTTTTATTGTGATGGGGTGAAGACCCATTATTATAAGAAATATTTCAGATTCTAACAATTAGTTTTTATGTAAAAATGATTCCCCAATAGGTATAGCTGCCACTTTTGTACTGCATGTAAAATAACCATCATTTCCTTCTCATAAGTAGAGAGTATGAAATTCTTGCCCTAAAGGGATTTTCTAGTGAATGTAATGGGTGTCATTCTTAGAGGAGAACAACACCAAGTCCATTTCCATAAGCATCGCTCTCAATAGTGAAGGTCTTGGGAAAATCTGGCATAGCTAGAATAGGTGTTGTACACATAGCTTGTTTCAATTCTTCAAATGCATACTCAATAGCTTGTGTCCATGTCAAACCATATTTTTTTAACATAGTTGTTAGTGGAGTTGTAATCTTCTTGTAATCCTTGATAAACTTATGATAATATCCAATCATCCCCAAAAAACCATGAAGGCTCTTAAGTGTCTGAGGATGAGGTCAATTTTTCATGGAAACTATTTTTTTAGGATCCACTCGAACCCCTTGGGCTAAAACAATATGCTCAAGATACTCCACTTCATCTTGGCCAAAAGCATATTTGGACTATTTTACATAAAGATGATGGTTAGAGAAAAGTTGCATTATGAGCTCGAGATGTTGGACATGCTTAGAGCATGTTTTACTATAGATGAGGATATCATCGAAGAAGACCATACTAAATTTGTACACGTAGGGCTGGATAATTTATTCATCAATGCTTGGAATGTTGAAGGAGCATTAGTTAGGCCAAAGGGCATGACCAAAAACTCATAGTGACCATCATGCATTCAAAAATATATCTTAGGGATATCATCCTCATGAATACGGATATGGTGATAACTACAGCAAAGATCCAACTTGGATAAAAAATGAGCATCATTAAGCTCATCAAGAAGCTCTTCAATAAAAGGGATTAGGAACTTCTCCTTGATTCTTATGTGATTAAGTGTGTGGAAGTCAATGTAGAAGCACCATGACCTATATTTTTTCCAAATAATGAAAACTGAGGAAGAATATGGGCTAGTATTGGCTCAAATAATGCCTTGCTTTAGTAAGTCTCAAATGAGCATCTCGATCTCAATTTTTTGTTGACAGGTAGTGGTAGGGCCAGTTGTTGGGAGGAATGCTTCTAGGAATGAGATGAATACGGTGGTTCTCTAGTTGTGAAAGTGGCAATCCCATGGGTTTAGTAAAGACACCTACACACCTATGCAACATGGTTTGTAAATAAGGAGTAGTGGAGACCATTCATGTTTACAATTTAATGGAATGGAGTTAGGAAATGACATCATGTGAATTCTTCATAAGAAGTTTTTTCATGTGATGTGAGCTTATAAGGCTAAGAGACCTTGGTTGTAAGCCTTTCAATGTGTGTTTTTTGCCCATTATCTAAAAATTGCATCCAAAGTTTAGCAAAATCCCATAAGGTGAGTCCAAGTGTGTGTAACCATTGACTTCCTAAAATAACATCACATCCATCTAAGGGTAGAGAAAACATGTCAGATCATAAGTTATAATCTTCAATAGAGATACGCTCATTATGACAATTCTCTTTGCAAGGTAATAATCACATTGGAAATCATGACTTCAAATTTAGAGAAAGGATAGACAAAATAATTAGCCTATTTGGTGATCTGAGGGTTAATGATCTTATGAGTGCTATCAAAATCAATGAGTATTATGAGAGGTAATTTCTTAAAGTAACCCCTAACTCACATGGTTTGTGGGGTGGTGACTCTGTTAAGGCATGGAAAGAGATCTCTGATTGGTCTTCCTATGAAGTAGGTTCCACAATCAACTGAGATTCTTATAGATTATCTGGTGTATCCTGAACATCTTCCCCATCTTCAGTTTTGGGTGGAGAGTCCACATATAATAGGTGGATCTTTTGCTCGACACATCGATGCCCTTGAGTGAATTTATCATCATAGTTATAACATAGTCCTTTTTCTCTATAGGCTTGCATCTTTGCTTCAGTCAAACACCTAATAGGAGTGGTTTTATTTGTTAGTGTTGTTTGAAATCATTATGGATCTATATTTTTGAATGGAGTAATATCAGATTTGAATCGTTAATGAGCTATGATCTTGTCCTATGCCAACTTAGCCAACCCTAAAGTTCTAATTATTGTGTTGGGTCAGAACATTTTAACCTCAAATCAAATTTCATCCTTCAAACCATTGACAAAGTAAATCTTGAAGAATCTAGTAGATAATCCCTATGTGTGATTGGGCAAGTTTTCAAATTGTGTTTGATATTCTCTCATGGTTCTTATTTGATGATGTTTAGTGAGTGCTATAGTGAAGTCATCAAAAGCACTAGGGCCAAACTATTATAGAAATTGGTCTATATAGCTCATCATGAACCTTGGTATACCAATGATACCATTGAAGGGATACATGTTCTAAGTAAAAAGAGGCAAGTGGGACCTTGTTGGCATCAAAATTATTATGTATGCTAAAATATTGTTCTACCTGATAGACCATCTAGTTGGATCTTCACCATTGAATCAAATAAAATTAATCTTAGACCCACAAAAAGTGCTAAAATAATAAAATATAGTGTTTGAAGAAGACTCTAGATGTCATTTATTGTTCATGGTGTTATGTTGAAGACTGAGGCCAAGAATGTTTTCATCAAGATCTTTAATGTGGGTCTCGAGGGTAGTAATTTCATCCTCCATATTTGTTTCTCCTGTTCAGGTTACTACCATGACTAGAGTAAGATATTTTTTGGCAATGGGTATAAAAACGAGAATTAAAACATGTTTAGTAAAGGAATTTTTTAATTTAATTAAAATCGGAAGGGGTAAAGGTACTTGTACAAATTTGTTTACATAGTGGGAGTAGGATTAACGAAGATGAGGAAAATTTTAGGAGTGAAAATAGAAAACCTAGAAAATTTA
The DNA here is from genome assembly GCA_037957365.1 of Torreya grandis. Lineage (NCBI taxonomy): Eukaryota > Viridiplantae > Streptophyta > Pinopsida > Cupressales > Taxaceae > Torreya > Torreya grandis. Next base: position 1,334,317 of record JARHVA010000325.1, on the reverse strand, counting down.
TCAAAAATGGTCAAAGGATTAGAAAGAGGATAGGAACAATGTGGAAATGTTTTTAGGCAAATGGAAAAAAATAGAAATAGTTATGGCAAAACCTAAAAAATAGGTAAACTGAGATTTATGGGAATTAAGAGTGGAATTAGAATATGGGACCTCAAGGAAGAAAATGTAAGGAATGAGATTTTAGGTGTCTGGATAAAATTTGAGGATCAACGGGGCTACAGATGGAGAGATATGAAAAAAAAATTATATTTCTAGTTGTGTTCTGTAAGACACATTTACTGAGAATATACTAAAACAAGTCTACAGATCTGATATGACAATTTTTTGATACTCTACTAGTAATATGCTAAAACTGGTATGGTAAGGCTATTGATACTCTACAGAGGATATGATATGACAGTTTTCTAATACTCTATTGGTAATATGCTAAAACTAGTATGACAACTCTGAAGATCTGATATGGCAAGTTTTATGATACTCCACGATAATATTTTGAAACTAATGTAAATGGACCCCAAGTTTCAATGGTTGCCTAAGGGTTTAAAGATATCACTATGGCCACCAATGTCATCTAAGCGAGTACCACTCTCTATAAAATTTTATGGCCACAAATTTATCTATTAGTGATAGCTCTTGATTTTCTTCACTGATAGGAACTACTCAATTAGGTAGGGATCATTGCCCATTTCGCTAGTAGGTCCTCTCAATGAGCCAACTACTTTGGGGTTCTTGTAGTACTCCTCACAATGAGTTTTAGGGCTTTCACCCAAGAACTTCCCATAGCTATGAGATCATGTTTTACCTTGATCTAAAATAGATTATTGTGATACAAAAAATTATTTAAATGAATTATGCCACAAAACAGAGTTAAGATTTTGTAAAAAATTATTTAAAGGAATTATGCAACAGAACAAAGGTGAGACTTTTTGAATGAAAAAAAATTTAGCCTTGAAAAGCTTTCTAATATCAAATGAGAGGATCCTCCTGCAACAAATTGATAAAAATGTATGAAATAATAGATTTAGAAAAATTAGCAAAAACATTGAAATGATTATATTGATTGCAAGCCATTTCAAGGGGACAACCTCATTTGAGTAAGCTCAATACAATAAATTCATGGATGTCTTCATTGGCCTCAAAACTTACTTATATACTAAGACTAATCTACACAACTACTAATTTCTATTAATGTGAGATAAAACAAAATACTTACAGGACGACTTATAAAGCATATACGTCCATATCAAATAATACACTAACAAAATAAAGAGAATAAAAAGCACAAGTTTATAACACATATTTAAAAAACGATGATTATAAATACTATGTATAAAATAAAATTAATAAAAAAATTTATGTATAATCATAAAAAGATATTATCATTATAACTTATGCGTATTAAATATTTTTCTATAATCATAAGAATAGATGATGATGGTAGAATATATATACAATAAACGAGTTTTTCTTAAATATATTTAAATATAAATCATGTAAGAAATATATCAATATGAATACACTTGTTTAATAGGTAATTAACTCATGTGTGCTTAAAGCGAATCAATGTTTTAAAATGTATTAAAATGTGATAATGGTTTTCTCAGACAAAGTATTAACAATATAAAAAGATATTCCCATATTGCTAGTTGAAGATATTCCCTTGAATGGATGGCAATATAATAAATATATACGACCATATAAAGGTCCTTAATTAGATAAAATGAATGATCCTGGCTATACAAGTAATTAAATAAAACATCATCCACATGGTAGGATTCATGGAGAATAAAAGTCTTTGAGGCATGTGTTGAAAGTCTTTGAGGCATATGTTAGATAAGAAAACAATGACGTGCAAGGGAGAAAACTAAAAAAAAAAGTCAAATGAAAAGACCTAAGCCAAAGAGAAATTGAAAGCTATGAAAAAGACAATAGGAAAAATCTACGAAATGGCATACTAGAAAAAAAAAAAAAACAATTGGAATATCCAAATAGAAAATGAGAGTTATGAGAAAATCATTAATAATAAATTAATCGGTTAATAGAAACAAAAAAATAAAATAAAATAAAAAGTAAATATTAAGTGTATAATATTTGAAAAGTGTGTGATACTCATATTTTTCAAAGGTTTATTTTTAAAAATAGTTATGTGATATTCTATTAATAATAAAGGGATTGATCTAATTGTTTTTAAATTCTTTTTATTTTTATTATTTTTATTTTTTTTAAAAATTATATTGATATTATTTTTTAGATAATATGAATTATATATCTTATTTAATATTTATAATTGCTATAATTTTGTGTTTTTATTATTATTGGGATCCATTAAATTATTAAGTGAAAAAAAAATTAAGTTCTAAGAGATATATTATTTTTAAATTTTAGATTAATGAATAAGTGATTTCTAAATAGTTATCTTTACAATTATTTGGTATGCTCAAAAAGTGTGATGTATCTCATTATACCAATCTTTTCTATATTCTTCAATATATTTCATAAGACGTTATCAATATTTTTAATCTTTGTTTTGGTTTGGTCATTCTCGTGTGAGTAATAAAAAGTTAAAAACATAAATGAAAAATTATATTTATCACAATTATTTTTACCATCCTATTCATTATGTATATGTGGTGTATATTAAAGGTATAACTTCAATTCATTTTTAAAAATATTTCAATCTATGTGATTATTAACTTACTATCTTATGATTATGGAAGGTTAATAATAAAACTAAGTGAAATCCATATAAAAGTAAAAATTCAATTCATTTTTAAAAATATTTCAAACTAAGTGATGATTAACTTACTACTTTATGATTATGGAAGGTTAATATTCAAAACTAAGTAAAATCCCCATATGAAAAATGGTCATAAATACTAAATAGGTGGTAATTCTTGATATGAAACATGAATAATAATGTTATATATTTTTCATTGTTCAATTATTTTTTGCATATTCTTAATAGTCATATTTTATTATATGAAAATAATATTCCTTTGTTAGTAATTTGTATGGCATAGATTTTCCAGTAAAACTTCCATCACACTCACTATCATGAACCTCTAATTATGCTTACTTAATTTTTTCTTTCACAAAATATATAAGAAATATTCCATTAAAGGACATTTTGAAAATGACATCTCTAACTATAATATATCTAATGCTTATGGTACTTGTTCTTAATTTTAATTTATTATTTCTTGAAAAATGAGAGGTAATAATTTATTTTGATGAAAAATTGAATATATTCGCATACCACTATGATTTTGCTATATGATTTTCTACTAAAAATACATCTATGACATCCAAATGTCATAACTCTATGCTCGGATGCTATAAAATATTAATAATAGATGCATCACATACCTCTATGGTCTAGGATTTTTTTTAATATCAAATTCACTAAATGATAAAAATAAATATTAAATTTCTATATGGAACCTATTTATCTTTTCTTTTGATAAAAACTTATGTTTAATGACAAGTTCATAATCATAATACACTTTGATAAATTTAGACTTTAAAAGAACATATTACATAAAATCGTAGAAATAATACTTCATATTAAATTATATTATTAGTACATGAATAACTCAATTAATATGCTAATGAAATAGACTTTTTAAATTAAATAATCAATAAAATAGTGACACTAATACCTAAATAAATTTTGGGACCATTAAAATATATAATCTTTCTTTTATTTTCATTACTACATATTACAAATTCATATGAGAAAGTGTTATCTATAACAAACTCATATGAAAAAGTGTTATCTATAAAAGTGTGTTTTCATAGAGAAGCCACAACTATCTAGTTTGTGATGGCTTCCTTTTTAACTTAATTTAACAAAAATTAATAATAATAAGATCACATCCATAATTAGCATGACTCAATTGGCTATTATTTTGGATAGGTAAAGCTAAGACAACATAGTTTTTAAAGGATTAATTTATTTCAAATACATTAGATTCTACTAAAAAAGAGTCTTTTATCCTTGGATCTAAGGAGCATGAGCTTGTAATCAGTTGATATATGCAATCAGGGCATTCTGACCTTAGGCTACTACAGATTCTGTGAGCATTTATGGCAGTCTTTGTGCCTAACATCATTAATAAAACAATAGGAAAAAAATATGAAATGGCATACTAGAAAAGAAAACAATTGCAATATCCAAATAGAAAATGAGAGTTATGAGAAAATCATTAATAATAAATTAACCGGTTAATAGAAATTAAAAAATAAAATAAAATAAAAAGCAAAGATTAAGTGTAAAATATTTGAAAAGTGTGTGATACTCATATTTTTCAAACGTTTATTTTTTAAAATAGTTTTGTGATATGCTCTTAATAATAAAGGGATTTATCTAATTGTTCTTAAATTCCTTTTATTTTTATTATTTTAATTTTTTTAAAAAAAATTATAATGATATTATTATTTAGATAATATGAATTATATATTTTATTTTATATTTATAATTGCTATAATTTTTTGTTTTTATCATTATTGGGATCCATTGAATTATTAAGTGAAAAAAAATTTAAGTTCTAAGAGATATATTATTTTTAAATTTTAGATTAATGAATAAGTGATTTCTAAATAGTTATCTTCACAATTATTTGGTAAGCTCAAAAAGTGTGATGTATCTCATTATACCAATCTTTTCTATATTCTTCAATATATTTCATAGGACAATATCAATATTTTTAATTGTTGTTTTGGTTTGGTCATTCTAGTTGAGTAATAAAAAGTTAAAAACATAAATAAAAAATTATATTTATCACAATTATTTTTACCATCCTATTCATTATGTATATGTGGTGTATATTAAAGGTATAGCTTCAATTCATTTTTTAAAATATTTCAAACTATGTGATTATTAACTTACTATCTTATGATTATGGAAGGTTAATAATAAAACTAAGTGAAATCCATATAAAAGTAAAATTTCAATTCATTTTTAAAAATATTTTAAACTAAGTGATTATTAACTTACTACCTTATGATTATGGAAGGTTAATATTCAAAACTAAGTAAAATCCCCATATGAAAAATGGTCATAAATACTAAATAGGTTGTAACTCTTGATATAAAACATGACTAATAATGTTATATATTTTTCATTGTTCAATTATTTTTTGCATATTCTTAATAATCATATTTTATTATATGAAAATAATATTCCTTTGTTAGTAATTTGTATGGCATAGATTTTCCAGTAAAACATCCACCACACTCACTATCATGAACCTCTAATTATGCTTACTTAATTTTTTCTTTCATATGATATATATGAAATATTCCATTAAAGGACATTTTGAAAATGACATCTCTAACTATAATATATCTAATGCTTATAGTACCTCTTCTTAATTTTAATTTATTATTGTTTGAAAAATGAGAGGAAATAATTTATTTTGATGAAAAATTGAATATATTCGCATACCACTCTGATTTTGCTAAATGATTTTCTACTACAAACACATCTATGACATCTAAATGTCATAACTCTATGCTCGGATGCTATAAAATATTAATAATAGATGCAGAAAGATAGTATGTAATACCTCTCTAGTCTAGGATTTTTTTTAATATCAATTCATTAAATGATAAAAATAAATATTAAATTTCTATATGGAACCTATTTATCCTTTCTTTTGATAAAAACTTATGTTTAATGACAAGTTCATAGTCATAATACACTTTGATAAATTTAGACCTTCAAAGAACATATTACATAAAGTCGTCGAAATAATACTTTATATTAAATTATATTATTAGTAGATGAATAGCTCAATTAATATGCTAATGAAATAGACTTTTTAAATTAAATAATCAATAAAATAGTGACACTAATACCTAAATAAATTTTGGCACCATTAAAATATATAATCTTTCTTTTATTTTCATTACTACATATTACAAATTCATATGAGAAAGTGTTATCTATAACAAACTCATATGAAAAAGTGTTATCTATAAAAGTTTGTTTTCATAGAGAAGCCACAACTATCTAGTTTGTGATGGCTTTCTTTTTAACTTAATTTAAAAAAAAAATAATAATAATAAGATCACATCCATAATTAGCAGGACTCAATTGGCTATTATTTTGGATATGTAAAGCTAAGACAACATAGTTTTTAAAGGATTAATTTATTTCAAATACATTAGATTCTACTAAAAAAGAGTCTTTTATCCTTGGATCTAAGGAGCATGAGCTTGTAATCAGTTGATATATGCAATCAGGGCATTCTGACCTTAGGCTACTACAGATTCTGTGAGCATTTATGGCAGTCTTTGTGCCTAACATCATTAATAAAACAATAGGAAAAATCTATGAAATGGCATACTAGAAAAGAAAACAATTGCAATATCCAAATAGAAAATGAGAGTTATGAGAAAATCATTAATAATAAATTAACCGGTTAATAGAAATAAAAAAATAAAATAAAATAAAAAGTAAAGATTAAGTGTAAAATATTTGAAAAGTGTGTGATACTCATATTTTTTCAGAGGTTTATTTTTTAAAATAATTATGTGATATGCTCTTAATAATAAAGAGATTTATCTAATTGTTCTTAAATTCCTTTTATTTTTATCATTTTAATTTTATTTTTTTAATAAAAAAAATCTACATTGATATTATTTTTTAGATAATATGAATTATATATCTTATTTAATATTTATAATTACTATAATTTTTTGTTTTTATTATTGTTGGGATCCATTAAATTATTAAGTGAAAAAAAATTAAAGTTCTAAGAGATATTATTTTTAAATTTTAGATTAATAAGTGATTTCCAAGTAATTATCTTTACAATTATTTGGTAAGCTTAAAAAGTGTGATGTATTTCATTATATCAATCTTTTATATATTTTTCAATAGATTTCATAGGACATTATCAATATTTTTAATCATTGTTTTGGCTTGGTCATTCTCGTGTGAGTAATAAAGAGTTAAAAATATAAATAAAAAATTATATTTATTACAATTATTTTTACCATTCTATTCATTATGCATATGTGGTGTATATTAAAGGTTACAACTTCAATTCATTTTTAAAAATATTTCAAACTAAGTGATTATTATCTTACTACCTTATGATTATGGAAGGTTAATAATAAAACTAAGTGAAATTCATATAAAAGTACAACTTCAATTCATTTTTAAAAATATTTCAAACTAAGCGATTATTAACTTACTACCTTATGATTATGGAAGGTTAATATTTAAAACTAAGTAAAATTTCCATATGAAAAATGGCCATAAAGACTAAATAGGTTGTAATTCTTGATATCAAACATGAATAATAATGTTATATATTTTTCATTGTTCAATTTTTTTTTGCATATTATTAATAATCATATTTTATTATATGAAAATAATATTCCTTTATTAGTAATTTGTATGGCATAGATTTTCCACTAAAACATCCACAATACTCACTATTATGAACCTCTCATTATGCTTAATTTTTTCATTCACAAAATATATAAGAAATATTCTATTAAAGGACATTTTGAAAATGACATCTCCAACTATAATATATCTAATCTTAATGTTACTTCTTCTTAATTTTTAATTTATTATTTCTTGAAAAACTAGAGGTAATAATTTATTTTGATGAAAAATTGAATATATTCACATACCACTTTGATTTTGTTATATGATTTTCTACTACAAACACATTTATGACATCCAAATGTCATAACTCTATGCTCGGATGCTATAAAATATTAATAATGGATGCAATATGATAATATGTAATAACTCTATAGTCTAGGATATTTTTTAATATCAAATTCATCGAATAATAAAAATAAATATTAAATTTTTATATGGAATCTATTTATCTTTTCTTTTGATAGAAACTTATGTTTAATGACAAGTTTAGAATCATAATACACTTTGATAAATTTAAACCTTAAAAGAACATATTACATAAAGTCGTAGAAATGATGCTTCATATTAAATTATATTATTAGTACATGAATAGCTCAATTAATATGCTAATGGAATAGACTTTTCAAATTGAATAATCAATAAAATAGTGACACTAATACCTAAATAAATTTTGGGACCATTCAAATATATAATCTTTCTTTTCTTTTCATTACTACATATTACAAATTCGTATGAAAAAGTGTTTTCTATAACAAACTCATATGAAAAGGTGTTATCTATAAAAGTGTGTTTTAATAGAGAAACCTCAACTATCTAGTTTGTGATGGCGTCATCATCATCATCATCATCATCATCATCATCATTATTATTATTATTATTATTATTATTATTATTATTATTAAGCATGACTCAATTGGCTATTATTTTGGATAGGTAAAGCTAAGACAACATAGTTTTTAAATGATTAATTTATTTCAAATACATTATATTCTACTAAAAAAGAGTCTTTTATCCTTGGATCTAAGGAGCATGAGCTTGTAATCAGTTGATATATGCAATCAGGGCATTCTGACCTTAGGCTACTACAGATTCTGTGAGAATTTATGGCAGTCTTTGTGCCTAACATCATTAAAGCAAATGTTCATGGAGCTGAATCTAGTTATGTTGCTAATAATAAAGTTGTTCTTTGGGGTTTTGTTTCCATCCATGGAATGTGGGCAGAGAGGGAGATGCTATGGCAGTGGTCCTTAACTTTATTTTTGTTTTCTGTGCTCAGGAGAAGTCCAAAGAAACTTTTAAACTTTACTTCTTTGGAGTCTATCATGCACTCTAAGCCACCTGGGTTAGTTTGTGTTTTTTCCTGGGAAGATTATTTAGATAAATAGGTTTTGATGTTTCGCGTAAATCTAGAAGAGGCAAATCTCCCTCTGTTTTGGATTGTAAGTTTGGAAAACTTGTTGAATTTTATTGAATGTATTCTTATTCTTATATGTTGCTAATTTTCTGTGGAGATCTTCTTCGTCATGCACTTGCCGAGGAGTTTGAGGTGGCAATGAATGGTGGCAGTGTTAACACTAGAAAATTTGGCAAAGGAAGTGGTAAAAGGCTTTCTCTGATTGTTTCAGCAATGTTGATGCTGAGGTTGGAGGAGTCGTCTTTTAGAAGGGAGAGTAATTGGTAGATGGTCGTTGCAGAATGTAGTGGAGATCATTGTTTCTGCACATTTTAATTATATATCCCGTTTTATTTCTCCTTGGCAGAGCCTGTCATATTTTCACCTATTTTGTTTGTTTCTTTTATTTTTTTAGTTTGCGGCAGAAGTTTAAACGCAACCCTCATCTATTTCATTTGTTTTTTTTAATCCTTATATTAATGAAATACGAATGAATCCATATCGGCTGATGCGCTTCACCAGGGGAATGGGCGAGGGCTGTACCAGGGATGAGAGTAGGAATATTATCGACAGCGTCAACAGGGACGGTGATGTCTTTGTGTGTGTGTATATATATATATATATACAAATAATTCATCAAAAAATGTAGTATGAGAGCATGTCATTCAGTCACATTAGATACAGTCTAGGAACTAAAAACAGAAGTATCATAAATTACTCGGTCTCACTTAGGAACACATTATAAAGTCATTATGAATTTATTATAAAATAAAACATTAAGTAGCAAGAGCAAGACTAGAATGTGGAGGGTCCATATCATCAGGGCCCCAACATGAGCTTAGCAAGTCATTGCCATTTGGAATTGGCTCCTAGCCAGTGGCTTGTGCAAGAGGTATTACTAGTGATGGTGACATAGGAGCATAGATCAATAGTAATGGTACACCTGGATAGCTTCATAGAGAATGAGTGGGGAATCCTAGAGGTGACTGGGATATCTTACATTATGCAGATGCTTGAGGTTCGAGTTGGCAGGGCTCTATTGACCACATTAACTAAGAGGTGGCATAGTGAGATGAGTACATTTCACTTTCCTATTGGTGAGATGATTATCACACTTGAGGATGTCTATCAGATTTTGGGGATCCCAATATGAAGTAGACTAGTGTATTGGGGATAGCGTCCACATGATGAGACGTTGTATCAAATTTTTGATGGCATGAACCTGATTTTGAGAGGTGAGATTGATGTAGACTATTACAAAGATTTAGAGATGGATTCTCTTACTATTATACTTATGACTATTGTTAGTGACATGTTGCTTCTTGAAAAAAGTGGTAGACTATGTCCTATTGGCTTACTGAATGTTATCAGTGATATGATGGAGATGGGAGAGAGGTTCGTATGGGTTCCATGTATCTTAGCAAATCTATACCATGATATGCATCACATTGTCTATTCAAGCCGAGTAGAGATAGGGCCTTCTATAGTACTATAGGTTTGGTGTTGGAGCACATTAATATCGAGAGAATGGTTAGGAACATGAGCACTCGAGAGGAGGATGAGCTAATGGCATATTCATAAAAGGTGATCTTTGGGAAATGTAGACCACACTTGAGTGATATATATATATATATATATATATATATATATATATATATATATATATATATATATATATATATATATATATAATTCATCAAAAAATGTAGTATGAGAGCATGTCATGTAGTCACATTAGATACAGTCTAGGAACTAAAAACAGAATTATCATAAATTAAGCGGTCTCACTTAGGAACACATTATAAAGTCATTACAAATTTATTATAAAATAAAACATTAAGTAGTAAGAGCAAGACTAGAATGTGGAGGGTCTATATCATCAGCGCCCCAACATGAGCTTAGCAAGTCATTGCCATTTGAAATTGGCTCCTAGGCAGTGGCTTGTGCAATGTCCTTGTCATTTTCTTCTCCTTGTGTGTAAGTGGGCGAAATTGCCATAGAGAGCTTGGGGAACTTGTCTAGCACATTCAACCGACCTCCAAGGGGCATCCCCAAGCATTCGGGTACAGATGAGTAGGAAGAACATCCCAACCATCCTATCAAGTAGGGGAAGGAGGCAGAGGCTACCACCCTCGATGCTACCTAGGAGGGGTCATACGCTAGTACGGGGTGTCATTGTGAGAGCGGGGCTAAGGTCGGATATGTCAGTGTCCATCACAAGGTAGCAAAGCAAGTCTATCCTCAAGTTTGTGCTCCCTGGGTAGAGATGGCAAAACCCAAGCCATGGCACAATGAGCATCTCCCCAATGAGAGAGAAGATCCTGAAGGTGACCAAGCTTTATGGCAAATTTGTTGGCTTGAACTTGAATCTGGAAGAGAACCTTGGAAATGATAGAGGACTTGCTCCAAGTAGAAACATTACAATCTATAGAAGCATTATTAAATACAACATTATTTCTTTCTTTCCATAGTCAAAAGAGAATCTCCACTCTAAAATTATGCCAGACTTGGGTATATTTAAAGGGCAATGCAAGTTTACTCTAAGGAGGATATGTTGCCAATGAAATAATTCAGGTTGGAAAGCCCTGAAGAGGTCATGAATCCATGTCCAAACCCTTTGAGCTTTGAAGCAATACCAAAAAAGATGAGGGAGTGTCTCTAGATGGCCACAAAATGGGCAAGTAGGGAGGGACACTCCCAATAGGTAAGCCTTGGTACAATATACACCAAGCAAAATGAGTTAGCTTGAGCTCCATTTGAGAACTTCAAGACCATGATGACTAGGAAAATTAATAATAGTTTTAGTTAAATATTTTTGTTATTTGTTTTCCTTTTCTCCTTGAACCCTAAATGTTGAAATAATCCTTAGAATTCTCTAAATGGTTTGACAAATTTCAAAGGGGAAATTTGACTCTTAATGTCAATCTCTACTATTTTTTTAATTGAATAAGGTATTTTTTTAATTTTGTTTTTGATGATATTGATTTTCTATGGCTATACTTTATTTGTAGTCATATATGTGGCATGTCACTGAATCATGTATTAGGTAATTGAAACATATTAGTATAAATTATAGATTACAAGTTAAGCACAAAAAGCTTCCTAATATTGTTGTGGGTAACTGAGGTTAAAGGCAATCTCGATCTCCAAAGACTTACGATTTCTATCACTAACAAGTCCATTATTGTGATTGAGGATATCCACTATTTAGGGTGAAATGGGAAACGATAGTAAAGGATAATGATAAGGTATTTTCATGCTTAATGGGAATTGTTTAGCCTGAGAAACCATCTATAAGAGATAACATTTCATAACCAGTTGTGGAATCAACATTCGCATCTATTAAAAGTAAAGGGAAATTGTCCTTGGGATAAGCGAGATTAAGATTACAAAAATCAATGTAGATGCAAATGACCACAGTGACCTTTTTATGAATAGGGACTATGTTAGAAACCCATTCAAAATAATCCACTAGTTTGATAAACTTAGCAACGAGAAGTTTGATGCTTTCTTTGTGACATAAGGTGGAAACCTCAAGTGGAAATTTTCATTGCCTTTGAGGCATAGGTTTGGCATCAGGATAAGTGATGATATTATGCACCGTAATGCTGGGGTCAATACCAGACATATCCTCATGGGATTAGGTGAAGATTTCATGATATTTATCAAAGAATAGACTAAATTTCTAATGTTTAGTAGGTGGGAGTTTACGAGAAACTATAATAATTCAAGGGCATTATGGAGTACCATATTCAATGTGAGTAATTTCTTTGATAAGCATAGCATTGCTATATTAGAAGTGGTATGGTGCTTTAGGTAAAAAATAAATTGGAATAACTTTAGGATCAATGTTAGTGATGAAGTTGTTGAAATAATGGGTTTTGTTTTTTAAATTCCCAAGTTTGTGTTTTTGAAAAGGAATTTGAGGTTCTCGGACATGAAGTAATTCAAGAACAACTTCATTGCTAAGCAAAGTGGGAAGAGGGCCATAATACTCAACATCTACTACGAGATCGAAAAAGTGATTACTATGGCAATCATATTCAGAACATATATGATGGATGCATGTGGCATTGACATCTAATGTAATCTCGAGAATAAGAGGAGTAGATGGATCAGAGGGGATTGATATATCATTAGTTTCTATGACAGGGGAAGAATCAAATGTAATGATGGTATCTATAGGTGGTAGAGAAGATGTAGTAATTTATGGAGGTTTGAAAGGTAGGAATTGTTATACCATATAAGGAGTATCGAGAAGTGGAGAATTAATAGGAGGCATATGACCTTTGGAATCTAATTCATGATACATGGAAATATTATGGACATCTCAAGAGAAATCATGTATTTGAGATAAGGTTTTCTGATAATATTGAACATCCAAATCTTGAAATTAAGCTTGGGACATTATGTAGTTATCATCAAAGGTTGGAGAAATGTTACATGCTTGAGATTTAGGGGGAGTTTAGAAGGTGAAATCCCAAGGTTACTGAATTGAAGTGGAGACATGATGAGAGGATCTTGGAATAATTTGGCCACACCATAGTCATTTCATGTGAAGACATCTTCTAGTAAAGAAGGCTCCTGAGCATCTCATAGAGAGAGAAAATTAGTGATCTCATCAATGAGAGGAATAGTACAATCATAAGGTAATAAAGGAGGAAGACACTCTGATATATAAGGAGGTAGCTTAGTAGTGTTGCAAGTATGTTTCAAGTCATTGGGTTCATCATCATCCAAATCAGCAAGAGTGACTTATAAGTTTGGATTTATATTGATGAACTCAGGTAAGGGAGCACTATTGATGGTTGGAATGGTGGGGATGCAATATTGATATTTTGGATTACAAAGTTGAACACTCCAAGGTTTGGGATCAACCTCATACTTATACTATTTGTCATTGTGTAAGAATTTAAGGCATTGGCTACTAGAAGAGGCAATAGCCCTCATTCGATGAGTCCAAGGGTGACCATAATTTTAGTTCGAACAGTTTTAGGTTTGATTGCTAGGGGAAGCCAAATACAACCAAGAGGCTTTTGATTAGTTTTATCAAATCCATGATAGGTAAGGCAGGTTTGTTTAAGAAGATCCTTCATATAACCAAATTATTGGATGAGCCACAAAGATGTCACATTAATACCAGAGCCTTCATCAACTAAAACTTTATAGATAAGGGTAGTATTAATGTCTATTTTAATGAATAGTGGTGGATCATCAACATGAAAAAGGATCTCATCATTAATCATGTCTTATTCAATAAATTCAATATGTGATTTGTAAGGACACACGGCTTCAATGGCATGCACAATGGTAGGTTTAGGTTCAATAGATTGTGGTTTTTCATCTATGGGAGATGGATCTTCAATTTCTTGTAATTTTTTCATAAGAAACTTGTGATGATAATAGGAAGTACTAACTAACTCCATAAGTGGGATCTTGCAAGGCATGGAGTTAAGTTCTTCTATAAAGTTCCAATTGGATTTAGAAGAAGAACTAGAGTGATTTTTAGAAGGTAAGGTAGATTTCAAAGGAATAAAAGTTATTGGAGGTTTTGAAGGAGGAGGTGGTTCCTCAAGGGCTTTCAAAGCTAAAATATTGGTAGAAGTATCTTTGAGAATTTATTCTTCTAAAGTTGGTTTCTTAGGTTTTGTGACAAGATCTTTGTGAGCTGGCTTGCAATTATAATTGATTTTAGGTGTGTTAACATATTGAGAATTCTTATAATACTGGTCATAATCAATGCTAATAGTAGAAACATCCTTTATATGTTGTTGATTATTAGCTATGGAAAAATATTTTTAGTTATTCAAAGAAGAATCTTTGGAAGCTTATCATTTTAAGAAGCAATGTTATACTCTTGACGATGAAGGTTTATCATGGCTTCCTGATTAAAGTAATAACCAAGCATGTAGGGGAAAAAAATTTAGTAATCCCTCTATAAGATTCATGGGAATGACCAATGTTGGTGTGGAACCAATAGAATTGATTAGGATCATACCACTTAAAAGGATTATTATGATAAATAAAGGGTTTAGAGGACAGTGTATGAACTAAATTTAGATATGCAAAGAAAGTAAACTAATCCTAATCTAATCTAAAATTACACTAAGGTAGAGCAAGAAATAAAGAAAACAAAAATCAAAACTTCATAGTTTAAATACAATATTTCTCCTTTGTGATGTATATCCGATTTGCTCTTTCTAGTATGTGGTGGTTGCTCCTCCAATGCAAAAAGAGAATGGGTAGTGTTTTAGTGCAAAAGTATGACTTTGATTCACTTTGGGTGCAAGATCTCGATATATTGTGATTGTGACTTCAAAAGGAATTGTAGAGGATGATTATGACAGCCAAGGATGGAGATTTACAATCTTATTTATAGAATCTTGGAAAAGTATCCAACAGTGGAATATCATTTGGAATTTTTCAATGCTCCAAATGATCAAAACTTGAGGATGAGTCCTCATCCATGAGGATCGAGACCTTTTCAACCTAGTTGAGGAAAGATTGAGGTCGATTAGATGACTCAACAAGACTTACTCAATTTACTTGACAACTCAAGGGAGGAGTCATAAGAGGTAGAGAACTTTGTGGATTTGGTTAGGATGAGGAATAAAAATGTGAGAGAGGTTTGAATAGGTGAAAAATCTAGATTTAAATATTTAAAATAAGGATTTAAAGGTGCACAATTGACTTATTCAAATATGTTGAATTATCCAATTATTTTATTTTTAAGAGAAAATTTATTTATTAATTTAAAAATAATGATTAAATAGATTAGGTGCATTTCGACAATAAATGAAATTTAGGTGTCTACATTTACCCCTATATGAAATGGTGTTGCAAAACAATACTATTTTGAAGAATAGAAGAAGTAGAGTGTTGATGATAGAAAAATAAAATTTGCCCCAAATAAATGAAAATGAGTGTGATGATTCCCCCTCGAGGGTTTGTGTGAGAAATAAACAAATGCTCGATATTAATGAAAAGAAGAAATGGTTAACATGAAGATGACAAATGATAAATCAAGTTATTTTAGAATTGTTGTCAAAGTTTCAAGATGTTGATAACTTAAAAGGGTTTCCCTAGTTAATTAAAATTAGAGTATTGATTTGAAAATCAATAATTTAACCACTCAAAGATTTCACGCTTATTGTTGTTTGGTAATGACTCAGGGGTCAATTGAGTAGATGTGGGAACGATATAACCCAACAATAATAAACTATAGATCTATAAATAGAAAAAAGTGTTGATTTTGCAACTGATTCTGGATTTTACACTGATCAATGATTAGAAGAGTTTTAAAAATATATTTTAGTAAGTCAATTTATTTTTGCTTTAATGGAAATAAAATAATAAGATTGATGATGGGGTGTGTGAGGGGGACGGGGGGGAATGGTTTAATAGTCAAATATTTGAGAGGGTAAAAATGTATAAATAGGAGCTTTGGTGGTTTTGAAAATCATTTATGAAAATAAGTTTTAAGGTTAGAGGCTTAAGACTTTCTTAGTGAGACTTTTTCTCTGAGGCTAGCAAGGAAAATGGATCAAATTCCACACCATGAGCACTGAGTGGAGAGAGTTAGATGTTTCTAGAGACCTGAGAGGAGTGATCCTATAGTAAGTCTCTTATTTTTTAAAATTTTTGTTATTTATTATCATTCATTAGGCTTTGAAAATGATTGAAATGAATTTGTTCTCAAAATTATGATTTTGTCATCTATTTTAGTGATTTCGCTAGGGTAAATAGTGAAATTGTCAAACATCAAAGCAAAATCATTAAACTATGCAACATTTTTATGTTTGAATATTTTGCTTTTTTATCATTATGGGTGGCAAAAAAATTACTGAATAGGGAAGCTAAATCATTAAAGTATGTAGTGATTTCATTAAAGGTAGCAACAATTTTGTTAGTAGCGAATTTGTAAAATGTAGAATTGAAATTGCTCAAGGTGAAAGAAATTTGTTAAGGACATTTCAAAATTTTATTGGTTTTCTTACATTAAATGATTATGCTATGAAATGAGATGAAATAGATTATATAAATGAAGTTTTTCAATCCTTATTTAAAACTTGTACAATGTTGTTGATTTTCAATTGGTATTACTAGTGATGGTGACATAGGAGCATAGATCAATAGTGATGGTACACATGGATAGCTTCATAGAGTATGAGTGGGGAATTCTAGAGGTGACTGGGATATCTTACATTATGCAAATGCTTGAGGTTCGAGCTACCAGGGCTCTATTGACCACATTAACGGAGAGGTGGCATAGTGAGATGAGTACATTTCACTTTCCTATTGGTGAGATGATTATCACACTTGAGGGTGTCTATCAGATTTTGGGGATCCCAATACAAGGTAGACTAGTGTATTGGGGATAGGGTCCACATGATGAAACATTGTATCAAATTTTTGGTGATGGCATGAAGCTGATTTTGAGAGGTGAGAATTATGTAGACTATTACAAAGATTTAGAGATGGATTCTCTTACTATTATACTTATGACTATTTTTAGTGACATGTTGCTTCTTGAAAAAAGTGGTAGACTATATCCTATTGGCTTACTAAATGTTATCAGTGATATGATGGAGATGGGAGAGAGGTTTGTATGGGTTTCATGTATCTTAGAAAATATATACCATGATATGCATCACTTTGTCTATTCAAACTGAGTAGAGATAGGGCCTTCTATAGTACTATAGGTTTGCCGTTGGAGCACATTAATATCGAGAGAATGGTTAGGCACATGAGCACTCAGGAGGAGGATGAGCTGATGGCATATTCATAGAATGTGATCTTTGGGAAATGCAGATCAGACTTGGGTGACTTAGAGTTTTATAGGAGTTCAATGGATGAGTTAGGTGATGACCAGATACCCTAGATACCTTATATAAAGATTATATAGACTTATCCTGATGAGGAGATACACTTGGACTATGTGATGTCCCCATTTTATATCATCAAGAGACATGTATATATTATAAAGAGATATCTACTAGATAGGGTGATGAGATATTCTAGTGTGAGGTAGCATATACCTGTTGGTCCACCCGTATTTGCTCACATAGTGTAGGAGAGACCACATTGGGGTATGACGATAAATAATACTATTGATGATCATAGTTGGAGACATGTATAGACAGTGAGATGGATGAATAGGAGAGATGTTATAGGTGCAAGAGTGGTTGATGGATATGCAAACTGGTAGGCTTGATAGAGACCAATAGTGGGCTTGATAGAGACCAATGAGATTGATGATGTCATATATACCACCATGAATATGGAGATAGAGACTAAAAATGAGCTCATTTAGGCAACCATGAGGCACAAGTTTAGGAGCCTGAATTAGAAGGGTTTTTGTAGGTGATAGAGGATAAGAATGTTCATGAGTGTGAGGTAGAAGATGAGCTATGGTGGTTATCCAAATTCATGATGTGTTGATTACTAAGGTAGAGCATATAGAGATTTTGTGAGAGGTAGGTATAGAGATGGATGAGGACGTAGAGCATAGGATAGGAGGGGATACTCCTATTATAGAGGTAGAGAGTGAGGATGAAGATATAGGACATGAGACTATGACTAGAGTAGCTTAGGATACACAGGTAGAGAGAGGAGATGTTGTAGGTTCATCATGTGTTTCAAAATATGCAGAGGATCATGCTTTGATAGATGGACTATAAGAGGAGATTCAGGCTAGAGATAGAGATATTGATGGGTTACATCATGAGGTTGCTAGATTACAGGTTATAGTTGTGGTAGAGGAGATCAAACTATAGATATCATGTGATTACAAGCTAAGTTTCACTAGTACATCATGATATAGTCATAACCATATTATGTATGCATTGCACAAAATAGTTTTGATAACACATATAAAACAATAAAAATAGCAAGATAAGACAAGTTTAATCTAGATGATGTAAAACACACATAAAAATGATGAGTGATTTGAAACAAACATAATCAAATGTAAATAAATTATTATGATAAATGATTAATGCAAAAAAAATAATTCTAAAGGGTTGAAACAAGTTGACAAAAGAGACAGAAAGAAAAGAGGAAAAAAATAACCATGAATGGCTAGGGGTAAAAAATTAAGGTAAAGAACCAACTTAATGGCTAAAAAGCAAGAGAAGGATAAAAACAACCAAGTAAAATGGCTAGGGATATAAAATAAACAAGATTAAAAAAAAAATCACTTATGTAAACAAAAGGAAAACAAAAGTTTGGAAAACACTTTAAACAAGGAGAAAACAAAACAAATACAAGACAACTATAACCAAGAGCAAGGCTAATAATTAAAGAATTTGAGGGACAAGTTGAAGAAAAACCTTATGGGAAAATCTGGGGGAATGGACAAAAGGGAAGGCGGTGGCCGAGTTGACCCTAAAGACCCCGTGTCTCTAAGTATTGCTTACATAACCCACTTAGACAATGTCAATGTATGGATATCATACCATATGTAGTTTTCCCAATGTTGGAAGTGATGAAGAAGTGGATGATTGATGAAGTAAGTGAAATGCTTATGATTAACATGATACATGAGTAACCCACCCAAGAACAAACGAATGGAAGGTTTTGGAAGACATGGACTTGTTTTTGGTTATCTGTGAAGTTTTATGATTTTTTTAGTATTTTCTGATGTTTTTTCTTGGTTTTTTTATGTTTTATGGATATTTTTTTATTTTTATATAATCATGAAAAATAAAACAAGTGTACAAAATCAATATCAACCCTAAACTCTAGCATGCTATAGGACAAAAAGACTAATAGTGGACAAAACTAACACACTTAGAAACATGCGATGGATGACTAAAAGATGATGCCCCCAAGTAATGAGGGAGTAGTCATAGACAATGGTTTTACACATGATGCTATATAACTATTTTTCACCATGGTACTTATCCAAAGCATCATATAAATTGTTTTCACTCTTGGATGATTTATGTACATATTTTATTTGCTCTTTTTTTCTTTTACTTTTTCATTTTTTATATATATATATATATATATATGACCTTGGATATACCAATAATAGCATAATGTTAAGCATAATTTTTTAAGGTACATTATGTACATAGATTCATAACACTCCTCTCCATCTTCTGTGGCTAATTTGTAAGCTCCTAATCCATATTTGGCAATGATGATGTATGGACCTAACCAATTAGGCTCAAATTTCCCCTTCTCTCTATAAAAATTAGTGTTTCTCTAATTTTTCTTAGAACAAGATCTCCGATGTCAAATTTCCTAGATTTAGTTTATAGGTTGTAAGGCTTGTGAAGGACTATGGATAAGATCTCCATGCTTTTGACAAGGTATACATTTTTTGACATTAGTGAATGAATCAGATTTCATTTTATGCCAATAATAACCAACAAGTAGAATATTTTCTGGGAGGAAAATACCACTTTAATGTGACCCACAAAGTCCCACACGAATTTCTCAAATAGTTGAAGAAGATTCTTTAGAATTTAAACATTGTATAAGGGTTTCATCATAGCCACGATGGTACACGGTGTTACCAAGGATTATATAGTCAGATGTTCTTTGAATGAAGGATTTGCATTGGTTGGAGGATAAATAGGATGGAAGGAAATAGTTGTTAAGGTATATATATATATATATATATATATATATATATATATATATATATATATATATATATATATATATATATATATATATATATATATATATATATATATATATATATATAACCATGGAGAAGTGGGACCAACCACCTCACAAACCATTTCTAATTTTGGTGTATCATAAGCAAGCATCCTTAAGTATTCAACTAATAATTTGTTGTGCTTTGTTTTTATGTCAAGGATCTTATTGTTGTCATAACATCTATTACCTGATTGTTGACTCTAGGCACTTTTTCAAACTAAATGTATTCAAAAGAGGTGATCAAAGTATCCATCATTTTATAGTAAGGTATTCTTATCATCACATGCTTGAAATTAATTAGTTAATTGATTGATGATGAGCTTAGATTTTCTAGAAACAAAGAGATGTTGGATGCCCTACTAAATTTCCATATTCTGCGATGTTTTTTGTACATGGGAATTCAATACAAAATTCCTTAGGAATACAATCCCCATCAAGTGTTACAAATAAGATGCCTACCATCGAGTCATGATTTGAAAAATATCCATCAAATAAAATTTTCCAAATTAAGGATTCATCTACAAACATAATTACATCGTCTATAAATTCTACAAAGATAGGTGCCTTTCCATGGAGTGGTGCCTCTGCTATTACATCTTCTAGAACTTGCCTTTTGATTTCTTAATTAACATAATCCAAATCAAACTCACTAAGTAACATAACCCACTTAGCCATCCTACTTGTTAGAGCTATTTTGATTAAAAGATACTTAAGAGGGTCAATTTTGGCAATGATTTTTGTTTGATTGTTAAGCATATAGTGTTGTGGTTTTTGGAAAGAAAAAACAAATACAAGACAAGTATTTTATAGGATATCAATGTTCAGCTCAAGTATTTTACTATTTCTTTTTCATGATCATCAAGTTGTGCTAACAATGCTCTAAGGGCATATTGAATACCTACGATATACAATAAAAAGGGTTTACCGAAAACTAGTGGCATCAATCCTCATGGATTGGAAAGATATTGATTGATATTATTGAATGATTTTTCATAATATTCTATCTAAGTAAAGTCTATATCTTTTTTTAACAAAAAGGTGAATGGGTAATAGATATCTAAAATATGAGAAATAAACCTTCTAGTGGCTTGTATCTTTCCTTATAAGCTTCTGAGCTGTTTAAGATTTTTAGGTGGTTGAATATCCATGATAGCTAAAATTTTTGAAGGATCGACTTCAATGCCACACTATGAAACAATAAATCCTAAAAACTTTATTGATGTAACACCAAACACATTATTTTTTTGATTTAGTCTCATGTTATATTCTTGCATTCACTCAAAGATATGTCGAAGCACTTGAGGATGACCTTATTTAGATTTAGATTTAGACAAAATGTTATCCACATAGTCCTCCATAATATAATTAATCATGTCATGAAAGATGGTGGTCATTACCCTTTGGTATGTCACCCTAGAATTTTTTAACCCAAAATACATCACCTGATAGTAGAATGTCCCCCATGGAGTTGTAAAGGTTATTTTATGTTGATCTTCTTCAGTAATTTTAATCCGATTGTAGCCTGAAAATCCACTCATTAAGGATAGCATTTCATGGCATGTAGTGGAATCAAAGATCATATCTATGTTAGGTAATGGAAATTCATCTTTTGGGCATGCTTTATTTATATCAAAGAAATTCATTTATACTCCAATTCCTTCAGGTTTCTTATAAACTAGCATAATGTTTGATATCCAATATAAGTAGTTGATGGGGCATATAAAACCTAGAGCCAATTATTTATTTAACTCTTACTTTACTAGTAGTGTTATTTTGGGATACATTTTTTTGATTTTTCTCTTTACTGGTTTTATATCTAGATGCACCACAAGGTGATGAATTACTAACTCTGGATCTAACCCTGGCATATCTGCATAAGACCATGTGAGCACATCAGAAAACTCATGAAGCATCAATGTAAATATTTCCCTTTCTTCTGGATTGAGTGATATAACAAGATTTACAATATTTGTATCAACTTCAGTACCGATGTTGATAGGAATGATTTATTCAACAAGTAGACTTGATTCATATTTATAATCTAGGGATGGTGTAGGAAGATGAAAATATTCTTCAACCTCTTCTTGTTTTGATGTAGATGTAGAATTGATAGATTGACTTAATTTATGTTCCTCAAAATATGTTGAATCCATTAGTTGTATTAAGAAACCTTTCTTATAATCACCTTTAGGAATTTGATCCCTAATTATTAAGAACTCATAGATTAATTCATCATTTTTAAAATGGTCATGTTGGGGTGTAGATTGTTGATCCCATTCGATTTTAGAAGTATATGCAAGGTTCAGTGTTAAAATGACATTTTCTTGGAAAATATTAGTAAAGGTTAGATCTTTAAAATGGCTAATGATGGAGCTTGTCTCATTGTCTGATGACTCATATTATGACTTACTAGAAGAGTTACTTTGGGAATTTATTAGATGTACATTCAGCAGGTTAAATCCTAGACCATTCTTCCCTTTGTTCACTTTTACTGTTATTGGTTTAATGACATCTTGTCCATAGAGACCAAAGACCTTTGCCCTTGTAATCACTTATTTTGCACATGATATATTTTGTAACAGGCTATCTATTGGCATAAAATAAGGTAGCTAATTCATCTGAGTAAACCCAAGAGGAATTTGAATTATCAATATGTTCATCATAAATGATCCCTCCCTCAATAAATTTTGTCTTTTCGAGTTTTTAAACCATTTTTTGATCCTTTAGATGGTTTGGACTACCATATTCATTAGGATTGGCATGTATTGTACTTATATGAAAATATTGAATAATGTACTCATTCATGCCTTGATCTATGATTTTGAAATGGGAAGAAGTAGAATATAATGGTTTATTAGATAATGAAGTGGATGTTTTTTTAATAGAGGGATTATTGGAAGCTTTCTCAATGAATGGATTATTGGAAGATTGCTCAATGAATGGATTATTGGAATCTTTCTCAATGAATGGATTATTGGAATCTTGCTTAATGGATGGAAAATTGGTTAATGATTTTTCATTGGATACGGATGAGTTTGGAGTATTAATCCAACCACCAAAGGGAGGTGTTTGAAACAAACTCTTAGGATCGACATAGTTTTGAAATGAAGGGTAATCCTCAACAAGGGTGAAATTATCTTCTACGACTGGAAGACAGTTGTATTTTTTATATTTACCTTCCAAAAGTTTGTAATATTGGAAGGAATTAGGATACCATTGAATAGTTACTTCCATTCTTACATGAGAAAATTTCAAGCACTGATGGAGGGTGGATGGAATGGCATTTATGGAGTGAATCCATGGGCATCCAAAGGAGTATATTATATGGTAAATGAAGATCGAGAACATGAACAAGTGTTTCTTTAATGATACACCCTACCATCAAAGGAAGATGGATTGTGCCAATTGACTAACACTCATTATTATCCTATGCCTTTATTGTTATGATATGTGCCTCTAGTGCTGTTACTAGATATCCAAGATGTTTTTTATGTTTGTGCTTCCAATTTTTAAACTATACCTAATATAACTTCGTGACATACTTCTATACCACTTTTTTTTGGATAAATTATTTATATATTTATTTTGATAAATTTATATATTAATATATTTCATCTATATATATATGCGCCACCCCCTTTTTTTAAAGGTGTCATTGCCAAAGCGTTTTGTCCAATGAATCCGGATGAGTAAGATAATATTTGCCTCGATTCTTCAAGTCGGCCTTTGTGAATTACTTGAATAAATGGGATGAAAGGCTGTGTTGTGTTTTGTGCCTCTTCAACTCTACAAATATAAAATCTTTTGATCCTTATTTTTGCTGTATACTCCAACAGAAGACGAAATTATCCGCCGTGAAATTGTTTCAAAATCAATTATGTTTAATACTCCGCAAGAAGATACAGCAGAAATCATCCAATACGAAATAGAAAGTGGAGAAACGAGTCCAACACAGATAAGCAGTCAGCCAACTTCTGAAACTACTGAAACTCTTAAGGAGCTAAAACAACCCATAATTGAGATGGAAGAAAAGTCCATGGCGGCAGCAACAGAAGTTAAAGAGATGACACCCTTAGAAGTAGTAAAGAAGCCAACTGAGGAGGAAATTATTTCTTCAAAAATTATTCCAGAATCTCAATCTGATATTCCAGAAGATCGTCGATTCGAGTTTCCAAAAGTCCAAAACGAGACCACAAGAATTCGATTGCAAGAAAGTGCTGAGGTATCTCCACCTCAGACTACAATAATGTTGGAACAGCCTGTTATTGAGCTACAAGACATTAGGCCAACGGTAGCACTGCAAAGAGATGATACAGAGAGAGTACCTTTGAAAGACACAACAGCTCCAAATAACTTACCAGAGGAAAATAAGGCTACAGATGAGGTCAAGCAAGGGGATATCCATTCCCCTAATATCATCAAAAATGATCCAAGGATTCAAACTGCAAAAGAATGCCCACCCCAAGAAGAGGATTACATCATTATACCTGAAATCGGAAAAGAAGCACCGAGTCCAGTTCAGGAAAAATCTATCCCAACTCTTGAAACTCCGAAGGAGATACAACAATCCACTGTCGAGGTTGATGATGAGCCAGTCCACCCACTCGAAGAATCTGAAAATACGCCTTCTGAAACTCTCAAGGAGGTTCAAGAAACCCCTGAACCGTCCGACGAAGAAACACAATCACCACAAATGCAGGACGAAGAGGAAATACAAACGTCAAATCCAATGCAATCAGAAGAAGAAGAAGAAGAAGTAAAGGAGCCACCATCTTCTGATGCGTCAAATCCAAAACCATTAATGGAGTTATTGGTATGCGCGTGTTTCAGTTTGGTTTGCATTTTCCTATGCATCAAAACTGTCAAAACATTTCAGGGACGATAAGAGCAGGACCAAATAAAAAGACTCATTGCTCCTGCACATTTCAATGAAGTATACTGTTTAATTTCTCATTAGCAAAGCCTGACATATTTTCACCTAATTAATTTGTTTGTTTTATGTTTTTTACTTTGCGGCACAATTTTAAAGCCAACCCTCATATAATTTTTTAATTTTTTTAAAAAAGTGAATAAGATAACACATAAAGGGAGTGAAAGCTTTAAAAATACAAGAAAAAATACTTTAAAAAAATAGAAGGGTGGATCAGAGGGACCTTATAAACAAAGGGACTAAGACTGCCACGTATACTCTTAAAAACACTCTAAAAATATAATAAAAAAAATATTTGTTTTTTTTAAAACAAAAGGGTCAAAAGGATTTTATTAAGAAAAGGATTAAGAGTACCACGTACATTCCTAGAAAAACTCTTAGAAGACCCATAAACAATGTTTTCTACATCCCCGGACCATCCAAAATTGTACCAGGGAAATAAAATAATCGTTTTATAGGTTTTAAGATGTTTTAAGTTCATTTTTGGTATTATCAAGGGTTTGGGATAAATATAAGTTATGTTTGTATATAAAATAAGAAGTGTGAGAGGAAAATAAGGTTTTTAATATAAGATAAAAAGTTTCAATAAAAATGTGATATGAGGTGGTAATAATTTGTACAAATTTAATTTAGAACAATGATTCAAGTAATTAAAATTTATTAAAACTTAAAAATTTGTTATTTATTTAATATCTCATTTTGATATGTGTGTATGAATGTATATTAAAATAAAACAAATAAATGTATTTTATAAAGCTTCAAAAAAATATTGTAATTAAAATTTATTAAAATTATGAAATTAAATATTGTAAATAATAACATGAATATAAAAATAAGGAAAATATTTACTTTATTTTAGAGTCCAAATCTTATGACTTATAAAATAATAAAAAAAATACTATACTTTTTCGGATCTAATACAAGCATTTTTAATTTATGTGTGAAAATCTATGAAGATTTTAGAATAATCAATACTCTTAGATTTATAATATATTAACTTATGTCTATAATATGTAACATAAGTAATTATAAATATAATGGAAACATATGAAAGATGAATTATTTTTTATATAAAATAATTATTAAAGATTCTTTTAAATAAAAGGAGATAAAAAATAAATAAGAAAAAAATTACCAAGACTTATACAAATTGTTTAGTTGTCTATATGATGTTCATATTAATTAATCTATATGATCTATAAGTATGCATCTTGTTGAGGAAAACAAGTGAAGTAATGAAATTAGAAGTATGTTTTACAATTCTCTAGGACCACATTAAATGTGGTTCAAGTAAGAAGTATTTATTATATTTTTTTGGGATCATTTGAAAATGTGGAAGAAATAAGATGTATATCTTATAATTCAATGAGGTCATTGTGTATCATAATCTAATTGAAGTGTAGAATAATTGGATCATATATATGTTCATTTTGAAATTTGGGATGAATTGGTGAATCATATATTGAGAGAATCTACCTGCAATAGAGTGATAAAAAATATGAAATAACATATTTATAAAATTAGCAGAAGCAATGAAATGATTATATTGATCATAATCCACTTTGATGGGGCAACCTCATTTGAGCAAGATGAATATAATAAATTTTTGGATGCCTTTATTAGCCTTAACACTTATTTATATACTGAGTTTAATCTAAACATATACTACTTCCCATGAATGTGAGATTAAAAAATACTCACGAGATGACTTACAAAGCATATACGTCCATAGCAATTAATAAACTAACAAAATAAAGAGAAGGGGTAGCATGGATTCATAACATCCCCTCCTCCTTAGAAAAATCTTTACTGTCAAAGCTTTAGATGTGAGAATTGGTTTTGAATTTGATGCAATGGTTTTCATGTTGCATCCTCTGGTTGCATTTCGTGCCAATAAATTAAAACCTTTATGATGGGCGAGAACAAAGTTGGTGTGTGTGTCTATCTAGGATTGCTTCTGGCTTGAAAAGGATGGATCCTTCATTATCAAGTTTTAGTAAAATAATTTGCACTTTGATGTTTTTTCCAAGAACTTTCTTCAGATAAGAGACATGAAATACTAGGTGAATTTGGGAAGAAGGTGGAAGCTTCAACTTATAAGCAATTGACCTAATATTTTGGAGAACCTTATAAGGTCCATAGAACTTAGGAGCCATCTTATGATGTCCTTTGAGTTTTAGGGAGAATTCTTTGTATGGAGGCAAGTGAAAAAAAACCATATCACCTACTTGAAAAGTACATTTAGAATGGTGTTGATCACCCTGTTATTTCATTTGATTTTTTGACATATGAAGATTGTCTTGTAAGGTGATAAGGATATGATCTCGAGTTTGAAGAATCATGTTGATTGCTTGAACTGATGAAATACTAAGGGTGTATGGAAGGAGCACTGGTGGTGCTTGACCATAGAATATTTTGCATGGAGTCATTTACGTTGAAGTGAGGTAGGAAGTATTGTACCACCATTTGATGAGGAGAGCCACTTTGCCCACTGATATTTTTATTTTGAGGTGAAGCAACGAAGAAAAGTCTCCAAACATTTGTTGATAATTATAGTTTGTCCATTTTTTTGGGGATGATACTTAGAACTCATCTTCAGTTGAGTGCCCGTAAGATAAAATAATTCTATCACAAAATGGTTGGTGAAGGTTGCATCATGATCTGAGACAATCGATGAAGGAATGCCATGAAAATAGAAAATCTAGTCTAAAAAAATTGATGCAACCATGGAGGTGGTATAGGGATGGCTGAGGGCACAAAAATAATTATATTTGGAGAGGCGATCAACCACAACCAAGATTAATATTTTTCTTCTAGATTTAGGGAGCACTTTAATAAAATGCATAGAAATATCAGTCCAAATCCTGGTAGGGATGGGCAAGGATTCAAACAACCCAAGGATGAGTTTTGTTTCACCCTTATTGGATTGGTGGGTATCACATTCAACCACCATTTGTTGAATTATCTTTTTGATTCCATTCCAAAATAATTAACATCATGCCCACTCATAAATTTTGAGAAACCTAGAGTGCTCTACTATTGGAGAAGCATGGAGTTCATAGAATATAGCTTGTTGAATATCTATGTTTTGGGAAAGCACCATACAACCCTTGTATTATAAAGAAACACCATCCCAAGAATAATGTGGTACAACAGAGGAGTTGGTGGCCAAATGTTGAATGATTTGAGATAATGAGGAGTCATTGACATACCCCTATTGTACAATGTCCAACCAATTTGGAATAGACATGGAAATAGCTGAAAAGGAGGCTTGGTTTATAAATGTGCAAGATAAAACATCAGGCAAAATATTATCCTTACCATTCTTGTAAGAGATCTTATAGTCATAACCCATGAGTTTAAAGAACCATTTTTATTGTGATGGGGTGAAGACCCATTATTATAAGAAATATTTCAGATTCTAACAATCAGTTTTTATGTAAAAATGATTCCCAGTAGGTATAGCTGCCACTTTTGTACTACATGTAAAATAGCCATCATTTCCTTCTCATAAGTAGAGAGTAAAAAATTCTTTCCCTAAAGGGATTTGCTAGTGAATGTAATGGGCGTCCTTCTTAGAGGAGAGAAACACCAAGTCCATTTCCATAAGCATCGCTCTCAATAGTGAAGTTCTTGGGAAATTTTGGCATAGCTAGAATAGGTGTTGTACACATAGCTTGTTTCAATTCTTCAAATGCATACTCAATAGCTTGTGTACATGTCAAACCACATTTTCTTAACATAGCTGTTAGTGGAGTTGTAATCTTCTTGTAGTCCTTGATAAACTTATGATAATATCCAATTATCCCCAAAAAACCATGGCGGCTCTTAAGTGTCTGAGGATGAGGTCAATTAGTCATGAAAACTAGTTTTTTAGGATCCACTCGAACCCCTTAGGCTAAAACAATATGCTCAAGATCCTCCACTTCATCTTGGCCAAAAGCATATTTGGACTATTTTACATAAAGATGATGGTTAGAGAAAAGTTGCATTATGAGCTCTAGATGTTGGACATGCTTAGAGCGTGTTTTACTATAGATGAGGATATCATCGAAGAAGACCATACTAAATTTCTACACGTAGTGCTGGATAGTTTATTCATCAATTATTGGAATGTTGAAGGAGCATTAGTGAGGCCAAAGGGCATGACCAAAAACTCATAGTGACCATCATGCATGCAAAAATATATCTTAGGGATATCATCCTCATGAATACGGATATGGTGATAACTACAGCAAAGATCCAACTTGGATAAAAAATGAGCATCATTAAGCTCATCAAGAAGCTCTTCAATAAAATGGATTAGGAACTTATCCTTGATTCTTATGTGATTAAATGTGTGGAAGTCAATGTAGAAGCACCATGACCCATATTTTTTCCAAATAATGAAAACTGAGGAAGAATATCGGGCTAGTATTGGGTCAATTAATGCCTTGCTTTAGTAAGTCTCAAATGATCATCTCGATCTCATGTTTTTGTTGGTAGGTAGTGGTAGGGCCAGATGTTGGAAGGAATGCTTCTAGGAATGCGTTGAATACAGTGGTTCTCTAGTTGTGAAAGTGGCAATCCCATGGGTTTAGTAAAGACAACTACACACCTATGCAAAATGGTTTGTAAATAAGGAGTAGTGGAGACCGTTGATGTTTACAATTTAATGGAATGGAGTTAGGAAATGACATCATGTGAATTCTTCATAAGAAGTTTTTTCATGTTATGTGAACTTATAATGCTAAGAGACCTTGGTTGTAAGCCTTTCAATGTGTGTTTTTTGCCCATTATCTAAAAATTGCATCCAAAGTTTAGCAAAATACCATAAGGTGAGTCCAAGTGTGTGCAACCATTGACTTCCTAAAATAGCATCACATCCATCTAAGGGTAGAGCAAACATGTTAGATCTTAAGTTATAATCTTCAATAGAGATATGCTCACTATGACAATTCTCTTTGCAAGGTAATAATCACATTGGAAATCATGACTTCAAATTTAGAGAAAGGATAAACAAAATAATTAGCCTATTTGGTGATCTGAGGGTTAATGATCTTATGAGTGCTATCAGAATCAATGAGTATTATGAGAGGTAATTTCTTAAAGTAACCCCTAACTCACATGGTTTGTGGGGTGGTGACTCTATTAAGGCATGGAAAGAGATCTATGATTGGTCTTCCTAAGAAGTAGGTTCCACAATCAACTGAGATTATTAAAGATTATTTGGTGTATCTTGAACATCTTCCCCATCTTCATTTTTGGGTGGAGAGTCCACATCTAATAGGTGAATCTTTTGCGTGACACATCAATGCCCTTGAGTGAATTTATCATCATAATTATAACATAGTTCTTTTTCTCTATAGGCTTGCATCTTTGCTTCAGTCAAACGCCTAATAGGAGTGGTTTTAGGGGTTAGTGTTGTATGAAATCATTGTGGATCTATATTTTTGAATGGAGTAAACTTAGATTTGAATCGCTAATGAGCTATGATCTTGTCCTATGCCAACTTTGCCAACCCTAAAGTTCTCATCATTGTGTTGGGTCAGAACATTTTAATCTCAAATCAAATTTCATCCTTCAGACCATTGACAAAGTAAATCTTGAAGAATCTAGCAGATAATCCTTGTGTGTGATTGGGAAAGTTTTCAAATTGTGTTTGATATTATCTCATGGTTCTTATTTGACGATGTTTAGTGAGTGCTCTAGTGAAGTCATCAAAAGCACTAGGGCCAAACTATTATAAAAATTGGTCTATATAGCTCATCATGAACCTTGGTATACCAATGATACCATTGAAGGGATACATGTTCTAAGTAAAAAGAGGCAAGTGGGACCTTTTTGGCATCAAAATTATTATGTATGCTAAAATATTGTTCTACCTAATAGACCATCTAGTTGGATCTGCACCATTGAATCGAATAAAATTAATCTTAGACCCACAAAAGTGCTAAAATAAGAAAATCTAGTGTTTGAAGAAGAATCTAGATGCCATTTATTATTCATGGTCTTATGTTGAAGACTGAGGCCAAGAATGTTTTCATCAAAATCTTTAATGTGGGTCTTGAGGGTAGTAATTTCATCCTCCATATTTGTTTCTCCTGTTCAGGTTACTACCATGACTAGAGTAAGATATTTTTTGGCAATGGGTATAAAAATTAGAGTTAAAACATGTTTAGTAAAGGAATTTTTTAATTTTAGTAAAATCTGAAGGGGTAAAGGTACTTTTACAAATTTGTTTACATAGTGGGAGTAGGATTAATGAAGATGAGGGAAATTTTAGGAGTGAAAATAGAAAAACTAGAAAATTTATTAAAAAGGGTCAAAGGATTAGAAAGAGGATAGGAACAATGTGGAAATGTTTTTAGGCAAATGGACAAAAATAGAAAAAGTTATGCAAAACCTGAAAAATAGGTAAATTGAGATTTACGAGAAGTAAGACTGGAATTAGGATATGGGACCTTAAAGAATAAAATTGGAGGAATGATATTTTAGGTGTCTAGATAAAATTTGAGTATCAACGGGGCTATAGATGGAGAACTATGACAAAAAATTAATTTTTATTTCTAGTTACTGTGTTCTGTAAGACACACTCACTGAGAATATGTTGAACAAGTCTGTAGATCTGATATGACAATTTTTTGATACTCTAATAGTAATATGCTAAAACTGGTATGGTAAGGCTACTGATACTCTCCAGAGGATATGATATGACATTTTTCTAATACTCTATTGGTAATACGCTGAAACTAGTATGGCAAGTCTGAAGATCGGATATGGCAAGTTTTTTGATACTCCATGATAATATTTTGAAATTGATATAAATGGACCCCAAGTTTCAATGGTTGTCTAAGGGTTTAAAGATATCACTATGGCCACCAATGTCATCTAAGCGAGTACCGCTCTCTATAAAATTTTATGGCCACGATTTTATCTCTTAGTGACAGCTCTTGATTTTCTTCACAGATAGGAACTACTCAATTAGGTAGGGTCATTGCCCATTTCGCTAGTAGGTACTCTCAATGAGCCAACTACTTTGAGGTTCTTGTAGTACTCCTCACAATGAGTTTTAGGGCTTTCACCCAAGCACTTCCCATAGTTATGCAATCATGTTTTACTTTCATCTGAAATAGATTATTGTGATACAACAAATTATTTAAATGAATTATGCCACAAAACAGAGTTAAGATTTTGTAAAAAAATATTTAAAGGAATTATGCAGCAGAACAAAGGTAAGACTTTTTGAATGAAAAAAAAATTAGCCTTAAAAAAGCTTTCTAATACCAAATGAGAGGATCCTCTTATAACAAATTGATAAAAATGCACGAAATAATAGATTTAGAAAAATTAGCAAAAACATTGAAATGATTATATTGATCACAGGGCATTTCAAGGGGGCTACCTCATTTGAGTAAGTTCAATATAATAAATTCATGGATGTCTTCATTAGCCTCAACACTTACTTATATACTAAGACTAATCTACACAACTACTAATTTCTATGAATGTGAGATAAAACAAAATGCTTACAGGACAATTTACAAAGCATATACATCCATATCAACTAATACACTAACAAAATAAAGAGAATAAGTAGCACAAGTTCATAACACATATTTAAAAAACGATGATTATAAATACTATGTATAAAATAAAATTAATAAAAAATTTTATGTATAATCATAAAAAAATATTATCATTATAACATATATGTATTAAATATTTTTCTATAATCGTAAAAATAGATGATGATGGTAGAATATATATACAATTAAAAAAAATTCTTAAATATATTTAAATATAAATCATGTAAGAAATATATCAATATGAATACACTTATTTAATAGGTAATTAACTCATGTGTGCTTAAAGAGAATCAATGTTTTAAAATGTGATAATGGTTTTCTCAGACAAAGTATTAACAATATAAAAACATATCTAATAAGTTACCGGTAAACGTGTAATAATAAACAATGTAGAGGAAAAAGTATCCTGCCTGTCTACATGAAATTTGTAAGCAAACTGAAGTGCTAGTTGAAGATATTCCCCTGAATGGATGGCAATATAGTAAATATATACGACCATATAAAGGTCAAATTAGATAAAATGAATGATCCTGGCTATACAAGAAATTAAATAAAACAACATCCACACGGTAGGATTCATGGAGAATAAAAGTCTTTGAGGCATGTGTTGAAAGTCTTTGAGGCATATGTTGGATAAGAAAACAATGACGTGCAAGGGAGAAAACTAAAAAAAAATGTCACATGAAAAGACCTAAGCCAAAGAGAAATTGAAAGCTATGAAAAAGACGATAGGAAAAATCTCCGAAATGGCATATTAGAAAAGAAAACAATTGGAATATCCAAATAAAAAATAATAGTTATGAGAAAATCATTAATAATAAATTAACTGGTTAATAGAAATAAAAAAATAAAATAAAATAAAAAGTAAAGATTAAGTGTAAAATATTTGAAAAGTGTGTGATACTCATATTTTTCAAAGGTTTATTTTTTAAAATAGTTATGTGATATGCTCTTAATAATAAAGGGATTTATCCAATTGTTCTTAAATTCCTTTTATTTTTATCATTTTAATTTTAATTTTTTTTTAAAAAATTTACATTGATATTATTTTTTAGATAATATGAATTATATATCTTATTTAATATTGATAATTACTATAATTTTTTGATTTTATTATTGTTGGGATCCATTTAATTATTAAGTGAAAAAAAAATTAAGTTCTAATAGATATATTATTTTTAAATTTTAGATTAATAAGTGATTTCCATGTAATTATCTTTACAATTATTTGGTAAGCTTAAAAAGTGTGATGTATTTCATTATATTAATCTTTTATATATTCTTCAATATATTTCATAGGACATTATCAATATTTTCAATCGTTGTTTTGGTTTGGTCATTCTCGTGTGAGTAATAGAGAGTTAAAAATATAAATAAAAAATTATATTTATTACAATTATTTTTACCATCATATTCATTATGCATATGTGGTGTATATTAAAGGTTACAACTTCAATTCATTTTTAAAAATATTTCAAACTAAGTGATTATTATCTTACTACCTTATGATTATGGAAAGTTAATAATAAAACTAAGTGAAATCCATATAAAAGTACAACTTTAATTCATTTTCAAAAATATTTCAAATTAAGCGATTATTAACTTACTACCTTATGATTATGGAAGGTTAATATTTAAAACTAAGTAAAATCTCCATATGAAAAATGGCCATAAAAACTAAATAGGTTGTAATTCTTGATATGAAACATGAATAATAATGTTATATATTGTTCATTGTTCATTTTTTTTTGCATATTATTAATAATCATATTTTATTATATGAAAATAATATTCCTTTGTTAGTAATTTGTATGGCATAGATTTACCACTAAAACATCCACCATACTCACTATTATGAACCTCTCATTATGCTTAATTTTTTCATTCACAAAATATATAAGAAATATTCCATTAAAGGACATTTTGAAAATGACATCTCCAACTATAATATATCTAATCTTAATGTTACTTCTTCTTAATTTTTAATTTATTATTTCTTGAAAAACTAGAGGTAATAATTTATTTTGATGAAAAATTGAATATATTCACATACCACTCTGATTTTGCTATATGATTTTCTACTACAAACACATCTATGACATCCAAATGTCATAACTCTATGCTCGGACGCTATAAAATATTGATAATAGATGCAATATGATAGTATGTAATAATTCTATAGTCTAGGATTTTTTTTAATATCAAATATATCGAATGATAAAAATAACTATTAAATTTTTATATGGAACCTATTTATCTTTTCTTTTGATAGAAACTTATGTTTAATGACAAGTTTAGAATCATAATACACTTTGATAAATTTAAACCTTAAAAGAACATATTACATAAAGTCGTAGAAATAATGTTTCATAATAAATTATATTATTAGTACAAGAATATCTCAATTAATATGCTAATGGAACAGACTTTTCAAATTGAATAATCAATAAAATAGTGACACAAATACCTAAATAAATTTTGGAACCATTCAAATATATAATCTTTCTTTTATTTTCATTACTGCATATTACAAATTCGTATGACAAAGTGTTATCTATAACAAAATCATATGAAAAGGTGTTATCTATAAAAATGTGTTTTAATAGAGAAACCTCAACTATCTAGTTTGTGATGGCTTCCTTTTAATAATAATAATAATAATAATAATAATAATAATAATAATAATAATAATAATAATAATAATAATAATAATAATAATAATAATAATAACTCAATTGGCTATTATTTTGGATAGGTAAAGCTAAGACAACATAGTTTTTAAAGGATTAATTTATTTCAAATACATTATATTCTACTAAAAAGGAGTCTTTTATCCTTGGATCTAAGGAGCATGAGCTTGTAATCAGTTGATATATGCAATCAGGGCATTCTGACCTTAGGCTAATACAGATTCTGTGAGCATTTATGGCAGTCTTTGTGCCTAACATCATTAAAGGAAATGTGCATGGAGCTGAATCTAGTTATGTTGCTATTAATAAAGTTGTTCTTTGGGGTTTTGTTTCCATCCATGGAATGTGGGCAGAGATGGAGATGCTATGGCTGTGGTCCTTAACTTTATTTTTGTTTTCTGTGCTCAGGAGAAGTCCAAAGAAACTTTTAAACTTTACTTCTTTGGAGTCTATGATGCGCTCTAAGCCACCTGGGTTAGTTTGTGTTTTTTCGTGGGAAGAATATTTAGATAAATAGGTTTTAATGTTTCGCGTAAATCTAGAAGAGGCAAAGCTCCCTCTGTTTTGGATTGTAAGTTTGGAAAACTTGTTGAATTTTATTGAATGTATTCTTATTCTTATATGTTGCTAATTTTCTGTGGAGATCTTCTTCGTCATGCACTTGCCGAGGAGTTTGAGGTGGCAATGAATGGTGGGAGTGTTAACACTAGAAAATTTGGCAAAGGAAGTGGTAAAAGGCTTTCTCTGATTGTTTCAGCAATGTTGATGCTGAGGTAGATGGTCGTTGCAGAATGTAGTGGAGATAATTGTTTCTGCACATTTTAATTAAATATCCCGTTTTATTTCTCCTTCGCAGAGCCTATCATATTTTCACCTATTTTGTTTGTTTCTTTTATTTTTTAGTTTGCGGCAGAATTTTAAACGCAACCCTCATCTATTTCATTTGTTTTTTTAATCCTTATATTAATGAAATACGAATGAATCCATATCGGCTGATGCGCTTCACCAGGGGTTGAGGGGTATGGGCGAGGGCTCTACCAGGTATGAGTGTAGGAATATTATTGACAGCGTCAACAGGGACGGTGATGTCTTTGTAATATATATATATATATATATATATATATATATATATAATTTTATTTAAAAATATACAAATAATTCATAAAAAAATGTAGTATGAGAGCATGTCATGCAGTCACATTAGATACAGTCTAGGAACTAAAAACAGAAGTATCATAAATTACTCGGTCCCACTTAGGAATACATCATAAAGTCATCATAAATTTATTATAAAATTAAACATTAAGCAGCAAGAGCAAGACTAGAATGCGGAGGGTCCATATCATCAGGGCCCCAACATGAGCTTCGCAAGTCATTGCCATTTGGAATTGGCTCCTAGCGAGTGGCTTGTGCAATGTCCTTGTCATTTTCTTCTCCCTGTGTCTGAGTGGGCGAAATCACCATAGAGATCTTGGGGAACTTGTCTAGCACATTCAACCGACCTCTAGGGGGCATCCCCAAGCATTCGGGTACAGAAGAGTAGGAAGAACATCCCAACCATCCTATCGAGTAGGGGAAGGAGGCAGAGGCTACCACCCTCAATGCTACCCAGGAGGGGTCATGCGCTAGTACGAGATGTCATTGTGAGAGCGGCGCTAAGATCAGCTATGTCAATGTCAATCACAAGGCAGCAAAGCAAGTCTGTCCTCCAGTTTGTGCTCCCTAGGCGGAGATGGCGGAACCCAAGCCATGGCACAAGGAGCATCTCCCCAATGAGAGAGAAGATCCTGAAGGTGACCAAGCTCTATGGTAAATTTGTTGGCTTGAACTTGAATCTGCAAGAGAACCTTGGAAATGATAGAGGACTTGCTCAAAGTAGAAACATTACAATCTGTAGAAGCATTATTAAATACAACATTATTTCTTTCTTTCCATAGTCAAAAGAGAATCTCCACTCTAAAATTATGCTAGACTTGGGTATATTTAAAGGGCAACGACAGTTTACTCTAAGGAGGATATGTTGCCAATGAAAGACTTCAGGTTGGAAAGCCCTGAAGAGGTCATGAATCCATGTCCAAACCCTTTGAGCTTTGAAGCAATACCAAAAAAGATGAGGGAGTGTCTTTGGATGGCCACAAAATGGGCAAGTAGGGAGGGACACTCCCAATAGGTAAGCCTTGGTACAATATACACCAAGCAAAATGAGTTAGCTTGAGCTCCATTTGAGAACTTCAAGACCATGATGACTAGGAAAATTAATAATAGTTTCAGTTAAATTTTTTTGTTATTTGTTTCTTTTTCATCCTTGAACCCTAAATGTTGAAATAATCCTTAGAATTCTCTAAATGGTTTGACAAATTTCAAAGGGGAATTTTGACTCTTAATGTCAATCTCTACTATTTTTTTAATTGAATAAGGTATTTTTTAAATTTTGTTTTTGATGGTATTGATTTTCTATGGCTATACTTTATTTGTAGTCATATATGTGACATGTCACTGAATCATGTATTAGGTAATTGAAACAGATTAGTATAAATTATAGATTGCAAGTTAAGCACAAAAAGCTTCCTAATATTGTTGTGGGTAACTGAGGTTAAAGGCAATCTCGATCTCCAAAAACTTACGATTTCTATCACTAACAAGTCCATTATTGTGATTGAGGATATCCACTATTTAGGGTGAAATGGGAAACAATAGTAAAGGATAATGATAAGGTATTTTCATGCTTAATGGGCATTGTTTAGCCTGAGAAACCATCTATAAGAGATAACATTTCATAAGCAGTTGTGGAATCGACATTGGCATCTATTAAAAGTAAAGGGAAATTGTCCTTGTGATAAGCGAGATTAAGATTACAGAAATCAATGTAGATGCAAATGACCACAATGACCTTTTTATGAATAGGGACTATGTTAGAAACCCGTTCAAAATAATCCACTAGTTTGATAAACTTAGCAATGATAAGTTTGATGCTTTCTTTGTGACATAAGGTGGAAACCTCAAGTGGAAATTTTCATTGCCTTTGACGCATAGGTTTGGCATCAGGATAAGTGATGATATTATGCACCACAATGCTGGGGTCACTACTAGGCATATCCTCATGGGATTAGGTGAAGATTTCATGATATTTATTAAAGAATAAACTAAATTTCTAATGTTCAGGAGGTGGGAGTTTACGAGAAACTATAATAATTCAAGGGCATTATGGAGCACCATATTCAATGTGAGTATTTTCTTCGATAAACATAGCATTGCTATATTAGAAGTGGTATGGTGCATTAGGTAAAGAAGAAATTGGATTAACTTTAGGATCAATGTTAGTGATGAAGTTGTTGAAATAATGGGTTTTGTTTTTGAAATTCCCAAGTTTGTGATTTTGCCAAGGAAGTTGAGGTTCTTGGGCATGAAGTAATTCAAGAATAGCTTCATCGCTAAGCAAAGTGGGAAGAGGGCCATAATACTCAACACCTACTATGAGATCGAAAAAGTGATTACTATGGCAATCATATTCAGAACATATATGATGGGCATATGTGGCCTTGGCATCTAATGTAATCTCGAGAATAAGAGGAGTAGATGGATCAGAGGGGATTGATATGTCATTAGTTTCTCTGACAGGGGAAGAATTAAATGTAATGATGGTATCTATAGGTGGTAGAGAAGATGTAGTATTTTATGGAGGTTTGAAAGGTAGGAATTGTTATACCATCTAAGGAGTATCGAGAAGTGAAGAATTAACAAGAGGCATATGACCTTTGGGATCTAATTCACGATACATGGAAATAGTATGGACATCTCAGTTGAAATCATGTATTTGAGCTAAGGTTTTCTCATAATGTTGAACATCCAACTCTTGAAATTGAGCTTGGGACATTATGTATTTATCATCATAGGTTGGAGAAATGTTACATGCTTGAGATTTAGGGGGAGTTTTAGAAGGTGAAATCCCAACGTTACTGAATTGAAGTGGAGACATGATGAGAGGATCTTGGAATAATTTGGTCACACCATAGTCATTTCATGTGAAGACATCTTTTAGTAAAGAAGGCTCCTGAGCATCCCATAGAGAGATAAAATTAGTGATCTCATCAATGAGAGGAATAGTACAATCACAAGGTAATAAAGGAGGAAGACACTCTGATATATAAGGAGGTAGCTTAGTAGTGTTGCAAGTATGTTTCAAGTCATTGGGTTCATCATCATCCAAATCAACAAGAGTGACTTATAAGTTTGGATTTATATTGATGAACTCAAGTAAGGGAGCACTATTGATGGTTGGAATGGTAGGAATGCGATATTGATATTTTGGATTACAAAGTTGAATACTCTAAGGGTTGGGATCAACCTCATGCTTATACTATTTGTCATTGTGTAAGAATTTAAGGCATTGGCTACTAGAAGAGGCAATAGCCCTCATTCGATGAGTCCAAGGGTGACCATAAGTTTAGTTTGAATAGTTTTAGGTTTGATTGCTAGGGGAAGCCAAATACAACCAAGAGGCTTTTGATTAGTTTTATCAAATCCATGATAGGTAAGGCAGATTTGTTAAAGGAGATCCTTTCTATAACCAAATTATTGGATGAGCCACAAATATGTCACATTAATACCAGAGCCTTCATCAACTAAAAATTTAAAGATAAGGGTAGTATTAATGTCTATTTTAATGAATAGTGGTGGATCATCGACACGAAAAAGGATTTCATCATTAATCATGTCTTATTCAAGAAATTCAATATGTGATTTGTAAGGACACATGGCTTCAATGGCATGCACAATGGTAGGTTTAGGTTCAATAGATTGTGGTTCTTCATCTATGGGAGATGGATCTTCAATTTCTTTTAATTGTTCCATAAGAAACTTGTGATGATAATAGGAAGTATGAACTAACTCCATAAGTGGAATCTTGCAAGGCATGGAGTTAAGTTCTTCTAGAAAGTTCCAATTGGATTTAGAAGAAGAACTAGAGTGATTTTCAGAAGGTAAGGTAGATTTCGAAGGAATAAAATTTATTGGGGGTTTTGAAGGAGGAGGTGGTTCCTAAAGGGCTTTCAAAGCTAAAATATTGGTGGTAGTATCTTTGAGAATTTATTCTTCTAAAGTTGGTTTCTTAGGTTTTGTGACAAGATCTTTGTGAGCTGGCTTGTAATAATAATTGATTTTAGTTGTGTTAACATATTGAGATTTTTTATAATACTGGTCATAATCAATGTTAATAGCACAAACATCCTTTATATGTTGTTGATTATTAGCTATGGAAAAATATTTTTAGTTATTCGAAGAAGAATCTTTGGAAGCTTGTCATTTCTGAGAAGCAATGTTATACTCTTGATGATGAAGGTTTATCATGGCTTCATGATTGAAGGAATAACCAAGCATGTAGGGGAAAAAAATTTAGTAATCCCTTTATAAGATTCATGGGAATGACCAATTTTGGTGTGGCACCAATAGAATTGATTAGGATCATACCACTTAAGAGGATTATTAAGATAAATAAAGGGTTTAGAGGACAGTGTATGAACTAAATTTAGATATGCAAAGAAAGTAAACTAATCCTAATCTCATATAAAATTAAACTAAACTAGAGCAAGAAATAAAGAAAACAAAAATCAAAACTTCATAGTTTAAATACAATATTTCTCCATTGTGATGTATATCCGATTTGCTCTTTCTAGTATGTGGTGGTCATTCCTCCAATGCAAAAAGAGAATGGGTAGTGTTTTAGTGCAAAAGGATGACTTTGAATCACTTTGGGTGCAAGAGCTCAATATATTGTGATTGTGACTTCAAAAGGAATTGTAAAGGATGATTATGATAGCCAAGGATGGAAATTTACAATATTATTTATAGAATCTTGGAAAAGGATCCAATAGTGGAGTATCATTTGGAATTTTTCAATGCTCCAAATGATCAAAAGTTGAGGATGAGTCCTCATCCATGAGGATGGAGACCTTTTCAACCTAGTTGAGGAAAGAGTGAGGTCGATTAGATGACTCAACAAGACTTAGTAAATTTACTTGACAACTCAAGGGAGGAGTCATAAGAGGTAGAGAACTTTGTGGATTTGGTTAGGATGAGGAAGAAAAAGGAAAGAGAGGTTTGAATAGGTGAAAAATCTAGATTTAAATATTTAAAATAAGGATTTGAAGGTGCACAATTGACTTATTCAAATATGTTGAATTATCCAATTATTTTATTTTTAAGAGGAAATTTATTTATTAATTTAAAAATAATGATTAAATAGATCAGGTGCATTTCGACACTAAATGAAATTTAGGTGTCTACATTTACCCCTATATGAAATGGTGTTGCAAAACAATACTATTTTGAAGAATAGAAGAAGTAGAGTGTTGATGATATAAAAATAAAATTTGCCCCAAATGAATAAAAATGAGTGTGATGATTCCCCCTCGAGGGTTTGTGTGAGAAATAAATAAATGCTCGATATTAATGAAAAGAAGAAATGGTTAACATGAAGATGACAAATGATAAATCAAGTTATTTTAGAATTGTTGTCAAACTTTCAAGATGTTGATAACTTAAAATGGTTTTCTTAGTTAATTAAAATTAGAGTATTGATTTGAAAATCAATAATTTAACCACTCAAAGATTTCACACTTATTGTTGTTTGGTAATGACTCAGTGGTCAATTGAGTAGATGTGGGAATGATATAACCCAACAATAATAAACTATAGATCTATAAATAGAAAAAAGTGTTGATTTTGCAACTGATTCTAGATTTTACACTGATCAATGATTAGAAGAGTTTTTAAAATATATTTTAGTAAGTCAATTTATTGTTAATGGAAATAAAATAATAAGTTGGATGATGGGCGAGGGGAGGAGGGGGTGGAATGGTTTAATTGTCAAATATTTGAGAGGGTAAAAATGTATAAATAGGAGCTTTGGTGGTTTTGAAAATCATTTGTGCAAATAATTTTTAAGGTTAGAGGCTTAAGACTTGCTTAGTGAGACTTTTGATCTGAGGCTATCAAGGAAAATGGATCAAATTCCACACCATGAGCACTGAGTGGAGAGAGTTAGATGTTTCTAGAGACTTGAGAGGAGTGATCCTATAGTAAGTCTCTTATTTTTTTTAAATTTTGTTATTTGTTATCATTTATTGGGCTTTGAAAATGATGAAAATGAATTTGTTCTCAAAATTATGATTTTGTCATCGATTTTAGTGATTTTTCTAGGGTAAATAGTGAAACTATCAAACATCAAAGTGAAATCATTAAACTATGCAACATTTTTATTTTGGAAGATTTTGCATTTTCATCATTATGGGTGGCAACAAAATTACTAAATAGGGAAGCTAAATCATTAAAGTATGTAATGATTTTATTAAAGGTAGCAACAATTTTTTTAGTAGTGAATTTGTAAAATGTAGAATTGAAATTGCTCAAGGTGAAAGATTTTTTTATGGACATTTCAAATTTTTATTGGTTTTCTTACATTAAATGATTATACTATGAAATGAGATGAAATAGATTATATAAACGAAGTTGTTTAATCCTTATTTAAAACTTGTACAATGTTAATGTTGTTGATTTGCAAGAGGTATTACTAGTGATTGTGACATAGGAGCATAGATCAATAGTGATGGTACACATGGATAGCTTCATAGAGTATGATTGGGCAATCCTAGAGGTGACTGGGATATCTTACATTATGCAGATGCTTGAGGTTCAAGCTGACAGGGCTCTATTGACCACATTAACTAAGAGGTGGCATAGTGAAATGAGTACATTTCACTTTCCTATTGGTGAGATGATTATCACACTTGAGGATGTCTATCAGATTTTAGGGATCCCAATACAAGGTAGACTAGTGTATTGGGGATAGGTTCCACATGATGAGACATTGTATCAAATTTTTGGTGATGGCATGAACCTGATTTTGAGAGGTGAGATTGATGTAGACTATTACAAAGATTTAGAGATGGATTCTCTTACTATTATACTTATAACTATTGTTAGTGACATGTTGCTTATTGAAAAAAGTGGTAGACTATGTCCTATTGGCTTACTAAATGTTATCAGTGATATGATGGAGATGGGAGAGAGGTTTGTATGGGTTCCATGTATCTTAGCAAATCTATACCATGATATGGATCACTTTGTCTATTCAAGCTGACTAGAGATAGGGCCTTCTATAGTACTATAGTTTTGGTGTTGGAGAACATTAATATCGAGAGAATGGTTAGGCACATGAGCACTTGAGAGGAGGATGAGCTGATGTCATATTCATAGAATGTGATCTTTGGGAAATGCAGACCACACATGGGTGACTTAGAGTTATATAAGAGATCAATGGATGAGTTAGGTGATGACCAGATCATCTGGATACCTTATATAGATATTATATAGACTTATCCTGATGAGGAGATACACTTGGACTATGTGATGTCCCCATTCTATATCATCAAGAGACATGTATATATTATAAAGAGATATCTACTAGATAGGGTGATGAGATAGTCTAGTGTGAGGTAGCATATACCTATTGGTCCATAGGTATTTGCTCACATAGTGCAAGAGAGACCACATTGGGGTATGATGATAGATCATACTATTGATGATCATAGTTGGAGACATGTATAGACAGTGAGATGGATGAATAGGAGAGATGTTATAGGTGTAAGAGTGGTTGAT